>CM021109.1:232680862-232799459 GCA_007115665.2 Sequoiadendron giganteum | reverse complement strand
GGGAGAACCATTCACCAAAACAGAAAACCGAGGAGACAAAATTAATTGAAGCAAGAGATCCACCATCCTCTCTCCAAATCCAAAAGCCAACAAAATATTGGAAAGAAATCCCCAATTAACTCTATCATAAGCTTTGAGTAAGTCAAGCTTCAGAATAAACCCAACACACTTATTAATAGTTAAGGAATGAATATTCTCATGAACTGAGAGAATAGAGCCCAGAATTTTCCTCCCCACCACAAAGCCATTTTGTTGAGGATAAATAAGACGAGGCAGAACACTTTGAATCCTACCCACCAGAACCTTTGTAGATCAAATTACATAAGCTTATAGGATGGAATTCATCAAAAGAAGAAGCCCCTGGTTTCTTCAGGACCAAAACAATAAAAGAGGAATTCAACTCCTTTAGTAGAGAGCCAGTCCTAAAGAATTCTTTAGTAGCCACAACCACCTCCTTGGAAATAATTTCCCAAAAAAAATGAAAGAAGAACATAGGAAAGCCATTCAGGCTCGACGCTTTATTCCCTTCAAAGGAGAAAACAACACTTCTAATTTCCTCAGCCGAAGGAATTCCCACTAACTTCTTGTTAGTCTCATCATCAATGACCAGAGGAATGTTCCTAAGAATATCCTCCTAACAATCTAAATCCAGCTCCCCTTCAGCCATAAGTAAATTAAAGAAATAAGAGGCAACAACATTTTTCAAATCAACATCATTTTCCAAGACTTGATTGTTGTAATTTATTAGCTTAATACGATGATTAGCTCTATGTTTCAGAGTAGAAAGGTGAAAAAACTTTGTATTCCTATCCCCACTATTAAGCCACATGATCCTCGACCTCTGCTTCCAGAATTCCTCTTCCTTCGCCACAATGTTGTGTAGTTTAGAAAGAAGAACATTTTCTCTCAAAACCAGGGCCTGATCATACCTAGAAACTTGGATAGCATGTTGCACATCATTAAGTTCCTTAGTCACCCCTTCCTTTTCCAAAAAAATATGGCCAAAGGATGTTCTATTCCATTTCCTGATATTCTCCTTCACATTGGCAAGCTTCTTATCAATTTTGAACATAGCAGAACCATCAACTTGAATGTTCCACCAATCCGAAACCAAATTCTTAATGTCCGGATGAAAAGTCCACATCTTTTCAAATCTGAAAGGGAAATTTTTCTTCCCCCCCAAAAGATCCAAATACAAAGACAAAGGAAAATGATCTGACCCCAATCTAGTCAACGTAGAGAGCGAGCAAGAGTAAGACAATAGCCAATCTGGGGTCACTAAAGCACGATCAAGTTTCACCTGGATGAGAGCATCTCCCACCTGTCTATTAGACCAGGTAAAGGAAGCACCCTTCAGATCCAAGTCAAGAAGGGCATGATCATTCAAGAGACTCATTAAATCATATCTACTATCATCCGCAATTTGTGATCCACCCACCTTATCACCATCATTCAGAGGCGTATTAAAATCCCCCATGATCAACTAGTTATCAATAGAACCTAGATTTAAAGTCTCCCATACTTTCCCAAAAAAAAATTCTAACACTCTTACTATCAAGGGCATAAATATTAGAAAGATTCCAAATAAACTTATCTCTCAGGTGAAGGAAAGAAGTAGCAACATGATTTTACCATCATTAAAAACCTCCACCCCTTGAATAATCCTCAGATTCCAAAAGGTCACAATCCCTCCCGAAGCACCCACAACATCCGAACTATGCATACCACAATCCTTAAACAACTTATTCTTCAATCTCGCTAACTTGTCAAAACCCATTTTAGTCTCTTGAATCAACACAATGTCAGGTCGATGATCCCTAACTAGATTAGCTAGGAGATCATGCTTATGAGGGTGGTTTAATCCTCACATATTCTAGGATATTATCTTCATGAAAAATTATTTAAGGTGCTCTTAGAGAACATCTCCAGCAAAGTCCATTACGTCCCATCCGCAATTTCTAGTCGACACTCCTTCTCCCTTGTAACATTTGCAGGAGGCCTACCTCTACCTCTCAGCTCTAATCCACAATCAAATCTCTACCTCCTGGAGAGGGAAAATTCTCCTTTCTACGTCCTCACACCGTAATATAAGGAGGATTATCCAATTCTTCCACATCACTAATATCCCTTACATCAGACAAGACCTCCAATCCTTCAATTTTCAAGCCATAATCCTAAATCATTCTCGTTTCCACCAGGGAATACTGAGGACGCCCATTCATAGAAGCTTTAGCCAATTTCGTAACCTTCATTTTCTCAAGAGACACCTTCATATCCTCCTTTTGTTCATCCGCAAAAACCTTCACAAGAGACACAAGAACAAACCCACCCACTTTCTGCTCCTTATCTAGATCAATAGAATCTATCTTTCTTTCTAAAATCTCACCCTTCTCGACCAAATCTGAATCCATACCTTCAGTTATAATGGTCTCATCCACACCACTCAGGAGAGGGCTCTCCTTTCCAAGGGCTCCAAGTCCTATTCATTGGTTGTCACCTTCTCACACCATTGTTTAGACATCTGCTTCAGAGCCTTAAGAGGACACTTCTTCACTGAGTGACCAGCCTTTTATAGTGGATGCAAGCAAACAGAATGGACTCATATTCAACCGATTGTTCCCATACACCCAACTTGGAGTTTATCTTTATCATAGTAGGTAAATCAGTAGTTTCTTCAACATTCACACTAAATCTAGCATAGTCCAACCACTTCCTGGAAGTCGTCATTTCTTCCATCGATAGTAAACAACCAAAGGTACTAGCAATCCCTTTAAACACTTCCTAATCCCATAATTCCAATGGAAGCCCAGGAAGACTGACCCAGACCGAGGTAGACGCAAAAGAAAAGGAGTTCGAGTTAAACCCAGGTTCCCATTTCTTTAACAACAACAAAGACTTCCCCAAAAACTAGGGTCCACCTGTCAAATCCGCCATCATATCATATTCACAGTTGAAGAAGAAGGAGAAAAAACCTTTGGCCATAGCCGCCACATCAACTTGTCCCTTAGGCCGCCATCAACTACCAACAAATTTATGAACCAACTCAATATGGGGTCGGGGACCAATAAATTTACCCAACAAAGCCATGCCCATATTTGACATACTCTTATCAACAATGCAGTCCAGGACAAAGATAAAGTATTCACCAGTTAAGGAATTAGCAACAAAAGGCACAAGTGGTGAAGTACTTTTACCTTTAGGATTTGTCCCAAATAGATTCTTCCAATGGATAGGAGAACCTGAAGAAAGGTCATTCTTAGTCTTATTAGCCCCAAAGGCCACATAATTAGGAGTCCCATCAAAGACACCAGATAACTGACCTGGCCTGGACTTTTCTACCTCGAGATTCCCCTTTTCAGGAAAGGACGATGGGGAAAGAGTAATAGATTCAACTTTCAGAGCCCCATTCCTCCCAGCAAAGTCATTTCCCATCAAAAGGGACCCACAATCCCTACCTACAGCAAAGGACCTGCCTAACAACACCCTCACATCAGCAAGTTGTCTACCATTAATGCCAGCAGCACCATCAAGAATTCTCGCCTTTCCACAATTTGAAAAAATGTCACCGCCATTGCCACCACCTGAAGAGCTTCCTTCCATCCTTCCTCCACCACCATCACCACCACCCAAAGAGATTCCTTCCATCATTCCTTGCAAGTTGTTAACATCTTAAATGTTAATATATAATAGAGGCCACTCTATGTTTAAACATATACTATTACAATTAAATACCATAGAAAGCTAGCCTTATGAAAAGTTTAAGGTCAAAAAGAGGAGAAACTTATGATGGGGATGCAAAATAATGACCACATGAAATATGAATGATAAAAAAGAATTCTCAACTATAGTTGCAAAGTTTGGGAATGATGTATTTAATTATAAGTGGTCTTGGTAATATTGACACCAAATACTAGGTTTTAATGTTTTGCCCATCTGGAAGGTCATATTTTCTCTCGAAATAAATTTTCCAAGCGATATTCACTTGGTTAACAAGGGTGTTATACCAAATTTTTTTTATCAAATCTTGTATTATAGCATGGGCTTATGTAGAATTATCATAGGCTATGGATAAATTGCCAACACAATTAATCAAATACCCGAGTAATAATTTTGTATATGGTAATTATGGTTGAGAATTTGATTATTGAAGTTGGTGAAGATATTATGGTTAAATTTATTAAGTAATCTCATAGAATTGGGTGTTCCTCTATCATTGGATTCTATATAATATGTTGCACCATTAGATTTGTTTATCTAAACAAAAAAATATTATTTAGAATAACAAAAATAATACCCCCTCCACCAAAGTTCTTGGGTGAACCCTCTAATGCTTCCACATAGCCCTCCACCCCATATAAAATTATTGAGGATAATACTTCACCTATGAATCCTACCTTTAACCAATCTCAAGTAGGTCAAGGTCTTTATGACCTTAAACAATTTCCCCCAAGGTCTCTTGGTTTGAGCAAACACGACCAGATGGGATTTGAAAAAACCCCCCACCAAAAAGAATAAAGTTTCACCAAAGTCGATCTTGGTTAAGGAGGACATCATTGCTTCTATTAATTTTGAATAGTACAAGGTTGAGGAGGTGGTTAGCGACTCTCATATGAGAAGATCCAACCATCTGGTGGGATACCCAAAGACTTATGGGAAGAAAGGGGTTGAGGATGTATTTAAACATGTGAGTCTCTCAATTGATGAGGAGGAGAAAGGGTTTGATTCTAAAGGTATGAAAAACACTACTAAGAGCCAACCTAAGTACATGGGTAGTATATAAAATGCCAATATGGACCCTCAGGGTGTGATTCATAGTTGTCCTTAGTGTTCTACTACAATGGGGGAACTTGTTGAGCTCAAAAAGAAGGTGTTGGACATTGAGAAAAAAATGGCCAATCTTTCCAAATTCAACTCTAAGGTTATGCATAGATCTGCAACTACCCTATGCTTGCTGCAAGACAAAGATTTAGAGAAGACTAGTGACAATGATAACAGTCATAAGGAACTTTTCAAGTTCCTCACTGATGATTGGAGTCATCTATTTGTTGGTTAGGTTGTTTTTCTAGTGCTATGTTTACTATTTTTGTTTATTTTTGATGTACTATTAAAGTGTTATTATTGTGTTGTTATGGTCTTTAGACTTGGTTTTCAGCCTCTAGGCTTTTTGTAATTAGGCTAGCACCCTAGTTTTGATGCTTTATCTATCAAAAACAAAAACAAAAAATTATTTATTTATTACAAGCTTCTAATTGATATTTTCATAGATGTGTATCATGTAGGTTTTTATCACGTGAAATCTTAAGATCATGCTTTGGAAAATATGTCTAAGAATCCACTAGCAAATTGCATATAGTGAATTATTAGTGCAATATGAGATAAAGGAAAATAAACACATTATGTCATCTTGAAACTAGCAATTTGTATATATGTTTGTCACTTTGGATATTTTTTCTATAGAGTATTGCAAGGAACTAAGTATTTATCTACTTTCTTGATATTTCCTTTCTCTTACAATAATTTACCTTTATAATCCAATATATGTACATTAAATTCATGTACACTCAAGGAAGGAGCTTGGCATGATTAACTTATTCATTTGAATAGTGTGTGTTTATCAACTACTTGTTTATTTTATAAAATGGTAGAAAATTGATTTGCCTAAAATGAGACTTTATATTACAAGTGATAAACAAAGGCTCCAAAAAAGAATAAAACATGGAGAGTTTATTATAATTATTTACATGTTAATCCAAAATAGATAAATTTATCTTAATTTTATACACAACATTAATAATATTTCCTAAAGTAAAGAAAAATGAGTAGTCTATTAAAAAAATGCATTAATCTCTACCCTAGTTAGGATATAAAATATATTTTAATAAAATGAGGCACTAGAAGGATAGATGAATCATTAATATTTGATTAATCAAATTTACAAGTAAATCTAAATTGAACAAAGACACTATAGTAATATACATCCTTAAAATATTTTTTTGACAAGGAGAGAGTCGCGATATGCTTATATGAAAAAAATTGTATTTGTGACCCTTAGGAAGCAAGAAGATGATAGTCCCTTAAATGTAAATTGCATATTTGTAACAAATGTCATGTATACTATTATCAAATTGCTTGTTGATTTTAAGGCACTGTAGATGTATAAACTTAATTGACCAATTAAAGCTAAATTAAATCAAATTAACAAAGTTATGATCAATTAAACATATAAATCTCAATGAAATTGTTTGTAATACAATAAACTTTGAAAAACATGAAATATTTCAAACAAATATCAAATTGAAAGCTAAATAAGAATGTAAACTTTAATCCCATTATGGGATTATGTCCTTCATGGATGTGAAATGTTGCAATCTAGATAAAATCCATGATGTGCAAAGCAAATAGATGAAATGATGAATTCAATTGTCTCACAAGTGCACTCAAATTGATCAAATTGGTGATTCAATTCAAGAGAGTAAGTTTACTCAAAGCTTGTGGATGATCATTATGAAGAAATGGCACACTATTTATAGATTTTCAAAATTAGAATCAATGGTGAAGATCAAAAAGGCTAATTAATGGATGAAATTGAATAAAATGAATAAGCATGGATCAAGGACAGATCAAACGGTTGATAATCCATAAGACATGGATCAAAGATCAAATGAAGGGATTGAGATCCATGAGAGACTCAAAAAATTCCCTAATTTTTAGGAAATATGTTGGAGATATTTCCATTTGGGGGGAAATATTTGAATTTGAAAATGACATATTCCCTTGGAATATTCATTGTGCAAGTGGAAAAAGTTGGAGGATTTGAAAGAAATTAGCCAATTAAATAATTAATCAAAATCATTTAATTGTACAAATGAATGAGAGAAAAGGCTTTAATTAAATAATCATAAATTATTTAATCAAAGTATGGATGACAATTAATCAAATAATTTGAATTATTTAATCAAATGAGAATGAAACTAGTGTGGAGAATAATGAAATTACTAAATAAAATTGATTTATTTAATTGATAGAAGAAATAATGAATTTACTAAATAATTGACATTATTTAATTATTTATTGAAGAATTAGGTGAAATAGACTATAAAATGGTGTTAGTACGAGAAATCAAGTATGCAATATTATCAAGACAGTTTTAAGTGTCTACAAGTACAAAATTTAATGTGTGTCTATTTTAAAATAACTAAGGGTCATATTAACTTATGAGTCTCTATTGGCATGCCCATTGTCCCTTTATATGTGAGTACTCTTTTGTGTGTGTATAGGTATGCTTATGTATATGCATATATAGAAATGTATATGTGTATATATACATGTATGTATGTATATATGTATGTATGTATGTATGTATGTATGTATGTATGTGTGTGTGTGTGTGTGTATTAAATTTAGACACCTAAAATTGATACATCATCATTACTTGACTATTTCTTTTATAATTGATCAAATATAACCCTAATTGTTTGATTAATTATCCCATTTTATCCCCTTTTAATTAAATAATATTATATTATTTAATTAATAAAATCACTATTCATCACTATTCACATGTGCCACTTTAGGTAGCCTAAATAATTAAACCACCCTCTTCCTATAGTCCACCTTAGGTAAATAAATCTAATTATTTATTTACCTAAGTCCCTCATCATTTTCCCAAAAATTAAATAAATATTTTATTTATTAAAATCTCTATTTTCCTCCACTTTTTATTAAGTGGGCTAATCCACTTATCCCCTTAATCCCCTACTTTCACAATCTAATCCTATTCAACCCACCCTCAAATCATGCACATCCCAACATGTGTACAAAGGCATGACCTTTTGTACACAAGGCATGGCCCTTTGTACATGTGACATGGTCTTGGTAACATGTCTCTTGGTTCAAAGGACTTGCTCGTCCCTCTTGGATACTCCAAAGTGATACTTCCATATCATCCATTCAACCTTCCCAAGGAGAATCTCCACCCTTGATTCTCCTATCAACCCCTCCCCCTCTATCTCATCTAATCACCACATGCCACTTGTAATCCCCTCCTTGCTTGAGACGTCTCAAGAAATCTTGTCATTAATCTCTTAAACTCATCCTAGCCATCCATCCATTTTCCCAAAATCTATAAATCAACCCCAACCCAAGTCATTTTCATCTACTTTTTGAATGTAATTGTTGATCATCAAAGCTTATGCCTCTCTGACAGCCTTATGGGAAATTCAATGAGTGGGGGACCAATTTATGCCTCACTGAATACCTCTAAGATTTTTATAGAAAGTTAGCTCTTCTCTAAGTTTGGGAAAAGGGTAGAAGGAAATGTAAACATAAAACATGAAAAGTAGCGATGTGCCAATGCTTTTACAACATTTCAAAACCCAAACTCTTTTTTTATGAATGATATAATAGACACAGAATGTCACAACCCTTCATTGTTGGGAAGAGAATGAGCAGCAAAGCCCATATACAAGCATAGTGTAGCCTTTCAAATCTCCCCACATGAAGTGTTCGTTAAGGTCTGATCAAGCATAAAAGTTCCAAAAGTTAAAAGAAAACATTCAAAAATCTACATAAACCCTTCCTCTTAATACATCATAACATGAAGAAACAATAACCCTTAAATAAAATGGAGAAGTCCAATGACATAATCCAATTTCTATAGGCTATCACTTTATCATATAAGCTTACAACATGGAAATCCAATAATCAAACTATTCAAATTAAGCTAGACACAGTGTTCTATTTTGAATGAAAATATAAAGAAGGAAACATTGACAAAGGCCATATCATGCACAATCTAAAATATTTCTTCCAAATAGTTCTACTTAGATATCAAATGAAATTTAAAATAGAGATCAGATGCCAATCCGACAATAGCTTGAGTTGAAACAGATATAACATGCCAGAGAGAAGCAGTGTCCTACAAAATTTTAATGAAAATACTCCTAACTAAGGAAAACTAAAGAATTTCTTTCTAAATGGGAAAACCTCAAGAACCCTTTTCTTTTGTTGTTGCCTCTAATTTATAGTTGAAAGGAGAGAGAAATGTCACCTCCACCCAGAAGTAATTACTGCTAGATGTCTACACCTGATAGCTCACAATCTGATTGAATAGATCTTTAATTAGGTCACAACAATCTTCACTCATCAATTCTCAACTACTGCATTAATATCTCTCAAATATTTAGCAAGATTTCCCTCCATAAACGCTCAGATCCTAGAAGAAAGCCTGACAAAAGTCTTGTTGACCAATCATGTGGCTTGGCAGCACTGACTCAAAGTTTCCTCCTAAAAACCAAAGAAAAAGCATGCTCTGAAAAACTCCAAATAGAAAGCTCCTTAAAGCACAACCTATTCACAGCGAAGAGATGACATGTCGAGCAGGCAAGTATTCTCAGATTTGTGAAAATCATCCTTGAGAAAATATATGTTGAGCTAACATGTGGCCCGACTTTCTCCCAAAAGGAAATTGATAGATAAAACCTGTGTGGCCACCATGTGGCGAATTGCATGCCTTTTGGAACAAATTTTATTTTGTGTGTGGATCATCCTAAAGCCAAAAAGTATAAAGCTGAAAATCAAAAGACTAAGGCAAAATTCGCTTCACAATTCTGGAAACTCACAAGGGACCTTCGCTTGCAAAGGCATGAACCTAGACCTCTGGAAATTCTTGGAGTTTAAGGAAAGCAAAATGTTGCGTCTCCCAATCCACATCAGTTGGTCAGACAAGATTATAGATAACCCTGTACGCTTGATCTAGCTCAAATATTTCTTTGAAGGAAACAAATCCCCATCTTGTTGAAGCAGTTCCCAAGTGATAATAGAGATGAGAAAGCAAAAGGATCTCACGCTTGACATCATCAACAGTGGGTGTTACACTCAAACCTGGGAGTTCTATAGAAGTCTAGACCTTATAACTGATTTCATCTGTAATCCGCTCAACTGATAGCACATCTCCATTAGGTGAAAGAAAGGGAGGCAATCCAAAGATATGCAAGACACTGAAATCTTTCTTGATTCCATCGACCCTCTTGTTCAGTACTGTTTGGTGTTCCTTGCTTCTTGTTGCAATCTTGTGGTATCTAATGAATTCACTTGCTTTGTTGGAGGCAGCCCTTTGATCTAGAATTCCTACACTTCTTAGGGCCTCATCAATGGCCACACACAACCTGGAAATCAAAATCTGGGACTCTGCTACTCGGGGAGCATACACCTGGAAATCAATCTCTGGCACTCCGCTACTCGGGGAGCATACACCTGCAAAATTTGGTCGACTAGTGGGCCAACCTTTTTCGTCTAATTCTCGAGCATCCTTTAGAAATTATAGATCTGGTTTGAGGATGGCAAGCACAACTATGATTCGCTCCTAGTGTGTGGATATCACTCTTTTCAACACAAGAAGGGTCATAGATCCTTGTGCAACCATTAGTTCTTGATGTAACTGAGCCTCCTTTTCTCTTGCATTCTCCTCCATTTGATTCTTCTCCTTGAGGAAAATTTCTAGCTCAGAGCTTAATCTTCCAATCTCCTGATCATGAGCTTGTAGAGCATAATCAACTTCTTATTTTTTATGCCTTAACTTTTTTGCTTCCGCCTGGGCCTTTTGAAAATTATCAAAAGCTTGAGATCAGACATCATCCAACTCTCTCTTCATGTCTTCTTGAGCACACCGATACTCTATGTTTGTCTGGCAATCAATAGCAAGCTCAACTCTCAACTTTTCAATCTCAGCATATAGTTGAACTTGCTCACCTTGGGTCTCTGTGAGCAACTTTGTTGCTTTCTATTGTTGTTCCTATATTTTCCTTATGCGGACCATTTCAACATCTCTAGCTCTAATTTATGTTTGTAGCCTATTCACTATTTCCTTTACATTCATTAACTCTACCTCACGCTTCTTCAATTTCCAGTCCAACCTCTCATAATCCGCATATACCACTTTTTGGGTGGTCTTAGCTAGGACCACCTTGTTGTGCAGGCGAATTTCATTTAAATCCAGACCCATGGCCTTGATGTCATAGTCCTCCATTTGCATTTGGGTCAAGACACAAGCGGTTTCATGGTAGTAATCAACAGAGAATTCTGCTCTTCATTGAAACAAGCTTCAATTTTCTTGGTAGCGGATAGTTCAGCGTTCTTTAACAACCATTTTTTCTTCCTAGCTTGTCAGGCCTGCTTAGTTGCATCGAAATTCTCTTGAAGATTCTACGAGGTGTCAATGCTTTGTGCTACAATGGATGCACCATGAGGGAGACCAAAAATAGTAACAAAAGGAGAAACTATGGATGTATGAGCATGCAGGGAGGCAAATGGGAGTGTAATCATGGAAAATGGTGGGATGTCGAATTGAGATTAGGTCAGGGAAAAACCAGTTGGAGTAAAGAGGGAAACAAGAGGAATAAGATATTTTTGTCTAGATGAGGATGGACCTAGGGTAATGGGCAACATGGATGATTCGGCTTTTTCAATAGGGGCCCTAGATAGGGCGATTTAAGAATCAATAGTGACCAAAGTGGACGTTGCTCGCTTGGCACGTGGGTGTACATCATAGGGTGTATTAAAAATAGCAAGGGGTTCATTAAGGACCAAAAGCTCGAGGTTTGTGGATGGAGGATTCTTTTCTACAAATGGGGGCAAAGGAGTAACCAGAGATGCAGAGGCGGGAAGAAAAGGGGGAGCAAGACTTACCTAGACCACAGCGATCGAAACGTTTTACAGAACGGACTCTGCTTCTTCTTCTCCCCTAACTGTTACCTCAGGTGCACCTAGATCCTGGACTCACCTTCTCTTTACACGATTTGAACTAGAATGTTCGGATCCTTTAGCATATGATCTCGCTGAAACTTGGCCCTCGTCAACTATAGCGGACCTTCTTAGGGACTGTCAGACTCTTTTTTCTTTGCTTCGAACACTGGTGGAGGACATGGCTTGTGAGTCCTTTTGCTTTGAGCTTCTTCTTCTGTTAGATTCCTAGGGATGAGAAGTACGGCATGGAAGTTGCTCCTCTTCAATCTCATGACTTGTCTTTGGGTTGCTATTGCCGGTGTCGGCCTCTTGGTCATAAATATCTTCAAACTTTTCATCATATGGCCAAAACTCTCCAAGCAACTTATTCAGGCACCTCATCTATTGTCAGAACCTCTAGAAATTTCTCCTTTCTTTCCAACCATCCCTAGCACTTCAATTGTGTGTTGAGGGATTTACTTATCGGGAGGTTCCTCTGATACTCCACCTGCGGTGTATATAAACTTAGCCATTTTGTTCATTTGATTGATATGCAGACCAAGTCAATGTATACCTCTTCCCTTTCCTGAGTCAGATTCCTCCTGGACTCCAAATACTCCCGACTCTCATGTTTCAAAGTGAAGTGCTTTGTCGAATTGTAGTCCCATGTGTCACAGATGAGGACTAAGCCTAGAGCCGCCATCAAGTTTGTAAGTTCGCCCTTCACTTTCCACTTCTCTATTGTCAGTTGACTATTGGCAATGTAAAGGGGAAGTGGATATAACTTTGTATTGTTTCTTCTGAAGCCATAAGCATTGCTGGAAAGGGTTTCCTAACGGCATACCTCCAACGCGAAAACTCTATCTATTACAAACCTGGGGAATCGGAAAGGCTCTCCGATGAAACCATGGAATATGATAAACATGAAATTTTCTCCTAGGAAAAAATCCATTGGGGTCGGCAGATTTTTCATCCATCGTGAGAACTCAGGAGAAAAATAGTAGGCAAGACGTGGCAACAATTCTTGAAGCATTGGTCTCAGAAAATGGTTCGCAAACCAATAGTAATTACATGTTTTTGACAATACACAAGTCCACATAGAAACTAGTTGATAGAAACCATTTGCATCGAGCCTAGACATAGGAAAAATTCTATCCAAAAACTCAAAATTTTGATGCAAAATCAAGTGAGCCAAGAAAGAAGAATACCTGAATTTATACTCGGTATGGTAATTCCTCAATTTCTCTAGCATGTTTTTGGCTACTACATCATCAAAGTCGTAATATTTTTGACCTTCCCTTTTGAGCATCAAGGCTAGGCTCATCTGGAATGTATGGACTTCCTCATCATTATCAAGGCCAAAAATCCAAGCCAACATCGAGAAGGCACCTTGTGTGTCCTTCTTGAATTTTCTACGTGCAAGAGGAAAAACAAAATGACCTATTGCCAGTCTTTCCCTCATCTCGCCTTCATAGAAAATTTATCTTTGGCTAGCCTCTTCCCAGAAAACCTCCATCATTTCCTCATCAAATGGCTCGGCACCTCAGGTGGTAGGGATACACAACATATCTCATATGGCTTTGGTAGAAATCGTGACTCTGATCCTATTGCCCACAATGGCTCTCGTCTACCTATTAAATCTTTTGGCACATGCATCCACCAAATCTGAGCATGGTTGTATGACATGCATCATAACTATGGAAACCTACAATTCTAGAGCCGAGATGCAAAAACCTTATATGGTTCATGATCTATCATTCTTTGAAATACCCATTCCCTAAGGTTCTTAGGGCTAGCTGACAATTTTGGATAAAAAATATTGTCGGTAACATCATGCACCTCCTCTCTCCCAACACTTATATCTATTTGCACCCTTTTACAAAATTCAAATGACTGCTCCTCAGGCACTGGGGCATTGGAAAACAAGTTCCACCCAAAGATATCGGCGAAACCAAGCCCTCTAGATGAAGCTCCAACCCTTCTACCAGACGTTGATGGCTCCACCATGGCTACTTCAAGAAATTGCAGAGTTTTTTAATGAAAACGACCACTTGCCTTTTGCAACTTTAGAAAAATCTACCTTTTGGTGTAGTTAATTCCCTTAGCACGTACATGCAGTTAAGGCTACGATGTTACCCTTGGTCCACTAAATATTGCCAACTAGGTGATACATGTGGATTTGAGATCTGTATCCCTCGAGAATGCCAAAAATGATGTGAGGATGGAATTAGTACATTCTCTCCACCACCTCTCTTCACAAATAATCTTGTTGCCTTGGAGAGTGTGCTTTTAGTTATGACAAACATTCTTAGGTGATGCAAAGTACCTTTGAAAGGATGTGCCCATTTAATTTGTCATATTTTAGCGTAATCCATGCCTTTTCACATAAGTGAGCTAGCTATTTTTGATGATCGAAAAGGACACATGTCGATGATTGGCTTATATGAGAATTTACTCCCAACGTCCAAATTTAATTTTAGGACCTTATGTCAGATTCTTCGTATGATTTATCCCCTGTCGTCTGGCTGCTTTGATGTTTTTCTCGTTGTTGTCTGGCCAAAAATAGACTTTCCCTTGATTGGGTTCATCGGCACCTCCTTTCTATAAATAACTATACCACCTTATTCCAATATTTATTCAAAAATATAGCTTCTTAATTTTAGCAAGCTTTTCGCTATCTCTATTCCACCCTTCACTCTATTACTTTTAGCTATGTCGATTGGCCTTGGCACTCCCATTCGTCTGCTACCACAAAGGCCACAATATGCCTTCATGGGGGAGATCACTGTTGACAAAATTAGACGTGTAGTGAAAAAGTGTGACCGCCTTGGGGTAATTGCATTCCACTAGGTAGTCAGCCAAGACTTTATCGAGGATGAGAACTAGATGAGAAACAACTACAATGTTGTTTCTCACTTTGTGGCCTCCCTCCTAGACTTGAATGTTACCAAACCCATGATAGTTGACCTATGTCATCGGATGTTCGACGCTTCACTACTAGAAGGGCTTGGCGAAATTGTGCAAGTCGTTAGCCTGGGTGTCGACATTCCAAGTGCAATGGACCTTTGTAGGCACGTTGATCATGGGATAGACATGCCTCGGTTACCCTTTCTTATCGACTTTCACACTATGGGCCTTGAACGTCATCGCTTGTTGTCTCTGCCTGCGGCCACCTATTTCCTGTGGGAGTATGGCATAGAACGTGTTCCTAGGTTGGACTGGAGGAAGCATTTCGAGTTTTTGGCATACAACCGTAGAGACTAGAAGTTGAAGTCTATTGTGTTGTGTGTTGTTTTGTCCCCTGTTTCCCTATCAAAGAAGAAGAAAGAAAAAAAAAGAAGAAAAAATGACTACAAGCAATCTACCCACATAACCATGGTTGGAAGCCTAATCTTTAACTTTTTTGCATTTTTCTTCTTTAATGCTTTAGGACTCTTTTTGGGGTTTGCTCGAGAGAGCTTTAAGATTAAAATTTGAGCCTTGAGTTGTATTACACTTGTAAATTTTTGATGAATATATATAATACAATACTTTTCTACTTCCTCAATGTTTCTCTCATGGCTTATTCTTAAAACTAAAGCGTATTTACAAAATATTTACATATGGTACATAATTGTTAAAAAAATTTAAAGAACAACATACTTTAATGGAATAATTTTAGATAAATACCGTTCATTGGTATATCCAAAGAGTTTCCTTCCATATCTTCAAGTTTGTACACATTCTTTTCTTTGCACGTGCTAATTCGGAAGGGTCCCTTCCACAACGCCTCAAATTTGGTATGTTGCCCCAGTTCCGTAGTGCGCTCATCGTGTTTTAGCACTAGGCTTCCTTCCTTGAAATCTCGATCGAAGGTTTTTTTTGAACCACCGCTTAACCATTTGTTGGCGACTGATCATGTCTCCAAAGGCCTTTTCTCTATCTTCCTCAAGTTTGAGGAGCTTTGCTAGCCATACTTCCATTCCGTCACTTTCTTCTATTTCTAATACTACCCTTTTTTGTATACTAATTCATATGGAGAGGCCTTCAAGATCTGCTTTGGTGTAATCTAATCTGCCCACAAAGCAGCTCATAGGTGCTTGTGCCAATCCCTTTATCGCTCTAACCCAATGCACTTGATTAACCTAATTATGTTTTTATTAGTTGACTCTGCAAGCCCATTTCCTTGTGGGTAGTAGTTTGATGAATTCTTGAGATAAATCCCATTTTTTATAGCAAAATTTGATATCCCCGAACCTACAAAGGCCTGAGCATTGTTGAATATGATGGATTTTGGTGAACCAAATTTGGTTACCAGCTCTTCGATGAAATTGACAATCTCACCCTCTGTACCATTTTTCAGGGTGACAACCTTCATCCACCTTGTGAAGTAATCGGTAGCCGTAAGGATCCATTTGTGGCCAGCACTGGAAATAGGATTTATTATTCCAACAAAATACAAATTCCATTGAGAAAAGGGCTCTTCAATTATAATTGGACTTAAGGGCAAGGTAGAATTTTTCCTTTTGCCAACAAATAATTGGCACTAAGTACATTTTTGCACCAGATGGTGCGCTTCAAAAAATATGGAGGGCCAATAATATCTCACACATGATTTTCAAGGTGGTAGTCTTGGCAAAGAAGTGTGCACCCTCAAGACTGCTTTGGAATTCCTTAAGAACCCTTTCCGCCTGTGGCTTGTCTAAACATCAAAGCAAGACACCATCATCATTTCTCTTAAATAAAGTCCCTTCAATTAATACATACCTAGTGCCTTGCACTCAGTAGTATTTCCTTTTGTGGAATGGAAGGTTGGTTGAGTACTGCCCCTTTTGCATATATCGCATTCGATCTGCCACCTAGGACTCATCAGACTCAAACTGATTTGAGTAGACTTGATCGATCTCCTTCTTAGCTTCAGAACTCGATTCCTATGCAAGGTACTCATAGAGACCTCTTCCTCGAACCAACTTAGTTAATGGTTTGATGTCCACATCATACTCTTGTATCTTGGTGATCTAGTTGGCCCTCATTTCAATTATCTCACCTTTGGTAATATATTCCCGTACACTAGAATGAGCAACCAGGATGGTAATTATATTGGCCAACACCAAGTGTTGAAACTTTTTTAGGCTTTTAACAATGGAAAAAGCCTGATTTTCAACAAATTTATACTTAGTTCCATAACCCTTAAGAGTTCTTGAGTGAAATGCAATAAGATGCTCTCCGCTATTCTCTTCATCCTTTTGAGTGAGCACAAAATCTATGCTATGTTGGCTATTGTATACATAGAGCAAGAAATCTTTAGAAAAGTCCAAGTTAGCCAACACCAAGGTAGCAGAGATAGCTATCTTTATCTTCTCAAAAGTTGCTTTGCCCTCAGGGATCCACTTAAACATTAAGTTCTTCTTGAGCATCAGCATGATAGGTCTTGTGATGCCTACAAATTCTGAAATGAACTGACTGACAAAGTTAATCTTCCCTAGGAAATATTGCAACACTTTATGATTCACTGATAGGGGTAGCTCCAGTATAGATCTCACCCTTTTTGGATCTATTGCAATTCCCTCTTTGGATACTACAAAACCAACTTACCTTGGGGTACTCTGAAAACACATTTTTTGGGATTTAAAGAAATCCTGAACTATTGACACTTCTAGAAAACCTGTTCTAGATGATCAAAGTAATCATCTTTTGACTTTGAAAAGATCATCAATTCATCCAAATAAATTAGAATGATCAAATTGATCAATCCTCTGAAAGCAATATCCATTGCTCACTAAAAAGTTGCACCAGCATTTGAAAGTTTGAAGGGCATCTTTGCATATGCAAGCATTCCCTACTTAGTGGTAAACATCATTTTATGTTGGTCACCTTCCTTCACATATACATGGTTGTACCATGAGAAACCATCAAGAAATGAAAACATCTCTGATTTAGCCACAGTCTGCAAGATCTGCTCCATTGACGACAAAGGGTAGTGGTCTTTTTAGCGAAGCTTTATTAAGATCTCAGAAATCAACAAAAAGCCTAATGTCACCATTCTTCTTTCAAATCGGTACTAGATTAGACACCCAGGTGGAGTGCTTAATCGAGTATATGATTCAGGACTCCATCAATTTGTTGAGCTCCTGCACCATCAACGCCTCTACCTTCGGATGGATCGACCTTTGCTTCTGTCAAATGAGCTTTGAACCTTCTACCAATTCAATGGTATGTTGAATTATGCCAAGATCATACCCTCTAAGATCATCATAGGTCCAAGCTATAACTTCGTCATATCTAGAACATAGATCCTTTAGCCTTTCCTTATCTTCCCAAGGAACATCCCTTCCGACTTTTAGCTTTCTATCATTTTTGACATCGAGCTCTTCATAGTCCTTTTCATCCGTAGTGAACATTTGTTTGCCTTTTCTTGCATCTTCACAGTTAAAAATATTTTCAAGGGAGATTAAGCCTTGAGGGAGCTTATTCCCTTTTAATTGGATGACTTGCTCTTCGGGAGGTTGGGATCTTGGCTGTGAATAGTCAAAAACTCCTTCTGGCTTTTGTATGAAGATGGTGATCTGAGTGTCATCTTCAAACACTTTCCAGTTCTGATCATTGTCGGGGGATGATGGTCGGAGGAATATTTATACTGCATTCTGCTTTGTTGTCGAATCAAGAATTGGTTCAAACTATGAACCAATTGAATCCATCCAATTAGTTGCACTATTTTGGGATCAGGGAATGACTTGCACATTAAAATCTTCAAATCCCTCAATCAAATCACATATCTAATGTCTATATGACTTCATTCTTATATTTTTAGCAATCACTTGCCCATGGACATGGCTCACAATCAACTCAAAATCTTTGAATGCCTACAACCTCTTTATGCCCATTCTCTCAGCAAGAATCAAACTATGGATCAGGGCTTCATATTTTGTGTCATTATTGGAGCATGATAATTGAAAATGATAGGCCTTGAGGGTCTTTGATCCTATCAGGGACAATAATCAGACTCTTGCTCTGAAACCAGCTTTGCATTTGGCGTCATCAAAGCATAAGGTCATAGACAATTATTCGTCGGATCTTCATATTCCTCTTGATTCTTCATCAGTTTCAGGTAGACCAAATCATCATCAAAAATCACGCACGTGCCTAGTCCCATAGCATGAAAATTTATGAATGGGTCGGAGTCGATGAACTGGTTGAGGAGGACCTCCTCTTCAGGAGTCTGATCACTTGTGTCTTCTTCATCTTCTAGCATCTCTACACAATATCCCTCTTGTTTTGAGAAGGAGGTATGTGTTGCTTTAAAACATAAGACTGCATTGTCCACTATATATTCAGGGTGCAAAGATTTGGAAAGGATTTTCATCTTTTCCCCATGTTTGGCCCTCAATATCAGATGGGACCAATCGAGTGCCAATTATCCACCAATATTCATAGTGAAATCTTTGGAAAGACACATCCTGGAGACTGGGGAAATGTCTATCACCACTACTTCTTGTGAGACTGTCTGGCTTAGACATGAAAAGAGGGTTAAGGATAGATCTTTTATCTGACCAATGATCAAAACCTTATTTCCATCAAATTGCATGATTCCCTTCTCAAGGGGCTCATACTTAAGCATCAAGGTATCGGTCAGTTGCTTTAGCATGACCATTGTACTAGCTCCTGAATCAATCATATTACTATGCAAAATTTTATCTCCCAAAATCAATGTTAAAAAGAAAGGTGTGGGCTTTAGCTTGCTTACCTCTTTCTCTTTTGCATTGCCCATGTCATTCGTATAAGTTGCAAGTTTAAGAGCTTGAGGATTTGAAACAAGTCCTTTATCTTTACTTTTATCACACGATGGAGTTGCATCCATCTGCGGTCTTTGTTCCTCATTTTTCAATGCTTCCCAAAGTAATGTTTTTTGTTCAAGAATGGATATAACATCCCACAGGGATACATTAGCAGGTGCCTTCTTCAGTTTTTCCACTACATTAAGTGCTCTGATTGGCTGGACCTTGAGCTTAAATAGCAGTATCTCCCTTGGCTTCGGAGGAAAATGATCTGTCGTGAACGGGTTCGACATCTTATCCAACTCCTTTGCAGGAAACAATGAAATTCGTTGCTACTAAGTTGGTTGGCCAATCGACGACGGGGTTTGTTTTTTCCTATAGTGGTGGTCGGCATGACTGAGGACGGAGTGAAGCTTGTTGTATGTATTCTCTTGGATCTTGTGTTGTAGTTTGACTGCACCTATGGAGCATTGGTCGTCGGAGCTTCATTTATGAATACCGCATCCTCTTCCTCCATCCATGAAAATAACACTTGGTCGGGTGCAATATCCAACTCTTGCTCCAAGGACATTCCTTGCATTTGCACTCTAAAGTAGGCATTTTCCATTTTGGAGGGCTCATATCCTTCCGCATTCGGAAGCATGCCTTTGTTTCTTTGTTCCCCTATCTTTTGTTGCATATTTCCCCTTGGGCAATTTTGAGGCATATGACTATCATTGCATGGGAAACACCATGCGTTCTCATCTTCTGCCAAGTTGTTCTGGCCTAGGATTAACTCTTTACTTTGGCTTTCTTTGACTATCTACAACGACATGGTGATTAGAACTATCTGGTTTGTGGACGTTGCTTGTTGACCTCCCCGATTTGAGGGTCCTTGGTATGTGTTTTGCTGATAAGATGGTCTTCCTCATCGATAGGTCTGAGTGGCTTGCTTTGGAGGGGCCTCTTGCTACCACTTGATGAGAACTAACTCGTTAGCAAAAGACCACATGAGGCTCTTCATATCATTGATGTCCACTGCTATAAAGGAAGAACTTGACATACTTGGCTACGCAATGGGGTAAATGTACATGGACTAGAGTGGACCTGAAGCCGTCACTTGCGTAGCAGAAGTGCTTAGAGCAGCTTCTTCCTAAGGATCGCCAAAAACTTCTATAAATATAGGCATCAAAGGTCATGGTGGAAACTTGCCTGCATCGATTAAACTATTCTTCGTGTGCACAACCAACTTGTATGCATCGAGTAGGATATCCCCTACCATAGAGGTTATCATCACTACAATATTTGAATTGAAAGACTTCAGGTAGAACATAAACGCCATCGAAGCTTGAGGTTAGGAAGTCATAGAGATCCTCTGCCAGGTTTTGTGAAACCTGGTGTTGAAGTTGCTCATGGCTTCCTACGAAGCTCTTTTGATGGTGATTAATTGATGTAACAACAAAGAGCGATATCCCTTCTTCAAAAAGAATTTGAAAAGCCTTTCATCAAGTTGATCCCATGAGCGAATAGAACCAGAAGTCAAATATTGATACCATCTTGAGCCTTTCCTTTAAAGGAAGCTACAAACAATCTTAGAGCAATATTTTCCTCTGCTATGTTGTGCACCCTACATACCTCCGCTATGTCTTGGAGGTGTTCAGAAGGGGTTTTGAAGTCCTCCCCAGAGAATTTCAGAATAGCCTTGAGGGCGTTAGCAGGTATGGCAGGCTAGACATCTAGGGGAGTAGGTGGCTATAGTGGACTACCACTATCCTAGGTTACAAAATTTCTAGGAGCAAGAGGGGATACATGAGCCATGGAGAAAATATTCCTATGAATTGGGTAAACTGGTATTCTTATTTGAAAAATTTGGCCTCTAGGCGGAGTAGATAAGGCTTTAGATTCTGGGCTCTTACTCCTCGCTCTATTACTTCTTATAGGCAATACAAAACCTATAAGTCTTCTTCTCCTAATTACCGAAGAGGGTAACTGGGAGTACTAAAAATGGCCCTTTGAAGATGCTCTTGTTTGGACTCTGGGCATGAAACTTCCAGTTTCTTTCCTTGGCCTGATTTAAGAAATATTTTAGACTTCTAATCAGACGTTTGGAAAAATTGTGTCCCACCGGGTGTGCCAAAAAAAAACTGTTATCATCAAAGCTTGTGTCTCTCTGACAGCCTTATGGGAAATTCAGTGAGTGGGGGACAAATTTTTGCATCACTGAATACCTTTGGGATTTTTATAGAAATTCGGCTCTTCTCTAAGTTTGGGAAAATGGTAGAAGGAAATGTAAACATAAAACATGAAAAGTGGTGATGCGTCAATGCTTTTACAACATTTCAAAACCCAAATTCTTTTTATGAATGATATAATAGACACAGAACACCACAACCCTTCATTTTTGGGAAGAGAATGAACAACAAAGGCTAGATACAAGCACAGTGCAGCCTTTCAAATCTCCCTATAGGAAGTGTCCATTAAGGTTTGATCAAGCATAAAATTTCCAAGAGTTAAAAGAAAACATTCAAAAAGCTACATAAACCCTTCCTCTTAATACAACATAACATGAAGAAACAATAACCCTTAAAGAAAATAGAGAAGTCCAATGACATAATCCAATTTCTATAGGCTATCACTTTATCATATAAGCTTTCAACATGGAAATCAAATAATCAAACTATTCGAATTAAGCTAGACATAGTGTTCTATTCTGAACGAAAATATAAAGAAGGAAACATTGATAAAGGCCACATCATGCATAGTCTCAAATATTTCTTCCAAATAGTTCATACTTAGATATCAAATGAACTTTAAAACAAAGGTCGGATGCCAATCCAACAATAGTTTGAGTTAAAACAGATATAACATGCCAGAGAGAAGCAATGTTCTGCAAACTTTTAATGAAAATACTCCTAAGGAAAACTAAATAATTTATTTCCAAAAGGGAAAACTTCAGGAGACCTTTTCTTCTATTGTCGCCTCTAATTTATAGCTGAAAGGAGAGAGAAATGCCACCTCCACCTAGAAGTAATTACTGCCAAATGTTTGCACTTGATAGCTCACAATCTGATCATAGATCCTTAATTAGGTCATGACAATCTTCCCTCATCAATTCTCAACTACTGCATTAATATCCCTTAGATATTTAGCAAGATTGCCCTCCATAAACGCTCGGATCCTAGAAAAAAACCTAGCAAAAGTCTTATTGACGAATCACGTGGCTTGGTGGCACCGACTCAAAGCTTCCTCTTGAAAACCAAAGAAAAAGCACACTCCGACAAACTCCAAAGAGAAAGCTCTTTAAAGCACAACCTATTCGCAGTGAAGAGATGACGTGTCGAGCAGGCGAGTATTCTCAAATTTGTGAAAATCGTCCTTGAGAAAATATTCGCTGAGCTAACACATGGTCTGACTTTCTCCCAAAAGGAAAGTGATAGATAAAACCCACGTGGCCACCACGTGGCGCATTGAGCACTTTTCAGAACCAATTTTTCTTTTGTGCGTGGATCATCCCAAAGCCAAAAAGTATAAAGTTGAAAATCAAAAGACAGGCAAAATTTGCTTCACAATAATGTCATGTTGTCGAAATCATGAGCATACACATCAAACTTAAATAACTTGGGTAAATCTATTTTTTAGTGCAACATGGAGTCTAACATAGGGTTTTTATGCTAGATTTTATGTTCATTTGGGTTCTCTTAGCCTAAACTGAGTGCTTGCTTGTTTCTTTGTGTTGTTCAATTTACTTTCTTAAATTGTTCACATGAACACAAAATTCATGCACAAATATACATATATCTGCATATATACATACATACATATATATATATATACATATGTGTATACATATACATATATATACATAGATATGTGTATACATATACATATATATATATATATATATATTCCACATATGTATTTATACATATGCATATACATATATCCACATATATATATATATCTACATATACATATATATTTGTGTATATATGTATATAT
The DNA here is from genome assembly GCA_007115665.2 of Sequoiadendron giganteum. Classification (NCBI taxonomy): domain Eukaryota; kingdom Viridiplantae; phylum Streptophyta; class Pinopsida; order Cupressales; family Cupressaceae; genus Sequoiadendron; species Sequoiadendron giganteum. Next base: position 232,776,006 of record CM021109.1, on the reverse strand, counting down.
GTATACATACATACATACATATATATATATATATATATATATATATATATATATATATATATATATATATATATATATATATATATATTATTTTGTGTGTACATGTATACATATATATGTATACATATACATTTGTATATGCATACATATACATTTATACATGTGTATACATATACATTTATGTATATATATGTGTGTGTGTATACATATATACATATACATAATCACATCCAAAGGTGCAATGATATATGTTTCTTTAGTTTGAAATATATAAAAGTGTCATTTACTTGAGGTGTGTTGGCTATACTAAGACTTACAAAAATTGTGTTGTCTCTTGTAAAGTTGGTATTTATAATTTTTAGGTCCTTTTAATGATGCTATAAAATTAGTCAAATGATTTTTTCAATTATGGAATGCTATCACTAAAAAGTCTCTAACATCATATAATAATAATAATAATAATAATAATGACTTCAACTTATTACCAAATAAAGATGCTTTTTTATTTCAAGTTTTGATTCATGTTTTTAACTACTTGATAGGTGCATGAATTGTAAACACTATTATAATTAGGACATGTTGGTGCGTGCATATAGTGTTTATTTACTCAAATCTTAATTGAAATGGAGAAAAACAAAAAAAAATCAAATGTTTGTAGTAAATATGAAAATCACATCACATTAAATTATTTTTTGAATGATCAAATATAACTATGTTTAAGATTTTAAATACATTGATCATAGCTTTTATTCTTAGTAATAAGTAATTTACACCATTAAATATCATTTTAAAATGTCGTTAGTCACATTTTCACAATTGATCCTTAGGTGTAAGAATGTACAAATTCATCCTTTTATATTGATATGTAGTTAGAATGGCCAACTAAACATATGTATACTCGTCAAGTATAAACAAATATAATGTATACTTCTTATTTATGGTTGAGATAACAGTTTTAGAACACAAAATTCTAACTCCTCCCCTAATGCATAACTCTTTTAGCCAAAGGCCAACACAAGATACTTCAATAAAATATATACAATTTTTAAATTTTATGAAGTAAATTTAACTATATAATTTATGTGCTAAGTGTTTATGTAAGATTAACCATAGTAATACAATTATACTATGTTAATTTTTTAAAGTGTAAATCATAATATAAATGACAAGAACTAGTCATTGTCAACATGGTTTTAGTTTTTGGGACTTGCATATTTGTCATGATACCATTTGAAGTATAAATAGTTATTTATATTCTTCATAGTTGTGTATGTCTTTTCACTCAATTCTTCAATAGCTCAAGACATCTCTTTACAAATTTATTGACATTCTAAATTAGCATTTACATGTGATTACTAGTTTGAGTATAATAAAATTTACAATATGATCAAATATATAAGCCATATTGTTTTCTAGGTTAGACAAAATCAAAAATGTAAAGTGCTTAATGAATCATAAATCTTAAAAGGATGGCTAGCTATCTAAAAAACTCATCCTTAACACTTTTTCCTCTCATGTTGCGCACTTGCTTTGGCACCTTAATTTATTGAGCATAATTTTAATTATTTTGTATCACTTAGGGATGTTATGTCTCTTGAATGTATACCTACATCATAACAAAACTCCTCTCATATAGCTAAACATGACCCCTTGTTCACTCTCAATATTTTTAGCATCACTAACTCTAGGGTGGTGTTTTGATGTACTTTAGACAAGACCATGTGCACTAGAATTCCTCATGTTTGAAATACATCTTTCTTGCCTAAACACTTTCCTTTTCACACCCTAAAACTCTAATCCACCTCCATTGATAAAAAAGGGTCAACGAGTGCTTATAAAAAATGGGTTGATTAGAAAGTAAGCACACTAAAAGGGAACACTTAGGGCATGCACTTAAACATCTAGGGCATTAAAAGAGCATCAACACATATATACTAGCAATAATAAGACCTCCATTCATAGACCAACATTGTTGTAGTTGCCACACCTTGCTTCTAGGGTTTATTCACACATTTATAGAGATTTTTTTTACATAAAACCATTGAATTGGTTCAATGATCTAATTAAGGTAGATCCCCAAATGTGCCATAGGAAGCATTTTTATATATGCTAAGTGCATGTATAGGTGTAAGGGAATCTATCAATAGTTGCAATTATATGCCATAATTTATAGCTAGACATTGTTGCAACCATATAGGATGCCAACATGTTGATTGTATAATGCCACATCCAAGTAGATAGGACTATATGCTTGATCAAATATGACCATGTTTAAACATAGAAAATTGTGCTTGACAAGCAATACCACCTATAATCCCCTCCGTGTTAACACAAAGCATAGAGCGCAAGCAAATTAATCATACTCCTCCAAACTTCTTTCAACTGCTAATGTCTACATCAACCATTGAAAATAAACATGTAGCTTCTTTACATATTTCTATTTATAATATCTCATCCTCAACTCCTAATTTTCTTTTGTTTTTTAAACTTTGAAATAATATCCCAACCAAAAAAAGGGGTAATGTCCATCTAGCATAGTGGATGCCCATTTGATTGTGACTACTATAGTAATCCACAAACATGTTGGATGTCCATTTGACCATAATCACTGATTAATTAGGATTCTTGACTATAATTATTAAGGTCAAGAATTCCAATATATTGGTGACTACAATCAAATGAATATCTAGTGTGTTTGGATAGACATTAGGAGAAAAAACGTGTAGTACTCAAAAGTAAATCTTAAAATTTTACTTTTATATTAAAAAAGTAAAACACAAGAATTCTAGTACTTCAAATCCTCCCAACTTTTGTAATTGTAATATTATTCAATTTTTTAAAGCAATGATAGAACATTTATTGTCACAGAATCAATGAATTCCATTACTTAATAATTACAGTCAAATAAGCATCCAATATACGATAAAACTATACCAAATAAAACATATAATAAATAAAAGTAACTCTCAATATTCCATTTTTATATAAGATAAAACAATACAAAAACAAAAAATAAATCTCAATATTCCGATTTTATATCAATGACTCGAAACATAAAAATAATTAATACTTTAAATCCTCACAACTTTATAGATATTATTTTTTTAAATTGAAATTATAATAATAATAGAACATTTTTTATCTTGGAATCAAAGTCCCACATATTTGCATACAGCCAAATGCGTGTGGTCCCAATGTATAAGTCAATACCAAGTATTTACCGAAATGAGTACAAGTAAGGAGAACCTTGTGATGATTGACCAAGCAAATACATGATATGCGTGGGTTCACACTTCACATCACTACGCTACGCGTTAGGATTATATCCTAGTGCACACAAATAAGTTAATCGTGGATGAAAAGAGACCTTGGAACATGGGAAACATGGCCTTAATACTCCTATTAAGGGGTAGGGGGATTCCGTGCATGCACCTTATCCCTCTTATCATATGAAGCTAAAAGACAAGGTGAGCTAGGGAGCATGACTATGACCTTTGAATTGATTTGGGCAAGATACATGGAACTTTAGTTTTAGTGGGGTCCATGGGGGAGGGGGGGCGGGGGTTTCCCCTACCTTTTCATTGCCTAAATCAATGTCAAACATATGTTTTTGGTGCATTGAATCCCTTGATTTGAAAGCCTAAGTTCATATTACTTACTTAATAAGCTTTGTGGATGCTTAATCTTGTAGGTTTCTTTATTGAGCTGCATTTATGGGCAAGGGGGCCACTATGAGGGGAAAAGTTGGTGTGAATATTAGCCCATTGGGTAATAATGCATTCAAAAGAATAAACATAGTTTTCATGCTTAGGTATAAAGGAACCTTTGTTGGGTACTGTGTATATGTAATTTTTTAATTTTTTCCTTATTTATTGTATATTATTATTTGTAAGGTATTGAATATATTATTTTAGTACTTGTAAGAAAGTTTTATCAATAAGTATTATATATGGTTGATTTTTATTATTGTAATATGATAAAAGTATAATTGATTGTAGTTAGTCGAAGGAACAACAAGTACTAATTAATTTAGTAATTCATTTTTCTATGTTTTGGGATATGGACATTAAATGAAATATCTTTTAGCAGTTGATTTAGTCAAATAATATAAATTTTGTGGTTGGCAAATTTGAATTTTGAACAAAGGAAAAATGTTAACATCATAAAAAAATTGAATATAGGTTTCATAATAGTCTTAATATTTTTGTATTGTAGCCTTGCAATGTAACAACACATGGTGCATAGAGTAGCCAACTTTATTAGAAATATCAATCATTAGACTCCAAGAGCAATTGTGAGAGAAAATCAAAATTTGAGATTTAGACGTAGAATAAATCTTAAATAGATGCAATAGAGTTGCTCAGTTCTTGTTGCTTAGGATATGAGCGTGTCTTGCAACATAGTCCTAGACTAGGTTGCATTGTATAGTGTAATTTGTTATCTATGCAACCTTTTATGATGAGTTCACTTATGTCTTCTATACAATCCAACTTGAAATGAAAGGAATAATGTGACTTTGATCTTAATTAAATGTGAGTTGCATATAGCTCATGAAATGTTAGGATCCCTTAAACCTACATGCATGGGGATTTATTACACTTGAGGGCATCTACTACTACATGAGGGTATAATTTCTCAGAATTTGTAACTTTTCATCAAAATCATATAATCTTAAATCTTGTAATAAATTTACAACAAATAATACCAAGCAATAACAAGTCAATAGAAAGAAGATGATGGTAAATGAGAATAACTTTTTCCCCACAATTTACACAATAGTGTTCCTTGTGCCAAAGGAAATCTATTACTTAGCACATAAAATATATCCCTAGCATAAATAACATCATACATGCTACACAAGATGCAACACTAGGCTTTGGCTATAAGATTTGGTTATGGAGATAGTCATCCAAGATCAAGAGCTAAAATCAAGCATAAATAATCATAAGACAAATATTAAAGAATAAAGCTATTTTGATCAAGGATGCATGTTCAAATGAAATGCTCAACAATGAGCTACAAGTGAGCACTTAACACCACCAAGATATATGAATGTACAACCAAGTGGGGGATAAAGGAGATACACTCACATGTGTGCACAATATCTCCACTAAATAAGTTAGTACAAGTCACATGGGAAACCTACCTAAACAGGGATATCTTATCCTAGGTGCAAATATGCAATAAAGTAAATAAACTAAATGCATGAAAATAAATATGCACCAACATTCACTTGTCACAAGAACTTGCCAATAGCTATGAGCAAGAAATATTATTTTGTAGTAAGCAAAAATTAATGGCAACTTTGCCACTTTGCTTTTATTATGACCTTTATTTTCAATATTTGCACAAATAGAGATCAAATAGAAACATAATTACAAATTGATGTCCCTTGATTGGGAAACCTTTTATTTTGTGCTTTTCTTTAGTAGAAAAAATATACCAAATATATAGATTGTACAAAATATTTGCATAAATCTTCATATTTTTTCTTAGTTGTTAAAAGATGCAAACAAGGAAATGCAGAAGCTACATGCATTTAAAAAATATATACCTAATTATGAAAATATGGCAAAAAAAAGAGACTTTCAACTAAAATAAACATTTTCCAAAACGATGAAAGAAAAAGGACCATCCACTTACTCAGGATTGGCATGCAAATTTAGTTTGTATATCATAGGTATTTGGGCATGTTTAAGTGCAAATGAATTTCTAGCATGCATAAATTAAACTAAAGTTGATAAAATTTATCAAAAAATGTGTTATAAATCTTTGAAGTAGAAATTTTACTACATGCATTTAAAATATATATACCTAATTATGAAAATAGAGAAAAACAAAGACTTTCAACTAAAATAAACGTTTTCCAAAATGATGAAAGAAAAAGGATCGTCCACTTACTCGAGATTGGCATGCAAATTTAGTTTGTATATCATAGGTATTTGGGCATGTTTCAGTGCAAATGAATTTCTAGCATGCATAAATTAAACTAAAGTTGATAAAATTTATCAAAAAAAATTGTTATAAACGTTTGAAGTAGAAATTTACTACATGCATTTAAAAAATATATACCTAATAATGAAAATAGAGCAAAAAAAAAGACTTTCAACTAAAATAAACGTTTTCCAAAATGATGAAAGAAAAAGGATCATCCACTTACTCAGGCTTGGCATGCAAATTTAGTTTGTATATCATAGGTATTTGGGCATGTTTTAGTGCAAATGAATTTCTAGCATGCATAAATTAAACTAAAGTTGATAATTTTTTTCAAAAGAATGTGTTATACACCTTTGAAGAAGAAATTTTACTACATGCATTTAAAAAATATATACCTAATTATGAAAATAGAGCAAAAAAGAAGACTTTCAACTAAAATAAATGTTTTCCAAAATGATGAAAGAAAAAGGATCATCCACTTACTCAAGCTTGGCATGCAAATTTAGTTTGTATATCATAGATATTTGGGCATGTTTCAGTGGAAATGAATTTCTACCATGCATAAATTAAACTAAAGTTGATAAAAAAAATTCAAAAAAATGTGTTATAAACCTTTGAAGTAGAAATTTTAAAACATTCTTGCCCATATAAAATAGACAAATATAATATACATTTAAATCTTAAGACCCTATAAGAAAATTCTTAACATGTAGCTAGGTTTGTTATATGGCATCACACTTTACTTGACATGACAATTTAGATGGCAAGATTTTTGTTAATCTATATATTATGTTTGGAACTTTTAAGATGGAAGGCAATAAAATAGATGTGAAACTAGTGATTTATAATCTGGTTGATTGAGGTAATACTGTATGTTTGAAAGAAACCAAGGGTCCAAAAGAAAAAGCTTTGGGATTAACAAGTGACACATTAGTAGTAGTTTCCTTACAAGATTGGTTTGGTGGGTGAGAAAAATGTAGAATCTTTTGGATCTCAATGTAATATGATGAATGAAGAAAATAAGGGTGATAGACAAATAATTAATACTTTTAGTAAATATAAATAAAGAAAAGGCTACGGATAGAACAACTACTTTGTGCCAGTAATCCATCTATATCAAACTCAATAAAAAACATATAGCAATAAAGACTTACCATGGATAACATGCACAAGAATTAATATAATCATTATATATTGTTTAATATCATCAAGATATTTTTGACACTCTTAATTCTATTGAATCTTGGTATTTTCTTTAATAATTTAGTAAATGGTAAAGTATGATTTCCTAAATACAAAATATAACACCAAATGGGTTGTATCTTACCATGGTGACAATAAAGTTTTGCAATATTTCAAGGTGGAGGCATGTTAAAAGTAACATCTATATTTTGAGTATCAACCTCAATGCCTCACTAGACATAATGAATCCCAAGAAGAGGCAATTCTCTACACCAAATATGTCTTTCTTAGGATTCAATCACACTTGATATTGTCATAATCTCTCAAATATAGTCCTCAATCTGTATAGATGATTAAGACATTTCTTAGATTTATCCATAATGTTATCCAAACAATCTTCTAAAATATAATGCATCAAATCATGAAAAATCAAATTCATAACCTTTTGATATGTAGCACCAACATTTTCTAGCCAAAAGGTATAAATACATAAAAATTTACCCTAAGGTGTAGTAGAATTAGTCTTATGTTGATCTTGAGAATTGAGAAAAAACGATCTTAACTTAAACATCTATCCATGAATTTGACAACATCTTATACCCAAAAATAGAGTCAATAATCATGTCAATATTAGGCAATTTGGAAAACCATCTTTGGATAATTTATTTTTAAGATATTTAAAATTAATACATATTATTTGGCCACATGCACTATTAAATCCATGGAGAGTAGTCAATAGTTCTAATGAAGCCAACTTTCAAGAGATTCTAAATTTCATCTTTAACAATAAAAAATAAGTTGGATGCATCTTTCTAATTTTTTATTTGAAGATTAAACAATAGGCTCAAGAATAATATTGTACATGACAATATCACTAGAGATGCCTTGTATGCCTTGGTAAGACTATACAAATATGTCATTATAATCTTGCAATAATGTATAATATTACACTACTCAAAATCTTGTAAACATTTACCAATTTTCAATACCTTTTCTTTGTTAGGTTTATCCATATATTTACATCAAAGGTGCCACCAATAACTAGTACATTTATATAGTCCTCAAGTTACATAGATGATTGAGGCATTTCTTAGATTTATCCATAATGTCATCCAAACAATCTTCTAAAATATAAAGCATCAAATCATGAAAAATCAAATTCATGTCCCTTTAATAGGTAGCACCAACATTTCTTACCCAAAAGGTATAAATACATAACGGAATTTACCCTAAAGTGTAGTAAAAGTAGTCTTATGTTGATCTTGGGGATTGATAAGAATATGATAATAACTTGAAAATCTATCCATAAATTACAACATATTATGCCCAAAAATAGAGCCAATAGTCATGTCAATATTGAAAAACTTGGGAAATCATCTTTGGGTAATTCTTTTAAAGATCTCTATTATGCATGACAATATCACTAGAGATGCCTTGTATGCCTTGATAAGAATATGCAAATATATTATTATAATCTTGTAAGAATATAGACATTCTATGCTACTCAAAATACTATAGACAATTACCAATTTTTAATAGATTTTCTTTATTAGGTTTATCCATATCAACATCAAAGGTGCCACCAATAGCTAGTACATTTATATAGTCCTCAAGTTGCATAGATGATTGAGAAATTTCTTATATTTATCCATAATGTCATCCAAACAATCTTCTAAAATATAATGCATCAAATCATGAAAATTTAAATTCATAGCCCTTTGGTAGGCATCACAAACATTTTCTACCCAAATGGTATAATACATAGCAAAATTTACCCTAAAATGTATTAAAAATAGTATTATGTTGATCTTGAGGATTGATAAGGATATGATCATAACTTGAAAATCTATCCATAAATTACAACATCTTATGCCCAAAAATAGAGCTAATAATCATGTCAATATTGGGAAACTTGGGAAATCATCTTTGAGTAATTCATTTTTAAGATCTTTAAAATTAGTACATATGCTTTGGCCACATGCACTATGTTTAACATCCACAAAGAGTAGTCAATAGGTCTAATGAAGCCAACTTTCAATAGCTTTTGAATTTCATCTTCAACCATCAAAATTATTTTAGGATGCATCTTTCAAATTTTTTATTTGAAGATTGACCAATGAGATCAAGAATAACATTGTGCATGGCAATATCACCAAAGATTCCTCGTATACCTTGATAAGAATATACAAATATTTCATTATAAGATCTTGCAATAATTTATACATGCTATACTAAAAATATTATAAATATTTACCAACTTTCAATACATTTTCTTTATTAGGTTTATCCATACCAGCATCAAAGGTTCCATGAATAGCTAGTACATTTATATCCTTAATGAATGGTTTAGTAGGTTGTTCATTAAAAAATATTGGAGACTAACCTAGTAAAGGAGAGATTTCCCCAGATTAAGAACAAACTTCAAGAGAGTATAGGAAACCTCTATTATGTTGAAACTCAGGTAAATCATCAAACACTTAAAAATTTAGCCAAAGCTTCATCATTTCCAAACATATCTAAAGGAGGATTAGAATAATAATTTCGTGTAAATCAACTTAGGATATAGTAATTATAAATCTATGTCGTGATTAAATACACAAGTTAATTGAAATATTGATTTTGTGTACTGTTTATGTTATAATCTTTAGTATAAGAATAGCCCAAAACAATAGTGTTATACTTTTGTGATGGTTTAATATATTCTAAGATACCTTGCTCCTTTATACCTAAACCTATTCCATTGTACCCAAACCTTGGTAAAATAGAACAACCTTTACCATAATAATTAGCTAACTAAGAATAGACAAATCAAAAGTGTCTTCATTTAGAGTAGTGTCCTTAGAAAGAGTGGAAAATGGTTGAACAAATATAACACAATTCATGTATAAAGGAAGGATAGTATAGTATTTTTCATTCACTTTATGTTCATTATTGCACAAAGGTGTAAAACCAAGAGAACCCTAATTATCCTTAGGGTCAACATGAGTAGATGAAGGAGAAGAGGTCCCTAATAGTGATTTAGGCATGATTAATTGATTGGGAGGATCTAAATTATTTTATTTATCCACAACTTGGTGATGTTGATAAGGATTATCATCGGGTGTGATTATCCATTGTTTATTATAATGTATAAAATTTAAAGTTTGATGAAGTGTAGTAGAAGGTACAAAACCCATAACATGTATCCAAGGATAACCCAAAGTAATGTTATACACTAAAGAAAAAACCATTAAATGGAACACCATTTTGAGTGTAATGAGTTAGAAATATAAATGTTTAAATTATATTTAAATGTGACTTAAAATAAAATAAATTGTAATACTTAGATGGGTTTCAAAAGTGGGAATATGTTGTGATAAATGTTAGAAATTATTTCTCTAAGGCATTGGAATTTTAGTTCTCACTTAAATGAAGATCTTATATTTTGTAAACTAACTGTTTTTCACTTAGGTTCACCTATGTGAGTGTGGATTTGTAGGTGATCAAAGTTGTATTGGCTAACATGGAAATCCAACGATGATATGGAAATATAGCTAACAACCCATGAAGACATGAATTACATTTTCTCTTAATAGTTGCAGGCTTGATGACACTTCCCCTAACTATTTAGCCCCTTAACCATCTAATAGTTCAATTCTTGGATTAAGTTCTAAGTCTTCATCCACATTCAAATTCCTTTTATAGATGCTCAAATAGAGGGTTTCTTGAGAGCTCCTAATGCCACCTAGGTGACCTATCCTTAAGTTGTAGGGTTAGCCCTATTCTTGAAAGGAGCAACATAGTCATCTTTTGACACATGTGATTGCTTTCAATTTCAATAAATTTTATTCCATTTTAATTTTTGATTGAAATTTATCACCACTCTTGAATGAATCACTACTCCTCCCTAACTAGTTCTTCTCTACTCTTAACTCTCAAACAATTATTTAGTCCTCTCCCGGTTAGTCTTTTGTTATCTCCCAATTAGTCCTTTTGTTATCTCTCAATCATTTCCCCCTTTGCTATTACTCCCATCCTATAGATACATCCTCTCCCTTTGGTTTTAAGATAGGTTATGTACTATTGCAACTTGGATTTATTCTACAAAAGGCTCCCATTCTCTAGAATTATAGGACCAAATATGCCTTTTCCATTATTTCTAAAGTTTCAAATCTTTCCTCATTATTTTTAAAGTGTTTAATCCAATTTAGAGTCTCCCATCTCCCCTATCATCTAGGAGGTAATTTGATCTTCTTGCATTCTATCCATCCTTGCTAAGGACTCTCATTCCTACATTGAATCACCTCTAAAGGATCAATCTTTTGCATTCCAACCCCTCTAAGCTTATGATGCCTCCACATGAATTTGTGACCCTTCAACATTTTGTTTTTCCAAGCTTCTAAGATTCTTTCATATAAAATTCCCAACTTCACTTAATATCCTTATTCTTTCCTATCATCAAGTGGATGATCCATGTATTGCAAAGAAGAATATAGATAAAGCTAGATCCCTTAGGATGCAATCCTGCATCAACACTAATAATCTTTATTACGGGTCTTTAATTTGAAAAGTTACTATATATTTAGTAATTGGAAATTTCTCTTGCTTTTGAGGAAGTAAATTTTCTATTTCTTATTGGTTAATTTAATTTTTTTTGCTTTACTAGATTATATATTAGATTTTATTTTCTATTTTTTCAAGATCTTATATTAATTGTATTTATTTTTATTATATTAAATTATACTAGAAAATCAATACATAAAACATAGAAAATTAAATTTTAGAAAAAAAGTTATATAGATTAACATTCATTTAATTTTTTTAATTTCAAATAGCACTTACATAATATTTAGATATAGGAAAACGAAAATAAGTATATTAGTTTAATTTTTTGTTCACTTAGATTACTTGCATTTAGAAACCTCATACAACTTGAAAAAACTAAAAATGAGAATGCCCTTATCCCAACATGAGACAATCAATGAAAAAGTATGCCCAACCCTCTTTCTCATTCAACATTTATCATCAATGTTCCCTAGAGTGAGGGAATATTGGATTAAATCCATCTTAGACAAGAATAGGGGAAACTTGTCAACTAAAGTAAACCCCGTTGAAAAAATAATTCACCAACACACAAAAATCCCACAATAAATCAAATAAAACATAACAATGACCTATATCATAATAATAATTCAAATCTAGTGTCAATTTATAAAATATCTCCATGAGAAATCTAGATAGGCCATTGAAATCATAAGAGAAATTGGAAATGCCAGCTTGAACTTGCTATAATAACTAATTGCTTAACTCTATTTAGTTAATTGTGAAAACAAAACCAACCATCAATTCTATAAATGAAAAAACCACATCAACAATACAAATATCACCTATGATGTTATGCTTTTGCAAGAACAAAATAACCTACCACTTCTACCTCTACTCAATTGGCTCTTTCCATGAGAGAATGCATGACTAAGTAGGAACCTCTTAGCAAGGGTGCAATTAAATGTGTTCCATAGATTTTGATTCAGTTGTGTTGTGCTTGGGTTGATTCTAAGTAACATAGGATTTGTTCTCTATGAGTGTAGACCTCAACCTATGTAGACTTAAACTGTGACTCATATAACTAGTCCAATAGATTGTGGACTATTAAAGTTGGCTCTCCTTGATTTTTAATGTTTGAAAAAGTGTAAGGATATATGATGTTTAGGAAAACCTTTAGGGATTTTTTTGAATTATGAGGGCCATGTTCTCCTTAGTTAGACCCTTGATTGGACTACTTTACAACTTTTGGTGAAGGATCAAAGGAAATGATCAAGCATGCAATAGGAATATGATGACGCACATTGATGTAGGTAAACCCACAATAGTGAGTCCCAAACTTGGGACATTAGATTTTATAATTCAAATGGAGGTGAAAACTAACAAACACCTTCGTTCAAAGGTATTTCTTCAAACGAAGGTACCTTTGTTCAAGGACATTTCTTCAAACAAAGGTACCTTTGTTCAAAGATTGAAAATATTAAAAAACCTTTAAACAGAGGTAATTTCCACAAATGGTGAAAAAGGTACCTTTGAATGAAGGTTCTTCTTTCACCATTTATGGAAATTAACTTCATTTGAAGGTTTTTTTTTAAATTTTTTTTGGAAATGACATACCTTTAAATGAAGGTCCTTCAAACAAAGACCTTGAAAGTGACATTTCACCTTAGGCCTCAAAATTTTCTCTCTTTTTTTTTTGTTCCTAACCTTGGGTTGGACCAACAAATGGAATAAATATGACAAGATAATTTGCAAGATCACAACACTTGAAATACGCCTTTCAATGAGTATAATTTTGAATATTTAGTTTGATTATTATATTTATTTTCTTTTTTTTGGTGAACAAAGGTTTTTCAACAATTGTAAAGTCTTTGTTCCATTCACATGAAAAAATAGTAAAATAGATTAATATATTTTTTAAAAATATCTACGCATTAGGTATTGGTATTTTTATTTCAACAAAAATAGAAGTTAATTCAAATGTGTACACAAAAAGCTATGCATTACAAAAGTAACCTATATCTAAATTATAGTTAATCTCACTTCAAAAAGTTATAAAAAATAAAAATAAAATAAATGCGTGCACTAGATATTGGTGTTACAAATCTATGTTTAAAAATTTATAATTTTATCCCTTCTACAAATAAAGTTATGCTTTACTAAAGTTATGCCACTTAACTATAAAAAAACAAGTTATAAAAAGTTATGTAAAAAAAATCAAATTATTTTTAAAAATTATAAAAAAGAATACTTTTATAATCTAGAGACAAAATCACAAAAATCACTAGTTCATATCATCTTCAAATTCTTAACAATTTAGTTGCTATAGGTGTCAAAGTTGAAATTTGGTTCAAAATATTAATTTCAATGTCCTACTTTGACCAAAAAGTGGGAGACACTATCGTGGGATCACCCATGTATATCTCTAATAATCCACTATGATGTTCTTATATTTTCTCTCTGACAAGTCCTTACCTAACTCTTAGATGCTCTCTAAGATGATTTCAATTGAGTAAATGAATGCCCTTAAATATAACAACATCAAGCTCAAATCAACACAAACATGCACTACGCTATCTCATTATGACTAATAAGAGGGAGTTAATGAGATTAAATTTTAATTTGAGTTTTAAATTTTAAGGTTAAGTGCAAAAGTAACCTAGATCAAGTATCACTTGTATATCTAATTAGGGCGATGAATGATGGACCTAGGGATCAAGAATAATCTTAGGGGATATGTGATGACATGATTGGTATATGTGGATGCCATGAGGAAAATTCATGTAAGAATGCACCACTTGTACACTTATGACCGCATTTAGAACATTCTAATCAAAAACCAAAACATAGGGGGAAGAAAACGGGTGGGCAATATTCACCATTAAAAACAAAATATTACAATTGTGATGTGCACCAATTTTGATGTGAATGCAAACAATACTCCCACATGGCAAAATCCTTGTAAAATAAAATATTGACGAAGTCTTTAATATTGTAAGGGTGAAAAGTACATCCTCAACACTTAAATTACCTATTTGTTTTGAATTTATTTTGACAATTTATCTTGAATACAATAAACAAGTGCCCAAATGGCAAATTTTTTAACAAAAGTTGGCATATAGCCTACTCCTTATCATATTCTAAGTTTGCATCCCCTAGTGGTCTAGACCCATCCTTTAAATTCATTCTTTCTTATCCTAGCTACAATTTTGACCCCCAAACTTCCAAATTTAAATTTACTTATGGACCCAAGTTAACTTTGTTGCAATTAGCCATTTCCTACCAACTCAAACATGAAATACTCAAATTGTGGCTCTAGCATGTTGTATAAAGAGATAAGTTCTAATCCATTTTAGGCATTCAAGATCCACCACCTAGATCCATATCATCATATCATTTGAGCACTGGAACATTTGAGAGCATTGCATTAGCATTCGAGATCATTTTTATATGGCATGCCTTCCAATTCGTTTAAAATCATTAAATCAATCTAAGAGTCTGACTAAGGGAAAATGAGGGGAGCAAGTTGCTTCCTACACATGCATAAAAAGTTTTAACGATGTTCATATGCATTGACATTTTTAGATATGCTAAGATGAACAACATTACAAAGACTAGAAGTACAAAAATTAAGGCCACACCAAAAGTTCAAAAGCTTGGTGTGGGGATCACTTCTATAAGTGCAATATTAAACCAAGATAAAGCCTAGGTAATCTCTTAGGTTGTTAAAGCTTCATTATCTTATATTTAATAATAGAAATTGAAATTGGATCACTAAGCACATACACTAACAAAGTATCATCTTTTCACATTCAAAGCTTAGTCCCTATACCTTTTTTCTCAAATTTGAAAAAAACTTGTTAATGCATTTTTTTCTCATTTAGAATTTGATTATTAGTGCTTGTTGCATTATTTACCCTAGATGACTCGAAATCATTTTTTTTCTTTTCAAATATACATTATAAATTAGAAGATTATTACTAATTAAAATATTGCAACAATAATTTAAATATTAATAATATTATCCTAGAGGTTGGAGTCAATTTGATGAAAAAGTCACAATTACTAAATCACAATTTGAATTGTTCAAAGTGCATTTGAAAATGAATTTGAGTCTATTAAGTGTACTCAAATATGAGTTTCATCCCAAATAACTCCTTAAAGCTAAATAAATAAATAAATATTTGGTAGAGATGGGTTCGATCTTATTAACTTTAGTTTCAAATAGACTTGACCCAGCTCAAAATCGAATGAAAATAATATTTTAAAAAACATAAATTAAAAAATTCTCTTTTAAACGTAAATCATATAAACCAAAAAATGATAGACGAAATACATAAATAATTTATTTTATTGCAAACATGATAAATACCAAGTTCCAATCTATAATTTATAAAAACATTAAAATCAATAAAATATAAAAGAGTCCACTTCCTTCCCACTTGACCCCAACTTGAGCAACCCTGGTGTAAACATGATAGCCTTGCCTCCACCATCCCATGTGCAGGGTCAAGTTGCCCAAAATCCATATGAGCCGACCAATACCCACTAGCAATACAAGGCATAAAATTAAGAACAACTCAACTGCTTAATACATTGACCAACATGTACCCACAAGTACATTGAGAATTGGTTTGACCAGCTGGCAAAAAAATGGGTCTAATCCATGGACATTGGAGATTCAATCCCATATGCTTGGATTGAATCACAACCACTCAATACCATCTGTCTTTATACTGCATCTCAATGCAATCTTATCCTTAACAGGAGGACCAATGGAATAAACACCAACTTGCCAATAATCAATTTGCCCGATTCATTTGATGGAATTCATCAACTGGGCATTAAACAAATAACACCCAAATTATTGATAATTGGTGAAAGGGGGGAAGAACCTGGTGGACCTTGTGGAAAATCTAACCCCACCTCCTTAGAAAAAATCAAAACCAACCTTGTTGCAAAAGATGTTTTGTCTTTTTTTTTTCATAGTGACATAAGAGTGGTTGAGCTGGCCGGGATTTGGGTACATACATTGAACGTAAGATAGGCTATGGCTGAGTTTGAGGAGCTTTATTGGCGGTTTTGTAAATGTATTTGTTCACATGAATGTACCGTGTATTAATCAAGGAAAGAAAAAGCCTGCACAAGCTGTGCCGTTGGGGTCTGCTGTTTATCATGCCAAAGGAATAAACATCCTCTTCCTGTGTCATGCCTTGCTTTCCATGCTTGTATTTCATGCTTAGTTTCTTCCTGCCAAGACTCTGTATGTTGTACAATATTATTGCAGCGTATTGTGTGGTGGTGTTGTTTCTCTGTGCCTGCTGCTGCTGGGGCTGTGGATCGTCTTCTGCGATCGAGTTGCTCGGCTTGAATTTATGCCAACTCTTGTCAAATTCAGCGGTGAGTACTTCTGCGGAAGTTTCTTTTGGACTTCTCTCTGTTAAATTCTGGCCTAGGGTTTCTGAACTTTGTCGTAGAATTTCATGCTTTTTCCCTTACATTTTCGAGTGATTTTGGAAAAAGGGTTATACAAACAATTTAATTTGTGTTTTCATCTCCCTTTTTCTTCAAAGTTTCCCCTTCCTTAAATTCTAAGTAGGATTTGGTCGTTGTTTGGCATATCTAGATAGAGTTTGGTCCTAATATTGCATAGCATGGTAGTTATGTGTTTATATATTTTTGTGGGTTTTTTGTAATTGTTGTTGGGCTTTACAATTATTTGGGTTTTTGTAATTTTTTCTGGGTATCCTCGTGTTGGTTTTATTTCATTTAATTTTACTGCTTTCTGTGGTGGCTTATGAGTAACTGGTTTTCGGGGTTTCCTTTGGTCTGTTACCTTCCTGCGTGGGAATTTTGATTTGGGTTGATTGAGTGGTGTCGGTACCAGGGTTTTATTTTACCCTTTTGTTTGAATTTTAGTGGGTTTTTGGAATTTTGTCTTCTGTCGATTTGTTGTAGGAGATGGAAATTTGGGGTTTATTTTGATACGAAAATTATTAGCTTTTTGACAGTTGTGGGCTTTCGTATTTTTCTTTTCTTTTAAGAATTTCCGAGGAGCTGTAATATGAGGGCTTCTTCTGTGTTTTTGATTGTTATGTGATTGTCAGTGGTTGTTTTTGATTTTGTCGGCAGTTGGTCAGTGAAAATGTTATTGGGTTCTGAAGAAAGTATAGATCTGGCGATTATTTGGTTGTAGACTGATCTGTGGGTTTGCGCTTGCGTTATTTGTATTAAATGCTTTTACATTTTAGTTTGGGCTTTTGCCTGTTAAAAGCTTTGTTCCCTACATCACACTTTAGCTCCTCTCACATGTTCTGTCTCACCATTCTCCAACGTTTTCCTCACTACCAACTCGACTTCACTCAATTCAACTCTGTTATTACCCTGTTTCTCAGCCTAACCTTTTTAAACCCTGACTTCTAGCTCTTTGTGGTTCCTTTGTTTTATTGGCATAGTTATTTTTTCCATCTTTGGTTTTTCAAGGTGTTTAGTACTTATTGACACGGTATTGGGAGTACCTGATTTGTCTAGTCTTCCCTTCCAACATCTTGAACATGTGCATTGGTTGCTTAGAAATTTTCTTACGGTGCTAGAAGAGATAAAGTGATAGCAGGGATTTTTTCGGGCCTCAGTAATGATTTGTTTAGTTTTTCTTTCAGTTGATTGCTTTATTGTGGAGGCTTCTTACCATAGAAGCAGATATATTTGGATATATCTTTAAATAACGTGGTATATCCAAATATATCTTTTCTCAGTAGGATCTCCTACATCTTACTGAAAATATTGCAGAATTTTTCAAAAAAAGTCATTGACCATGACTTTGACCAAAATTTTCACTGATATATCACCGGTAATTGCAATTAATTTGTTTTTTTTCCTATTGAAGCCTCAGACCTGTGATATTTTTATCATTCTTCTCTGGAACTTCTATAAATGGGTTATACACTTTGAACAGTGAAAGTAGCTGTTAAGATTTCCAGCTGCCATTATTGAAATCATTGTTTGGGAATTTTCGTTGTTACATATCATCTTTTAATAATATTGTATTGGTTGAGAACTTGAGATTGTTGTGATTGGTATTGTCTTTTGTGACACAATTACCTTCTGCAATTA
Organism: Sequoiadendron giganteum; assembly: GCA_007115665.2. Taxonomy (NCBI): domain Eukaryota; kingdom Viridiplantae; phylum Streptophyta; class Pinopsida; order Cupressales; family Cupressaceae; genus Sequoiadendron; species Sequoiadendron giganteum. The sequence continues at coordinate 232,757,253 of CM021109.1, read as the reverse complement.
GTAGTCTTCTTATGGGAACTGATCCATAGCTTTTTGTTATAATTGTTATTTATATAGTTCTTGATTTTTACAATGTTCAGCAGCATTTATTGTTTTAGAGAAAGACAGTTGCTTCCATGGTTCTCACTTGCTATTGTTTCTGTGAACTTGCAGGCGATGGAAACTTCTATTTTAAAGGACGTAAACGTTCTAGTTACATGGATTCAAGTCCTATTCTGTCTCTTGCTCCTTGCGTGGACAGATTTAGCCATCCATGCAAAAAGCCACATGGCTATATTACCAAATTGGACAGAGAGACAAAGCTCAAGCAAGATGATAAAGACCATATTAGCATGCTTCCTGATGAATGCCTATATGAAATCTTCAGATGCCTTCCAGCAGCCAGAGATCGCAGTGTCTGTGCCTGTGTCTCAAAGCGCTGGCTTATGCTCCAGAGCAGCTTGCAGAGGAATGAAATTAAGAGATCTAAAACAAACACCAAGAATCCTGGAGAAATGGCTGCTGGAAACAGGTCAGAAAGTAATCAATTAGATCATGCTGGCTCAGTTTTTAGCAGTGAGGATTCTTTTGAAGAATCTTGTGATAATGGATTTGGTGAACTGACGGATGAGCAGTCAGTACCTATGGATATTGATTTAATAGAAAAAGGAACTGCAAAGAAAGTTGAAAGTGAGAAGCAGCCAAGCTGGGCAAGTGGGGACCTCTCTCGACGCTTAGAAGGAAACAAGGCTACCGACATTAGGCTTGCAGCAATTTCTGTAGGCATGGTTGGGAGAGGAGGTCTGGGCAAGCTCACAATTCGAGGAAATCACCCATTTCGAGGGGTGAGTGATATGGGCCTAAGCGCCATTGGCCTTGGCTGCCCAGCACTCAGAGTTTTAATCCTCTGGGATTGCCCCCTAATTGGTGATAAAGGACTGTCTTCAATTGCAAAGGGTTGTAATCTACTGGAAAAACTTGATTTGCTAAATTGCCCTTTGATAGGGGACAGGGGCCTTGAATCAATTGCTGTCAATTGCCCTGGCTTATTGACTCTCAACATAGAATCTTGCCCACAAATTGGAAACATGTCTCTTAAAGCAATAGGACAACGCTGTTCCAATCTTGAATCTCTTTCCATCAATAACTGTGCACTTGTTGGTGATGAAGGGATTATGGCTCTAGCGTCAAACACGACAAAGCTCATGAAGGTCAAGTTACAGGCTGTTAAGGTTACTGACAAATCTCTTACTGTTATGGGGCATCATTGTAAGTCTTTGATTGAGTTAATGCTTGTGAGCCTTCCAAATGTTACAGAAAAAGGTTTCTCTTCTATGGGAAATGCATCGGGCATGCAAAAGTTGAAGCTTCTATCAGTTGCTGCATGTCGAGGGTTGACAGACAAGAGTTTAGTGATGGTTGGACAAGGCTGCCCCACTCTGAAGAACATCTTTCTGCGAAAGTGCGAGTTTCTACACAATGAAGGACTCAAAGGGTTTACAGAAGTTGCTGTATCTCTAGAAAATTTACACTTACAGGAGTGCAACGTGATATCTACTTTTGGTTTGATAGATGCTCTTGGAAACTGTAGTGGAAAGCTGAAGGGACTCACAGTGGAAAAATGTACTGGAATAACAGAATGTGGAGAAGTAACTGTGCAAGTTCCTTCATGTGAATCTTTGAAGTCTGTCAATGTACGTTATTGCCCAGGTTTTGGAGATGGATGTCTGGCATTATTGGGAAGTGCATGCCCTCAGGTGCAATCTATTGATCTCAGTGGTCTTGTTGGAATATCTGATGAGGGCCTTTTTGCGCTTTTGGGGGGCTGCAAAACAAGTTTGGTGAATTTGAATTTGAGTGGGTGTATTGGAGTGACGGACAGGGCTGTATTTGTTATAGTGAAGCTCTTTGGAAAAAGCCTTCAAAGCTTAAATTTTGATGGTTGTCAAAAGTTGACTGATCAGAGCCTGAGGTTTATTTCCGAGTGTTGCTCAGTGTTGCAGGATTTGGATGTCTCAAAATGTGGTGTTACAGATAATGGAATTGTGTCCTTGGCATTTGCAGCACATAGTGGTTTAGATATTCTCTCTGTTTCTGGCTGTGTGCAAATAACAGACAAGTCTTTGCCTTTTATAGGAAAGTTGGGAGAAAGATTGCGTGGTCTAAACTTGCAATCCTGCAGTGGGATCAGCACCAGGGCACTTGATTTACTTAGAGCACATTTATGGAAATGTGACCTCCTTGTTTGATTGGGATCTTGCAAATGCTTTATAATATTTGCAAGGGACCAAGTTCATAGTATCAGCATCAAGAAACTGTGTTTGCAACAAATAGGTTGTTCAGATCAGGTAAGGGCTTTTATAAGGACCCCAGTCGAGAGGCAGTGGACCTGATAGAGCCTTCATCATGAAGGGTAGAAGTAGAAAAATACATGTTTTCCAGTTTACGTAATGTTGCATTGTTTGGTGTTTTTGGCCCATGTGCAGTAGGCCATGGGTTTTCATGTTCTGCTTTTTCAAGAGCTTAGCCATTTTTGCAGGTCTCTGGTTCAAGCCCAGAGATCTGTTTCATATGTTCAGAGGTCTATCAAGATGTTAACTCTGGATACACGGCCAGCTTTTGTGTGCAGTTCACTTAGGTTCACGTTGCACGTGTTTTTCACTTCGGTTTTTTTATAGGGCCTGGTTTTCTCTGTCAAGAGTAGTGTCAGTGTTTCTGACAGGCCTCATATTGACCATGTAGTGTGTGTAGCTTTAGTTATATACCTGTTTTTAGCAGTAGCAGCTTCTGAAGCTGATGGGTTTTGGTGATGGCATTGAAACACGATTGTCATAACAACTCACGGGGTTGTTTTTCGAAGCCCAGCTGTTACAGAATGTAATAATTGTGTTGCATTATAATAGATAATATGTTTGTCTGAATTGGCTTCACATCTGTTAACACTACTGAAATTTACTGATCTTATTGTATGATGCTGGATGTTTTCGAATTTGTAATTTTATATAGTTTTTATACAATTCTTGTAGCTTTCTTCAGATAAATTTTTACTTTTGTGTATATTTGATTGACGCAGAAAACATAAATTAAGGATTTTAATTTGTTGACATCTTTAACTCTTTGTTAGCTTCATATACTGGGGGCTTGATTTCAGCAGCTGGTAGATTTGTCTGAGGATTTTAGAAATTTAAAATGATTAATTTGGTGATACGACATATTTTCTGACTTCTAAATAATCAGAAAAAAGCTTTGAAGGAAACGAAGTGCGCCGAATAGTCTAAAATATAATAATTTCTACTCATCAAGCGATAAATCATGTAATAAATAACAAAGTTAGAAACTGTCCTAGCCTTTACTAGGGGTTTCTAAAATTACAACCATGTAATTACGAAACACAAAGGAACTAACTAAATGTGAAAATGATTGGTTCTGGATAAAAACAATGCAATCCATTTGTAAGAACCCATACCTACTGCCTGAACCGGGTCGTAAACTATAAATAGATGAGGCCAAAGATGATGACGAGAAAGAGCATTACTAAAGTGATTATGTGAAGGACTGTTTTTGAATTGTGCCCGTGTCATTTGGGCATTTCAATGAGTTCGCTGATGTAAATGCAGTGGTGTGATGAAATCTGAACGCGTGTGTACGTAGGACAACACGTCTGTTACATGATGGTGGGAAAACGAAAGGCCAAAAGGAGTCTCGGGTACAGAATGTTGGCCTAACACTAGCCGACACCATTCTCATCAGGCTAGGGAGAGGGGAAGGTAGGTAGGACTCAGTTACACAGTTTGCCAGATCTTACAACTTTACTATGGAATCTTAATATTCAAACAAAAAAATCATTTGTTGTTAGAACATCATATTATCGTTACAGCATGAATTTTTCAGTCCATGATATCAATATGCATAGATTTCTGGATTTGATTGAGTAGTATAACTTTACTATGGAATCTTAATATTCAAACAAAAAAATCATTTGTTGTTAGAACATCATATTATCGTTACAGCATGAATTTTTCAGTCCATGATATCAATATGCATAGATTTCTGGATTTGATTGAGTAGTATTTATTAACATGCATGTTTAGATTCATGCTCAATGATCCTCATGAATGATCCATCATTAGGATGAGATGAATTAGAAAAGAAAATGGGAAAAAATAGTAATAGACCAGGAGGAGAGTTAAACAGATATGGGGGAACCTATCCAACAAGGAAAGAGATCAAAATAGGAGGAATTGACAAATTCAGGAATATCTCCAATGAAATAAAATTAATAGAGAAAAATCAAATGAAAAAGAGAGAATAGTAAGATAACATAAAAATGAAATATGATATTATAATGTAAAAAAATATAAGTGTTTATTTTCTTACAGTTTTTACACCTATTTATATTTATATTAGATAACAATATGAGGGGTTTGTTTGTCTAAATAAAAGAACTAGAGATAAATATGAAATTAAGGAAATGCAAATGTGAATAGGAGGATATAAGGTAGATAATGTAAATGTATAAAAGAAAGTCAATACATGTACGACATGGTAAGTGAATGCAACTATGTGAATGTGTGTAAGGATGCATATATCTATTGAATGGGAGTGAAGAAGTGCGAAAAATATTCATATGGGTGAGAACGTTAATGCAAGAATCAATAAATCTAAGCATGCAGATGCAAGTGTAAATATCTATTGTATGCATATACAAAGATGAACAAGAGAGAGAAACTATCTAAGCATGTAGGTGCAAGTGTAGATATATATTGTATGCATACACAAAGATGACCAAGAGAGAGCAACTATCTAAGCATGTGGGTGCATATGCATAAATCTATTTGGTGCATGCATAAGGATGAAGCTATACTCATGTGAAGATCAAGATTTGTCCAAAGTATTCCTAGTGTTCATGCCAATAATTAAGAGTGAAAGCTTAAAAAATATTGAAAAAAGGAAAAGAAGAGAGAATAATAATAATTTTTTTTTTTTTTTTTGTGTATCAATTCTTATGATTTTTTTATTAAACCTATTTTAAATATAGAAAAAATAATATATAAAAGTATGATACATATATTTGCATCTTTTATGTTTATATTTGGATAAATAAAATGAATTTATATGGAAATCTTTATAAGGTAACTAAATTTGCATGTACATACAAGAAAAATATAAGAGATACAAACAATATTATGAAAGGAAGCTTGAGATTTTGGATGCATAAAAAAGGAAGAATTAAAGTAAAATGCATTTAATTATGAGAAAGAAAGCATAAGCTGAAGGAATTAAATAAGAACCGATATATAGTTTCACTCTTGTATTTTTTCTTGCAAATATGTCTCCTCTTTTATTTAAATATACAAATATTTTATATAGATATGCACATGCAAATTTAGTTAACTTAAAAATATTTTCATCTAAGGTCATTTGTATTTATCCAAGCATAAGCATAAAGATGCAAATACATGTATTCACTTGCATTTGTAAATGTAATCATACTATTGTTTATTATTTTTTTGTATCTATAAATAGATTTAATAAAAGAAATCATAAAAATTGATATACAAATACAAGAATATAATTTATTATAATTCTCTCTCCTTTTTCTTTTTCTATTCTCTTCTAAGCTTTCACTCTTAGTTATTGACATGCATGCATAGAAATACTTGGACAATTCTTGATCTACACATATGAAATATAGATTCATCCTTATGCATGTATCCAATAGATTTATTGCACCTACATACTTAAGTAATTGTTCTCTTGTTTATCATCCTTATGCATGCATACAATAGATATTTACACTCACAACTGTATGCTTAGATATGTGCTTTTATTGGTTCATGCATTAATATATGCACCCAAGAATACAAATATTTTCACACTTCTTCATACTCTCATTCAATAGATAATTATATAAAGATATACACATCCTTACACACATTCACATAGTTGTGTTCATTTACTATGTCATATATATATATATATATATATATATACATTTGCATTCTCTACCTTATATTCTCCTATGCACATTTGCATTTCCTTAATTTCATATTTATCTTCACACACTTGATACACTTATGCTAGTTCTTTTATTTAGATAAATGAACCCCTCAAATTGCTATCTATAATAAATATAAATAGGTGTAAAAACTATAACAATATAAAATCTCTTCTTTCTTTACATTCTAATGTTTAAAAATATTTCATTTTTATGTTCTCTTACTCTTTTCTTTCTCTTTCACTTTTTTGGTTTTTCTCTATTAATTTTATTTCATTTTGTCAAATTTCTTTCCATTTTTATCTCTCCTTTTCCTTAGGGCTAGCTAGTTGATTTGGCCTATTTTCTTGTTGGGTAGTTGCCCCTCCCCATATCTATTTAACTCTTAGTTTGTTATTGATTTTGCAATTATTTTTCTATATCTTATCTTGATGATGGATCATGAAGAATACCATGAAACGTTGATGTTAATAAATGTTACACAATCAGATCCATAAATATATACATACTGATAGCATCATATTTTTATTTAAAATATAACTTATATGCAATTTAAATGATCTCAATACTTTTTGGAAATCATAAATATTATTATATGTAATTTTTATATCCAACACATGATCCAATAATTGAACACAAAATATTATTTATTGTTATAAGAACAACACATTCTTATTTAAAATATAACTTATATTCAACTTTAAATAAGCACAAATCTTTTTGATAACCTTTCACATTAAATACAAAGTATTTATTGTACTTTTTACATTTGTTATAGGACAAACATATACTATGAAGTACTCCAATGCATGTACATTACCACCCTAGTAAGTTGCACATAAGAACAATATTTATCTACATAACATCAATATTTGTTTAGATGAACACCTTAATTTATAAATGAGACATTTGTAGAGGATAGTTATAATATTTTATATAAAACATAAAAATATATGTTACACTTGTTAATACATATAATACATTCATAAGTTCTCATGTTCATGTAAGTGTCTATCTTGGCAAAAATTTAGTCATTTGTTGATTTACATGACTAATTATTTAGAATATATGGTATACATATGTTGGAAGGCTAAATCATATAACCATAAGTACTATACCAACAATAAGACCCTATCCATCTATTGGTCTCTCTCCCCTATTATTATCTAATTTGTAGAACAAAAATCAAATTCTCAAAATGCATATAATATTTGAAGAATGCAAGGATTTTTTTTTAATTAAATAGATTCTTGTAAGGTTGTACTTGTGGACTTAATATTTATGTTCCATAGGGATTTGGTTGTATAATATTGTAAAGGAAAATAACATCTTTTGATTTTTTATTTACACTAGTGAATTAATACCAACAATAAGGGCACAAAATCATTTAAATAACATACTTGCAACCTGCTCTGCTTTCTCGCTTTGTTGTTTTGAACTGCTTGCATGCATGGTGGATGCTTCCTTGGGGTAACCCCATAGTACCCCCTGTTGTCCACTCCAGACCCTACTTTGCTTTCCACACATGCACTCCTGCCTTCCTCGAGGGTCCTTCCCCTTTTGTGGATTATGTGGTGGTGCTCGTGATTCCTATCTTTCCAGAGTCTAAGGGTTGGAAGGATGTTGTACTTAACTCTTCCCAAAGTCCTTCTGTTGTTATAACTCATACTCAACTTGAAATTGTGGATTCTATCTTTGGTACTGAAATCTCTCTCCCAAATTCCACCATTGATAGAATAGTTTCATCTATGGAGAACTCTTTAGTGGAAAATTTTTTCTCCTTCTGCCCAACCATTGATATGGTCTGCAGATGGACTATGACCAAATGACACCTGAAAGGAAGTGTTGAAGTTTGTGCTATGGTTGGAGGACTGTTCCTCTTTAATTTTATTGCTCCTAAAGGCTTTCTCTCTATTATGTCCTCAGGTCCATGAGTTTACGAGAAGCATAGCTTGTCTCTCTACCATTGGAAGTTGGGCTTTGATCCTGCTGTTGACCTTAACAAATCAAATCCTATTTGAGTTTGACTGTCGGGTTTGTCATTGGAATACTGAGATGAGTCAGTATTTAAATGTATTGGTGATTTGATGGGCCACTTCATTACATTCGACATCATCACTCGAATGAGGTCCAAGTTAGTCTTTGCACACTTCTGTGTTAATATTGATATAAAAAGCCCTACCCAACTTAGTGACTCTGAGTTCTAAGTTTGGGTCATGGAACTAACAAGTATGCTATGCAAATGCTATAGTTTTTTTCCATAAATGTTCCAAACCTAGGCACCTCATCTCTGACTGCAAGTCCTATGTGACAAGCCTTCAAAAATACACTATGGTTGATTCTCCTGTGGATGACATCACAGCCAACTATCCTTTCAAATCTGGGACTTTAAATATTCTTGAATCCCTTGCCAAATCGGTGCCTTGTGATGACCCTGTCACAAACCTCATTATAATCTTACCCAGAAAACCTTCAGACAACCCTTTGTTGACCAAGACTCCCTTGAAAAACCTACCATGTGTATCCGTAGCTTGTAAGGAGGCTAAAAATCCCACCTTAGACTTACCAAACCTCCTACTTACCCAAGAGCCGACTAAAGATCTGGAAGATGGAGAAATACCTAAAGTTGTTATGGACAGAGAATCCTTTGAAACCCTATTGAAAAAAACAGCTATCGAATCTTAGACTAACATCCAAACCAATGATGAGGGTGGATGGTTAAATCCAAAGAAAAAGGGCAAACAAAGGAAGGTTGATGTTGGTGTTGAAACCAAACTTGGTAGACCCAATCAAAGACAATCCAGAAACAAAGAAACAACCAAGGAGATAGCTATTGGAAAGCAGAGGACATTGGAAGCATCCTCAAATATACCAAAATAAAATTTATTTCCTGGAATATAAGAGGGCTCAACAACCCTCATAAACAACTGGCCCTAAAAAACTATGTTTGGGAGCACAAGCATGATATACTGTTACTACAAGAAGTCAAAAATAATAAAACAAATTTTGAACTCATTGCTAAAAAAATTTGGCTTAATGCTCACTTTTATTTTAGTGATGTTGATGGGGCCTTGAGAGGCCTTGCTATTATGTGGAATCCATATAGATTAAGTGGATACAAACTATTTCAAACAAAGAATAGCTTGGGGGTTCATTTCACCCATTCTGGGTCTACTTGGATTCTAATCAATATTTATGCCCCTAATGCAAGGAATGCTAGTAAAAGTCTATGGATTGAAATTACTAACTGAATTTAGAATAATAATGAGGCTTGCAGGTTGCTTGTGGGGGACCTCAACTCTCCTTTATATCCCTCCAAAAAATGTGGGGGTCTTATGGATTATTTTGATAGTATGAAAAACTTAGCAGATCTTTTAAGTATTACTGGGCTTGTGGATATGGATTTACAGGGTCAAAACTATACATGGAGGAACAAAAGACTAGGAGATAACCTTATATAGGTTAGGCTTGATCAGTTCATGTTCTCCCCTAATTGGGTTACTCTCCTTAGCTCTAGTTTGTAGGCTCTCCCCCAGATTATTTTTTATCACAACCCTCTCCTACTCATCTTGGATGAACATTCCATTGTTGGATCCTTCCCCTTCTGTTATGAGATAATGTGGAGCTCTCATTCAGACTTTAAAAATAAAATTACTAATTGGTGGAATGTCCCTATTCATGGCTCTCCCATGTTTAGAATTTTTCAAAAACTTAAACTTAAGTATATCAAAAATATGGCGAAGGGATGGAACAAGTGGATTTTTGGCAATGTCTACCACCAAAAAAGAGATCCCATAGTTAAACTTAAAGATGCCCAAACCAAAATGGAAAATGGGGATGTTAACAAACATACATGCCATAAGGAGAAGGGTTATCACATTGAATGAGAAAAAAATATGAGAAAAAGAAGAAATATTCTGGAAACTAAAGTCCAGAACTCAATGGTTAAAATAAGGGACCAAAACTATTCCTTCTTCCACATATAAGCTCTCAAACATAGGAAAATGAATCAAATAAAGACGTTGAAGGATGATTTGGGGGTGGAAGCCACTACTTTTGCTTAGATTGGTCAATTGGCCTCTGGATTTTTTCAACAATCCTTTTCCAAGCTTGCTATTGTCCCTAACTCAGCTTTTGATGACCAATTACTAAAATACATTCCCCCTACCTTAACCAACTTGGATAATGATGCTATTCTCAAGGTTGTCACTCTCGAGGAAGTTAGGCTGGAAAATTTTAGCATGGGAGCCTTCAAGGCCCCTACACTAGTACAAAAACAATAATATATGATTGAAAAACCTACTAAAAACTAGATATAAATGACTAAACATGATCACGTGACCATTAGTAGTTTATTTCCAATCAATAAATAACGCGACCAAATTGATGACTAAACCATTTTTAGTCATTTATTGGTTGTTTTGATTGATCAATTTGGTAGTATATTTAGTCATTGATTGTTGTAATCTGGTCACTTATTTAGTAATTTTTTATTCACTGATATATTTAGTTGTTGATTTAGTCATTGATTGCTATAATCTGGTCACTTATTTAGTCATTTTTATTCATAGATTTATGTCCATTGGTAGTGTATTAAGTCATTAATTTTAATCATCATTTTGATCAATTTGGTAGTATGTTTAGTCATTTTTATTTCACTTGTCATATATTTATTCACTGTTCACTAATTTATGTCAATTGGTAGTATATTTAGTTAATTTAATTATTAATTGACATCAATTAGTAGTATATTTAGTCATTTTAATTGATTGACATTTGAGGATTTAAACATAAAATATAAAAATACACATCAATGATCAATTGCACACAATAAGACAACCATTAAGAAGGCAAAATCATTGAAATTTATTAAAAGAAAGGTGTTCTTACAACTTTCACAAGTTTGAAATATCTATCTTGCTTGAAAAATGCTTAGAAATAGAGTATTACAATTTTTATTTTCAGTCACAAGACTGAAAATCTGAGTTACAATGCACATAAATGACAAGAAAGAAACTTCTCCAATTTTTTTTGCAATGATGGAAACACATGCTTGGAGCCCTTCAATGCGAGCACATGCCCCTTTCATCTCTTAAAACTTCTACAACATGGGCAATCTTCCTGGTGCAAGATGTAACGTGTAGAATCCAAGGAGAGTGTTGATCGTGTCCCATATATGAAACTCTCTCCTCTAATGTAGTCAACAATAACCCTATAATCTTTCCTCCTTTATATGCAATGTGCCATTTGATATGAGCAATAGGTTGCTACCTTTTTCATCATGAATGAACTTGTGCCTCAATACAACCAAAAAAAATACCATTAATCTCAAATTAGAAAGAATAAAAGTTTACAAAAGTAAGTCCAAACACAACAGAAAGATAAATCAATTAAAAAATGTAGGAGACAGATCACATCCACAAACATGGGAGAGCTATGCAAAATTGGAGAAATTGGCTTGGAAAATGAAGGTAGCAGGGTATTTCTAGGTTCAATACTTTTACTTAATGTTGTGGAATAGAAGAAAAAAGAAGCATTTATCTGCCACCATAGTGAAAATTTAGAAATTGCATTTGCTTTGTTAAACATGGCCCTTGGTACAACTATTAGAGTTGTTAAGAACCTTCGAGTATGTTCTAATTTTCACACTGTATCTAAATTCATCTCCAAGATTGTTACAAAAGAAATTGTTCTGAGAGATGTGAACCATTTCCATAATTTTAAATAGGGACAATGTTCTTGTGGAGTATATTGGTGATGCTAAATGAAACAATCTGAAAAATAGGCTTGCACTATAATAATCTGCACTACATCAGATATCCAGTAATAACAAAGGGACATCCATCAAAGCATAACAACAAGGATTTTTTTGTCATATGTTGTAGTTACAAGTTCCCTACTAGACATACATGAAAATGTGGAAGCATAGACAAGGCAAGTGAACTATTTCAAAAAATGCCACAAAGAAATGTGATATCATGGAATGTTGTGATTGAAGGATATGTTCAAAATGGGTTTTTTTTCTTCTGAAAAGTCCTTAGAAATTTTTAAGAAAATGCAACCAGTGGGTGTAAAGCCCAACTGCTCAAACCTTTGAAAGCGTCCTTCCTGCCTACGTGTGAATTGGAGCTTTGGATGAGGATATGAACATCCATAAAAAGCATATTTGGAAGTGGTTTTTTATCTGATATTGTAGTTGCAAGTTCCACTTAGGATCACCAAAACCTTCACAAAACCTTTTGCACAACCACCACAACATCGCACAGTTGTTGTTAGGCCTTCACGGTGATGTAGGGAGCTTTCCTCACATCATCACGAAGGCCCAACAATAGCCGTGCGATGTTGTGGTGGTTGTGCAAAAGGTTTTGTGAAGGCTTTAGTGATCCAAAATGGAACTTGCAACTACAATATATGATAAAAATCCACTTCCAAATATGCTTATGCCTTAATGAGAAATAATCACTCATATATCCCGATTAGTTGGAAGAAAACTGGGAGATAGCATGAGTGTTCAATTAGCAATAAATTTTTTGAAAGCACCTTCCTTGAATGTAAGTGCAATTCAAAAAGCTGGTTCAGACACAAAATTGTCTTAGCAAACAATACTTAAGCTTCCTCAAAAATGTCGTGAGTGTGCATGAATTTCCTCCAAGAGAGTATCAAGGATGACGGGCTATCATGGAGCCATGTATCATCCATTTATTTTGTCCTTGTTGGCTACCGCAACATTTTGTGTCTGTGTATGTTTTCTATTCAAGGGACCCCCAAAAGTTAGTTCAATTCCACCATTCATGTGGGAAAACATTGGTTATTGTGCATATTAAAGCTAAGTTGCTTTGGTTGGGATGATGGTTATGCATTGTGTGTTGCAAGAAGTTGGATTCTATGAATATCAAGTCTCAAAATTCTGCTCTAAAACTATTCCTTGTGACATTGAATGTGCTACATCACATTACACATTCAAGTAGAGCAGATGACAATTTATTCCATTAGAAAATAAGGGGATCCTTCTCATTAGTGGATAAGCTATTGTAAAGAGCCCACAAATACTGATGCGTGCTCCTGAGGAGTGACCTGGGAAGAATGAGACCAAGGTTTGTGGCCTTTCAAGGTTCTTGTTGTGTGAATATTATCATAAATGTGTATTTTGAAACTATGGAAAAAAAGATGTCGTGTATATAATCATAAAGATGCCAATGTGTATTTTGAAGCAACTTATGGTATTTTGCATAGGTGTAGACATTATTTGTAAGGATTAGTTTTGGATGGGCACAAACATTTCATGACATACCTTCTTCCTAATTGTGGAAAACCATTAGAAAGACACATTTGGGCTGCAAAATATAGGGAACATATACTCTCAATCATTGCTTCTCTGGGTGGTACGGAATTAGGTGGATACTGTGGAATATAATACATTATACACTATCTTATGTACCAGGGAAACTTGTGTCGAGATCCAAGCAGATAATTTATTATTTTACTATCAAAACATTATACCTTCCATTCTTAGTGTATCTACTGTCATACCTCTCACTATCACTGTTATTTTATTGACACCGTTATCCTATTGCCTTTGCAAAAAAGCTCCATTTGAAGGCATCTTGACTACATATTTTGCACAATAAAACTCTACAAGTGAAACAAGACATTTGCAAGAAAAACTATAAATTCACCGAAACATTACTGTCTAAGCAACATAATATCTTCAAATGAAGGAGCACTGTAACTATGACTGAGAAAACACTATGTAGGCATTGCTAGCACTAAGAAATGAAGAAGATAACACATTGAATTAGGTTACTAAGATCACTAAAAGGAATATCATTGTTAGAGAGGTTCAAACTATGAATTTTCCTATGTCCTATAGGACCGAGAAAGGAAGAACACTATCAAACAGTGACTGAATCATAACAAACAGTCCCAAAAAAATGAAAGTTACTATCAAATGGTGACAAAGATCTTTCCTCTAAGTCATTTGCACATGGTGATTGAGAACACAATGAGTAATAATTAAAAGAGAACTAAATCATAACACTACAAAATGGTCATGAGTTATGCAATGAACTTCACTATTCTTTTGATCACAAAGGAGATCAAGATAATAACCAACATATTGATGTGTACAAAGAATTTTAATGGAGTGCAAACTTCCTTACAAAGTAATTACCACAATAGAGTTTTAGGTGAATTGCACTTGCTATTTTATGCTGATATGAATATGTTCTAACTTGTAGTTAATTTTTGTAGCATAATAGATAGGCTAAATAGTTGTTCATATACCATTATTTCAAATTCAAAATTGTTGGCTGTTTCACAATTGTTTGCTTCATTTATTTGATCTAAGAAAACCTCCTATATAGAAGATGCTCTCAAAATCACAGTAAAATCCTTTATTCTAGGAAGAGTGTTCAAAATCTTCCCATCATAATAATTAAAAAAATCATCAATCATTAACTTGAACTTTGCAAGGGTTTCATCAAATTACACTTTTCCGCTCTCTTTTCCATTCTAAATTTTATTCCCATTTTCATCCATGAAGAAATTCCTCAACCTGTAGATCATGTAGTTAGCCATAAATTTACTAGGTGTTGAGGATAGCTTCGAGTTTTTACCCAAGCAACAATTGAAAAAAATTAGGCTTACCGAATATAATGTGTTGAAAATCTCTTTGAAGTTATTCTGGAAAAGAGTTCTTGAGAGAATAATGCATAGTTTTGAATTAACCTTTTTGCATGAATTTCATATCTTTGATCAAATATTTCAAGCTTGATGACCTTCATCAGTAACAAGCACACCTGTGCTCTCTAATTTGTTTTTTCCAATATGCTTAGCCTCTTCATGAAGGCTCACATTTGTCTCTCAAGTGAGTGGCATAGAAGAAAAAGTGTGCATGTTATTGGATACAATTTTTTTGTATACCTAACTTGTGAGACAAATGTGAGCCTTCTTGAAGAGGCTAAGCATATTGGAAAACTTCTTTTAGAGATCCCAAGTCTTCTCATTCTTGATGAAGGCCATCAAGATCAAAATAGCTGATCAAAGATATGGAATTCATGCAAAAAGGTTAATTCAAAAATGCGCGTTATACTCTTAGGAACTCTTTTCCATAATAACTTCAAAGAGCTTTTCAACACATTGTATTTGGTAAGGCCGAATATTTTCAATTCTTGCTTGGGTAAAATCTCAAAGCTATCCTCGACATCTGGTAAATTTATGGCTAACAACAGGATCTACAAGCTGAGGAAGTTCTACATGGATGAAATTGGAAATGCAATTCATAATGGGAAGAGAGTGGAAAAGTAGAATTTAATGAAACTCTTGCAAAGTTCAAGTTAATGACTGATACTTTTGTTCATTGTTATGATGGGAAAATTCTGAATAATCTTCCTAGAATAAAGGATTTTATTATGATTTTGAGAGCATCTTCTATAGAACAAGTTGTCTTAGATCAAATAAATGAAGTAAACAATTATGAAATGAAGTAAACAATTATGAAAGAACCAACAATTTTGAATTTAAAATAATGGTATCTTATGTATAGACTCCCCCTATGATTTTCTCCTAGAATAAGGTATAGAAATTTTGTATTAGAAAAAATGGTACATGAACAAATATTTTCCTATCTATTATGCTACAACAATTAACTACAAGTTAGAACATATCCATATTAGCATAAAATAGCAGGTGCAATTCACCTCAAACTTTGTTGTGGTAATTGCTTTGTAATGAAGTTTGCACTCCTCCATGAACATTCTCTATGCACATAGCCAAACATTTAAATTTCTTAACCAAATCTCCAAAAATGAGTATCTCATCATTGTATGACTCCTACTTTTTCTCTGAGTATGACAATACCCGAGCTTCTAGTGTTTCTAGATGGAACCTATAGTGGAAAAGTGTAGTCTCCATCCGAAGGAACCATCTTTGGAGCTCTTCCTTGAAATGAGGGTTGAAAAAATTAGAAGAAAATCAATAAAATAATTCTAAAGTAACAATTTGTATCAAGCCAAATGTCAGAAAGTATAATTAAAAAGACAAATCCTTACAATTGGACCTCAAATTGGACGAAGCAATTTTATGATTTTATCTTTGGAATGTAGAAACTTTCTCTATCGAATATTCACAACCTCAAATTGGATCTCAAATTAGATCAAAAGATTTATGATTTTATCTTTAGAATTTAGGAACTTTCTTTTTCAAATATTCACGACCTCAAATTGGATCTAAAATTGGACTAGCAGATTTATGATTTTATCTTTAGAAAATAGGAATTTTCTCTATCGGATATTCAGAGTGATCAAATAGGAATCCAGAGTAATGAATTGACTCCTAATATGTAATTAGGTGGAAAATAATGTTTCATTCCACCGACGTTTGCATTCCTATACTCAAGTTCTACTTCTGAGCGAAAACACCTGAAAGTGTTTCAAACCGACACAAGGTACTCTCCAACTTGGTTATGTCATTGATAGCAATCCAAGTTTTCCTGAACCGTCCATACTTGAACGTTGCATCACAATATATTCTCCACGCACATAAAAATTCCTCATATTAACCCCTTCTAAATAAAACATTTAATCATCATAAAACCATAATTAATAAATCATTTCAATTTTAGAAAGAATCCGATGTCATTTACTATAAAAAAAGTTGTATAAATCACAAAAAATCCATGAAGCCTCCTAAATGTAGCTTAAATAAAGTTTACAGGATGCAGGGAAAACTTTAAGAAACCCCCCCCTCGGCATAGGTGTAAAATCCTGGCGAATCCAGTATACTTCTCGATGAAAAATATTATTTCTATTGCGATTTTTTTCATTTTATGGGAAAAAAAATCCCAATTGGTGAATCTTTTATAATCCCTAGAAGTTCGTGGAAAATCTTGGCGAATTCCAATTATTTTTAATATAATAAAATATTTTTCATTGGCGAATAAAACCGTTTTTAAAACTAGAATTGTTTTTCCATTGGCAATTAAAACCTTTTTTCAAAGAAAAAATATATTTTCATTGGCAAATTAAAAAAAATCTCAAAATAGTAAAACAATCTATTGGCGAAATAAACAGATATGACAACAAAAAATCATAGGGGCCATTCGTTGAATGTTCGATGGACGACTATAGTTGCATTCCGGAAGTAAATCTCTGAAGCACTAGACTTGCAATTTGAAACCTCTGGAATAACACCATAACCGTTAGATGCAGACATGTGGCAAGATCAAGGCTCATCGCTCATCACTCATTCCGTCTTTTGAATGCCTCAACATTGTACATTTCATTTAATTGAAATTCTCATTCTTTTTGAAGAAAGTGTGGTTGTCGTACTGCTAGTGCAGGTAGTGGCGGTGATTAATACCATATGTGATATGAACATCCGAAGCAATTTCTTGGACAACTCATAGCTTGAATGAAACAAGATTTGTAATGATTTCATATCGTTTGAACTTTGAGTGATTTTGACACCTTGTCAGCTTGAGGTAGAGTTCAAGTTGGCACGTAGCAAGACGTCAATCAAATTAGAAATTTTAATTATACAGGCTGGTAGCGGCACTGGTGGCCCATAAATAGGGATAGTGATTCAGTGATTAGTAGATAGTGCCATAAGGGTTTTTATTTTCTAGGGTTAATAAGGATTCACGAAGAAGATGATGCAGTATTGGGGATACTATAAATTCTCCTACCTACAATTATGTAGTTACAGAGTAATCAGTAAAAGATGAATTTCCTTCAAGTTCAGAATGGGTGGAATTAGAAAGAAGTTGATTTGGTGAACTTGAATTTTCAGACGGGTTTTGAACGAGGATGAGGAGCTCTGATGGAGATAAGTGCTATCCCAATGCATAGAGGCTACAGGTAAAAGATGGGAGTAGATTTGCTTCTCCTCCTGTATTCTAACAACTCCCATTTCCCCAGCATGGCTGGCTAGCTAGCCCCATGCATTTATTTTCAAAGAGACATTTGTATTACATCTTCTGTATGAATCTGGTTCTCAAATGGGATACGTACATTTTGTATCTCCACGACTCCCATTTCCCCAGGACTAATTGGAACCCCCTTTCCCTAGCATGGTTGGAAAATCCACCAGTAGAAGCTTGGAATCATGAATTTATTTTCAGAGCCACATTTATTTTTAGAGATAGATGTGTAGTAAGTTTTCAGCAGCAAAGCTTGGAAATTGGAATCAATTTGTAATCCATTGTAACGAGCAACAACTTGGAATAAATTATTAAATTTTGTCCATGTAAAGTACTAAAGTGACGCACTGACATATGTTATTTACACAAAACAGGAGCTACAGTGCTACTCGTCTGTAAAAAAGATATGTAATAATGTGACATTGAAATTCAGTTGCAATAAAATAAATGGTTGTGTTGTGTTATTCTTGATTCCTTGAATCTTCGTTATTCATTTACGTTTAAGAGTAAAGAGTTGTTTTCTGAGTTCAGAACTTCAGTGTCTATTAATAATTTAATATATTCAAATCAGTTTTTTTTCTTTTGAGAAATTAAGTAATATACTCTATGCAATATGCACTTGAGAATTCATGGTTATATCGGGCCATCGGGGGAATTCAATCATTCGTTCCATCGATGTTTATGTGTTACAATGATGTTCTTACTTTTGTTGACTCTATCGATATATCGGGGAGCGCACCTTATGAGTTATGAGTCTTCGCCTTCGGGCCATCAGTGGGGCTGTGATGGGGGTTCCACTGATAAAGCATTGTTAGGCCGATGCCTATGGTATTGACTTTAAAACACATTTGTCATGTTAATTTTTTTAAGTTAGTATCATAAATTAGTAAATTACTCAAGTTTCAAGTTCAACTGTTGGATGAACATTTGATGTATGGTTGTAGTTACATTTTGTAATGAAATGAACAGAGCGATGGCCTTCCCAATTTAAACCTCTGGAATTAGCCTATAACCGTTAGATTTAGAAAGATCAACGGTTAAGATTATGACAATTATAAACAATCAATATGAAAATTTTATGACGGTTTGGTCATTTAAATGACTATCAAAAAAATTGTTTAATTTACGAATTTTTATATAAAATCTTTTATAAATGGAATATCTTGAAAAATTAGAAAACAATGATAATTATTAGTGATAAATATAAAAATCTATTGTTATAATTAACAATTAACAAAAGTTACTAAAATCGTATTAAAAATAAATCTTGTTAAATATTTTCTAAAAATTAAAAATAATTATGTTTTATTTTGAAAAGATTCTAAATTATTATATATTTTTATAATAATATTATAAATCACATATATTAATATAAAAAATGATAGCTATTAATATTATAAAAAAGTCAAAAGTTTCTAAATTCATATTAAAAATATTCAAAAAATTTATATTCTATTTTCTTTTTATAATAAAAATTATTAAATGATATATATTATAAATTAAAACACTATATAATAATTTTTTACGGTTTAATAAAAATATAACAAGTCAAACTATACGGTCTAATAAATTTTATAGCTATAATATATGGTCAACGGTCAAATATTTAATAGACCATCAAATTCCAGGCCTGCTGTCAACTGCCAAGTGATTAATGTTTATTTTAAAAGTTAATATCATAAATTACTCAAGTTTCAACCGTTGGATGAACATTTGATGTATGGTTGTAGTTGCATTCCGTAATGACATGCACAGAGCGATGGGCTTCCCAACTTAATCCTCTAGAATCACCCTATAACCGTTAGATTTAGAAAGATCAACGGTGAAGAATTTGCAACTTGTAGATGTAAGACGTGTCATTCACTTTAATGTTCCAATTTCGAGAAACAAAGCATTCAAAGCACTTTGTACTGCTAAGTGTCAACTGTCAGGTGATTAATGTTTATTTTTAAACTTTAAAGTTAATATCATAAATTACTCAAGTTTCAACCGTTGGATGAACATTTGATGTATGGTTGTAGTTGCAGTCCGTAATGAAATGCATAGAGCGATGGGCTTCCCAACTTAAACCTCCAGAATCACCCAATAACCGTTAGATTTAGAAAGATCAACGGTTAAGAATTTTCAACTTTTAGTCTTGTAGACCTAACTCCTAAGACGTGTCATTCACTTTAACATTCCAATTACAAGAAAAAAAACATTTAAAACACTTTGCACTTTGCTCATTGCAGTGCACCACCCTGTTTTGGATTCCACAGTTCCACTTCCAACAACACCATTCTAGTTTTCAAGCGTCGGGACTCAGAATCTGGGTAAGTGAAATAATTCTTGCGGCTACATTTCATCGTTTGACATTTCTTAAAATCTTATTTTGTCAAAGTTTGAAGTTTGGTTTTAGACTTTAGAGACTCAAGAATTCATTAAAATTAAGGAGGACTAATAGGTATTACTTATTAGGGAATTCAAATTTCACAACTTCACATTTTTACAAGCATGTCTACCACCGGTACCACTAGAGCAATGTCCAATAAAAAAATACATTATGCAGAATTGATTAAACCCCAGGTTTCACCGATGGGTACCATGATATTTATGATCCTGAAATCTATGGTAGGCGTACCTCAGAACTTAGATTTTCATCTCAGAATAAGTCTGCAAAGAAAACAATAGTTGATAGTATCAGTGCACCATGGGTAACTGGATTAAGGCGCATGATGTTACATGAAGATTTCCCTTGCCCATAATTTATCATGGTCTATGCCAAAAATTATGATGATAAGAAAAAAACAATTGTTAATAAAGACAACCAAGACGAATTGTTATCCATCAATGCAGAAGAACTTGGAAAAGTGTTGGGGTTTACAATCGAAGAATTTGGAAACCACCACATTGACCTAGAAAAGCTTGCTAGTGATTACGAAGCAGTGGAAGAAAGGCTGAAAAATGATTTCTTAAATAAAATAGTTAAGGATAGAAACAAATTGAAAGGTGATCATAAGCCTCCTTATAATTTGGATTTTTTTAAACCATGGGTTCAGGATACTATTTCCATGCTAGCCTCAGTCTGGATAGCAATTTGGAAGTGGGTGCAAGCCTCCTTGAAATGGTATATAATATCCATTATGTTGATGAACATGTCAAATATAATTATACTCAACACATTGTAGAATCAATGCATAAACAATTTTTAATGATTAAAGCAGGTTCCACGAAGACATTTAGGTTCACAACCTACTTGTGCTATCTTTTTCTATTCAAATTTAGAGGAATGTTTCAGACCAACAAGCTTCAGATTCAGCCCTACAGTAATGCAGAGGAAAATAAAATGGCTCTAGTATATGAATGGACCACTGAGATAAGGATGCATGATTCTCGAAGGAACTACAGTCATTTTGTAGACTAATTTTTGGATCCATTGCATCAAGTAATTACAAATAATCCAATGCTTAGATTGCCTATGTCATGTAGAAACTACATGCAACTAGGAAAATAAATACAATTGGCTGATTGGTACTTAATGGAAGAATATACTGTGCTAAGATTTTATGGATCGGGAGTACAACCATACAAAATTCCAATACATGTGATAGAAAGGGTTTTTTCATTGGAATATGTAAGGCAGGTGCAGAGTGCTGATGAACTACACTTTCTCAGTCAACAAAAGAAGACCTTATTTCCTTCTTTACCTTTTTCATGTGGAGGGTTCACATTCGAGAGAAAAGCATTTAGTGTGGCACATAATATTTTGATTTTTTTTGAATTTGATGCTATCTGTCACTGGTTGTATGATCCATGTGACATCATTAAATCAATGATTGTGGCCAATAGGAATTTTGCAAATAGAATTTAACATCAAAGTAAACCCTTGCTTGAAAAATTGAGAAACAAGGATTTTTGGGATGAGGTCAAAATAGCAATGGAGAAAAGTGCTACTGAGAATGGTATTTCTTTTGAACAATTTTCAGCATAAATTATGGCATTGCACTGAAAGACAATCAAGACATACAGTTTTTTTTTATGAAAAAAGTGATAAACCATCTAGTAGAGTAAAAATTCCAGGTTCTCTAGAGACGAAATTTATAGATAAAAAATGGTCACGATAAAAAATTACTGCCTTTTGGTCTATGAGGAAGGACCTAGGTGATCCAAGAGCTCTTGCAGAGTATGATGCTAACAAATAAGATGAAGAGTTTATAAAATTGTGGAATATAGAGCATCCTGACGAATGTGATGAATCTGATGATGATATTGATAGGGAAGAAGAAGAACAAAGCCATGCCAATTACAAACTTGGTTTAAGTGAGGCCACAAAAGAAGAATATACTTCAACATATACTTCAGAAGCAGCCATACTTCAAAAAATTGGCTATGAAGGTGGTCCTTTGGGGTCCAAAGGACAAGGCCCTTGGACAATACAAAGTGTTGAGCATAGAAAAATAGCTGATAAATCTGGCCTTGGGCTTGGAGGTGAAAAAGTAGACCAAGGGGATACAAGACAAAATCAATTTGTTAGAGCTTCTAGTCCTCATCCTCATGGTCAAATACAATCACAACTAGGACATGCCCTTGGTGGACAAATTAGTGCAACTGGGAGTGCCATTTCTGGTGATGGTATGGGTATTAGTACTAGTAGTGGTCAACATGTGCTACAACAAAAAATTACACACAACACCAAGAGGAAAACAATAAAAGATACCATAGACACACCAGGTGATCAAGGCAATCAAAAGAGGCAAAGGATTTTGATAGGGCCAAGTCACACTATCAGTGGATCCACCACAAAGGAGTTATTTCTAGGCACTCCTTCAATTCCAGTTAGTGTGGGTGCGACATCATTAGCAACTGAAAGTACTCCTATTCCTTCGCCATTCAAGCATTCCATTGTTCTTGCCTCCCCAAGTTATGATTTCATTGAAGATTTTAAAAAGAAATCAGACTTGAATAAAAAAGAAAAGAAGCAACTGACGGAGAGTGCGTCTATTGTAACTTTAGAGCATGCAACAACCATGGTATTACCCACATTTTACACAAATAAAGAAATCATGGAGTACACAATTGTTGTTCCCACAGTTCAAAACAAACCAAAAATTCAGATGGATCGATCTGAATACTAGGTAACCAATTTTCAATTGGATTTTTCTAGCTTGAAAAATACTGACAAAATTAATGTATCAAAGAAGAACAATGAATTGGTGTACACATCATTGCTAAAGTAAGATAGAGAGAAGAAAAGGTTGCAGACCCAAATAGAAAAGTTACAGGCAGACCTAGCAAGTGAGAAAGCAAAGAGGAAAGCAATAGACAACAAGAGCAATGAATTAGAAAAAAGAATAATAAAATCTTCCTCTACATCTACAAGCAAAGAGGATAAATCAAATGAGAGAGAAGTGAATGACCTAAAATGAAGGCTAGATGAGAGCAACAAGAAATATGATGAGGAAAATCCACTTCAGAAAAATTAAGACTAAGCATTGAGAATGGAAATGCATAGTGGGAACAAAAATTGGATAAACAGAGAAAAACAATTGAAAGATTGGAGACAAAGCTGATGGAAGCAAAAGAAGAAATTAAGACTTCTCAAAATAAGCTTTTTGCATTTTGTAAAGATACAATGAGGCATATGAAACAAAAGATTTGGGATGAAATAATGCAGAGGTTTGATCATTTGTGTGACATGTTTCAACTAATTGATTCTATCAGACAACATTATAAGAAGCTCCACAAATATTTAGTGGACAACAAAAAGGTGTTGGAATTAGAGAAATCTGCAAATCAAGTTCTACAAAAAATCTACAAAGCCAGTGACAATGATTTGAAATCAAAAGGGATTACTAATCGGATTGAAACCTCAATGAAGTTGTCATCTATCATTGAAAAGTGTTTGAGAATGTGTGGAACAAAGGAATATTTGTATTTGGTTGCTGACAAGATGAAGGTGGTGGATGAAAAGGTATGGAAGTTCACAGAGCTTGGTTTTCCAAAGGCTTTTGACAAAAATGAGCGATTCATTGGAAATGATGGTTTCAAAAAGAAGATGGAAGGTGCAAGGAAGATTGATTTGGACCAGTTTCATCAGAACCCAGATGTGAACTATTTGGATTCAATCAGAACACTGATAACCTTGAATGCAAAATTGACTGAAGAATTCAAGACAGGTTCCACTTCTAATTACAATCATGAAATGTTAACAAAACTTCAAGTCAAACAACATCAGTTAGAACAAATGGAAATTCCACCTCCTGAAGAGTGGAAGTTGCTAGAAAAGGTGATACATTGACTTGATTTTTTATTTTCAACCTTTGATAATATGAGTTTCCAAGTTCCAACTCAACTCTGTGCAGACTTGTCTTTGGGTGTTGGCAAGATTTTGCATTGCCAATGCCAATATGTACTCCTTCATGTGAAATTCAATTAAAAAGCTCAAATTCAGACTTCAGTAATGTGATGATGTTCAATTATCTGTATTATTTATTTTATCATTTGAACTACTGATGAATTTGATGGAACTTCTAATTTTTCTCTCTGAATTCCTCTTTGTCTTGACCTTGTCCTAGTTTGTCAATGTGTCATATTATTTGGGAAAGAACCTAAGGTTGGGGTTTTTATTTTGGTTTTCATGAAAATCCTAATGTCGTATGTAATACCTTGGGTGAAAATCTATTCGGATGTTACCTTTTTTGGGTGGTTCTTTTTGGTGTTTTTTATTGCAAACCAAGTTTGTCTCCTAATCTACCTATGGAATTGCCAATTCCAATCAAGGGCAGCTCAGAGGACCTGGACCAACTGATGAGGATTTTAAATTTAACCTCCTACACTTCGGGCTCTACAAAACCCAAGAGGGTGATCCCCATAATGTGTTTATGATCTCTGCACCAAACTCATAAATAATCATTAAAAATTAACAGACAATCCCATCAAATAGCTCAATAGAATAGGATAATAGTGAAATGAGCTGGCCTTTCACCAATAATATCAACTACTTGGAGCATGGGATGATTACAACATTATTTCGTAACTTAGGATAGTCATTTTATTTGCAATTTGGTAGCAAGCTCTAAGTAAAGACATACAAACATAGGACTTCACAAACTTGTATAATTTAAACCAGTGCTATATACTATTGGGGATTCAAATTCACAAACATTTAAAATTTAACAACAGATTCAAATACATAGCATATAAGATCCTTGGCAATATTGCATTACAATAGTGTCAATCCATATCCTAACCCAATACTTCTTACTAAATCCCTTTACAAACATATCCATCCATGATTCCATCCAAGCATTTTAATTAATTCCTTGAATTAAAGCCAAAATGGAAAACATACACACCAGAGCAGTGAGATGAACACCATAATCCTTGATTAAACTATTCAAAATTATGATATGTTTATACAAAGGAGAGACATGAGCTCGAAATATAACATCATAACTCAAATGCTAGTACTGTTGCGAAACATCAAATCTTCATAGACCTAAAACCCCATTATCGAATAACCCCAAACCTAAATTGTATTAATATTGAAATAACTGGTTCTTACAATCTATTCTACGACTATACCTAGACTCGACCTTAAAATATCTGACTTTCCAACCGCTATTTCTGAACTTGAAATCCTTCTTATAGAAAATGAAGGAGCAAACAAACATCAGGCCATAAATTACACATGTCATTGGTAAATTGGACCGCTATGTGCCAATTCAAAAATATGATTAAAACCATCGAGTCCCAAAGCATCTTTCCATTGATTCCACTCATTACATAATAGCCACTACATTAGCTATATCTCAAAACCTGTGCCAAAAGCCATCATGGAAGCAAAACCATAATCAATTATACTATAACCGTTGAGCTATTAGTTGCCGGTAATAGACATTGTTTTACTCCTCTTCAGTTAAGTACTTGTCCACCCATTTCTAGTATTCCTCATCCATTGGCCAGTTAAAATTCACCACCTCGATCACCCTAGTATTGTAAGGTGTATACTTCACCACAACCTTTTTAGCCTCTCTCTCAAAAGCTCTAAGAATATGCTGGTATTAATTATTTTATCCATACTGCTCACCAGCATGTCATAGTCCAAGTCATCACAAATCAATTTGATTTGAGCATCAATAACCTCTTCTTCCCTATCTTGCCACTACTACAATGTCTTAATATTTCCCTGTGCATCTATTATATTTGGCAGAAAAGTATCATTCCAGTCATCAAAACTCTTTACCAGTTCTCTAATTTTTCTACTCAAATCATCAGGTAGGGCCTGCAATCCCTTCAATGATTTCACAAAAAATTGAGTAGGCTTCAATGACTGAGGCATGTTGTTTGCATCAAACCTAGAAGCATTAAACATAACATCTAAATCAGTGGCCTGAGGGATCCACTTCTCAACCAAAGGAAAAAATACTTCCCGATCTCTTTTAATGTTTTTAATTCCACCCAAGAACAAAGAATACAAAGAATGTATAGATGGCAACCTACAATCAACCTTCTCATTTAGATGCCTCAAAATGGTGTCAACCACCTCATTGTGTTTAGCAATTGCATCATCCTCACTTGCCTTTAGGGCAGCCTGCAATTCTGTGATTTTATTCAACATTTGCTTCTTGGTAGGATCCACAGAATACTCAACTTCCTCTTCAACTGGCTTTGGTGCAGGGCTGAGAGAAGGTGTCCAAATGGGGGACCCAGGAGTAGAAATAATTGGGATATTAAGGGGAACTGACCTTGAAGTAGTGGGTAGTGCTTTGATACTAGGGGCACTGGAGGATTCTCCTACTTGCCCATATTTTAGTCTATCTACATTAGACTGCAACTCAATATTCCTTTGTTGTATTCTACTAGATTACCCAATTATTATGTTGTATTTCTCCATCAGACTCTTCTTTTCAGCTTCCTCCCTTTCAGCTATCTTTTGAGCCAATTTGGCCACATTCAATGTCAAGCTTGTGGCTTCTGTTGTTGAGGTTTCATAATCTCTCTTGATGATGAGCCCTCCCCTTAGACTTGGGCCAATATCAACCACATTTGGTTTTCTACCATGGGGTGCCAATGCCCATATGACCAGAGTTTCATATTCCTCACTAAAAGAAAAGTCTTGCAGAGCTACCTTAACCTCTTCCTCACTATTTTACACAAGATGCTTGGACTGTAGGATAACATTGAATGCTACAACTTCAACTGTGTCCCATTCAGGCAGAAGTAAGACACCAGCCTGAGTCACAAGTATCCTTCCTTCCTCAGGAGTAATGCTCTTGAATTCCTCCATTAGTTTAACCTTAACTTCATCATCATTCTCCTGTTCAGACCTATCAGGTCTTGAATCTCTCCTTCTCTTGCATTTATCCTGATATTCCTCTAATTTCATTCTCCAAATTAACTACAAGAATACAAGAGTCTTCACGAAGGCATCATCATCCAGGAATGCCTTGCAGGCCTCCATCCTGGAATCCTGTACACATTGCCCCTTTATATCCATATCAGTTAACACCAATTGTGTTGATCTAGGAGGAGAGGGGATACCAACCTACATGTCTTGATTAGTTATAATTATTTCATCCATCAAAGCCTCTTGTGTTTCCTCAACCCTTTGCCTCTTTAGGCTTGGCTCTGATAGTAACTCTACAAGATCATTTCTTGGTGGTGAATCTAGGACCACAATCCTTATCCCTCCAGGTTTCTTGATCCCTTGACCCGGTTGTGATGATTCTTGTATTATTTGTTTTCCCCTTTTATCTCCTACCTCCTCATCACTGCTATCATCTCTCTTCCTCTTGTATAGAGGCCTGTCCTCTGGTGGCTAATAAGTTGGCCTTGTTTCTTCAGGCCTCACCTTCGGTCTTTGAATTCCCAAGTCCACTTCCAAATTGACTTTCTTGATTTTCAAGGTGCTCATGATATCTTTGAAGCTATTCATTAAGAAATCTATTCTTTTGTGAAATGGAGTGAACTCCATCAGTGGATCATATTTTGGATCCATTTTATGCACCATAGCCAACAATTTCTCATAGGCAATCCATTTCTCTTTATTCAATTCTTACCTGCTCAAATCAAACTCATTTATGATTAGATCCTTAGAAAAATTCAAAACATGTGCAAACTTGCGACCTTTAATTCATTGCCTGAATAGGGAAAATAATCCTTCGGGGTCATGCTTTCTCTTAGATCCACTCTTCAAATGATAATCATCAAAAAATCTTCCAAAGTGGACCCATCCTCCCTTGGAAAAAACAAAATCTGAAACAACAAGATAATCAAGGAATAAAGTCCCTTTTCCTTTCCCTGTCAAATTATCCTCATGAATGCAACCTAGTTGCCACACGACCTTGGAAAATCCCATCCTTGATGGTAAATTATATGGGAGAATGTGAGGAGCTCCTTGGAAACCATAAAACCTTAGGATAGTGCTTACGAGGTATAAGATGATGTCACCCCAATTATGGCACACCTTCAAATCAATCTTCCTCACTTTGGGTAAGAGGAAATCATGCAAATCCTCAGGGACACTTGGCACATTTACCACCAATCTAGCTCTAAGTCTAGAAGCAAAACAATTATCAAAATGCACAAAGCTAGCACCTCCCCTGTTGCAAAACAAATCTGCACTCCAAACCTATACTGGTAATCTTTCTCCATTCACTTCTTGCCTCAACTCCATTTTCTCTAAGAAGAAGTCAGCATTCTTGTACAAGAACATATGCATTAATAGGGAGTACCAAAAGAAAGAAGTACAAGTGTCCCCCATATGCAACTTCAACAAACCCTCATGTATCTTTTCAACAAGAAAAGATGCATAGTTGTACACTACAGAAAAATTGGGATGCTGAATCTGAGCCCCCATAAAAATATAAGCAATGGGCATCATGATATTAGGACTGAAACCTAAAATTTGGAAAAGTGAATAAAATGTTGACAAGAAGTGATCAACAAAATAGCTCAGCCTGAAAGGCTCTTGATCAGTTGGGCTGATGTGAATCGTTGAATTGCCTGGCTTGGCTAAATGAGGAGGAAGCAATTTTGATCTGAAAAGAGGCTGTGACCTAGTATATTCCTGCTTCATTTCCTCAAAATCTACCCTGACTAAGAATGGGCTATATTCATTCAAATCGAAAACTTGCCAAATCTCATCTACATTTATATTCAGTAGAACCCCATCATCATTATCCCTAATAATCCTTGTAACAAGATCATATCGTGCTGCCATTGCTTTGAGTAGGTCAATATCAGGAAATACATTTTGTACAACTAGTTTCCCCATATCATACCTCCATCCATTAGAGAAAGGATGAGGCACATTTCGTTGCCCATACCATCTCCTAAACATTTCTAGGCCCATCATTTGGACCCTAGCATCTGCAATATTATAGGTTTTACACCTTAGTCCCTCGCCTAAGGCTTTCCCATTCATTAAAACAAAACCCGTCTTCTTGTTGTTCGTTGATAGCGGGAATTGATCTAGGAAATCGTCATATAAATTCCTTTGCAAATAATCAATATGGCCAGAATACTGCTTTGATGGCGCCATTTCGAACAACCAGGGCTTCTCCTAAAATCAAATTCTTGAACAAACTAGGGCTACCCAAAATGAAATTACACCAGAACTTTGCAATTTCCCACAATTCAAAAGAACCAGTAACCTTACAGTCTTAATCAACAAGACCCTGGACCAACACAATACAACCCTCCACAAAAACACATTCAAATAGAAACTGTGGCATAGAAGGTAACTCATGGGATTTCGCGCCTTGCAGAAAACCAAACCTCGCTGTAATTGCTTGAAAAACTCAATCTCTAGCTCTGGACCACTTCGAAAACATTTGAGTGCCTTTGTGGTGAAGATAAAATGGAAATAACTACTTAAAGCTGATGAAAAATGGCTAGTAGACGTCTCATCCACCATTAAAGCTCACTTGCATGCCGCACCAACAACTTCAATCGTATTTGATGCAAATTTAAATCCTCGTCGTCGATCTCTTGTTCCTGTTAGATCATCAATGATCGGATGGCCATCTTCAAAAGACTCACAATATCTCCATGTCATTATCGAGGGCCCATCATAATACACAGCGCCAAAGGAATACACGTGGCGTCTGCCCATGATATCGCAATCACTAAACACCCTTCACTTTAGGATCATGTGATGGCGGGAAACCATTGATTCCCTCCATCAGTGATCATAATAATTCACAATAGCGAGCAACACCAAAACCTATCCATCGAGCAACTTTTCATTAAGGTTAAAACATCACTGTCGATCTTGAGCACATGCATCTCACATCTGGTTTAGTAACCCACTCTATAACGTACTAAAGTTTGATACAAATATTAAGCACTTTATTTACTCCTTTTCAGCATCGGCAACTTGGGACACGTGGCACCCGCTCGTGATATCGCAATCACCAAGCAACCAGCGGTGATGTCATTGCGAGATCATGGGTAACAGTCAAGATCAACCATAGGGAGATCGACGGTCACTAAAAATAACCCCTGCAAAATAATACAATTACTTAAAATAAAAGAGGGGAAGGGGGCACTGCGTAGGACATTAACAAATGATGGCTCAAATTTGTTCTAAAACACAGGGCACGGTCTGACCCAAACTTGAGAAATAAAAGGTCAGGTGAAATATTTAGCATTTTTATTAAAAGGAGCCCGACCTAAACGATTCAATGGGACATAAGTTGTTTTGAAACCACCCTCAAAAAGGTAATGTCAGAAAAGACCCAACCCAAAGATATACATTATATGGCAGGTTACTAAAGCGGCTGCGAGATGCACGTGCTCAAAATCAACGAAGGTGTTATAATCTTGATGAAAAAGTTGCTCAACGGTTATGTTCAACAACAGTGACTGTTATGAATGAACACGATTGCCAATGATGGAGATCAACGGTTGCCCTCCATCGCATGATCGGAAGATGCGAGGTGTTTATTGATTGCGATATCACAGGTGAGTGCCACGTGTATTCCTTTGGTGATGCATAGTGTGGTGGGCCCTTCATGCTGAGATGGAGATTACATCAGCCTTTTTGAAGGCAGCCATTCGATGCTTTGACGAAAGTGAAGGATCGATGGTTGGGATTTGAATTCACATCAAACGCGATTGGAAACTTGGAGCCTTTGGCACGGCATGCAAGTGAGCTTTAATGGCAGATGAGATGTTTTCTGGCTCAATTCGATCGACATTAAGTAATTTTCCTTCGTTCTATTTTACCACAAAGTTATAACAGATTTTGGTTGTGTCTTGATGACACTTTTGGGCCAATTTTGGTGCAAGTTTCTTGAGGTTTGGCGGCTGGCCAATGCATCAACCATTTTCCAGCGGATGGGAAAAACAAGAAGATTCTCATGGGACTCAGTTGTTGTAACAAATTTTTGAAATATCATAGGGGGGTCCAAGTGACTGGTGACATGTGTATTTCTAGCCCAATGCTTGTTTTCTCCTTCATTCTCTATAAGAAGGATTTCAAGGCCAGATATACGGGTTAGCAAGCTGGATAATTTTAGGTCGAGTCTAAGTAAAGTTGTAGAGTGAATTGTAAAGGGCCTGTTGTTTTAGTGAAAATGTTGTTTTAGATTTTGTATCATTCTGTAGTAGGTTTTAAACTCATTAGAGTTTGATGTTTCAAGACAGTACTAGCGTCTGAATGAAAATTAATCATTTCAAACTCATGTCTCTCCATTGTATAAACATATCATTATTTTTAATAAAATGATCAAGGGTTATTTTGTTCATTTCTAAGTTATGGATATTGAACTGTTAGTCTGTTAGCTTCTATTATGTTTTGACTAAAAATTCTGATATGATTCATGAAGTGCAATATAATATAAAATATCATGGAGACTTGGAGTGCAATATAAAATATTAAATAAAATATCCTGAACTTGAAGTGCAATGATTCACAATTTATTTGAATACAATATAAAAAATCATCAACTACTGTTTGGAATATGATTCATGCAATGCTTGAGTGCAATATAAAATAAGATTATAAGATATCAGGAACTTGAAGTGCAATGATTCACAATTTTAATTTAATAGAATATTAAATATCATCAACTACAGTTTGGACTTTGGAACAATGGAAACTAATTCAAGAAGTGCAGTAAAAATACCTAAAACCTGTTAATTCTCTTCCATTTCCCAAACGGAGTCAGGGTCCTCAAATCGATGCTGATCTTCAAATAAAGTAAAATAGTCATCTTGATTCAAAGACTGTTCTGCACTTTGTTCGGCCTATGTCTCAAAATCAACATTCATTGTTTGATTTGTGTCAATTTCAATATCATTGTCATCTTGATCTATCCCAGGCCCACTACCACTGCCACTAGTACTACCACTAGTACCGACGACTCTTGGAATTGGAGAGTCTATGTTGCACAACCCGGCCCCTCTTCTTTCACATGTGGACCTCCAGATTGTGAGTGCCCTTTCAAAAGGATTTTTTTTGACATTATACGCACTTCCTTTCATCCTCAAGAAATTTTCCAAATTCTTGTCTAGTTTGTTTCTTAACTTTGATTTCAAAAACCCCAATGTATTGAAAACTCTCTCATCCTCCACCGACCCCAATATCATTGTTTGACATAAATCAACAAGTTTGAAATATTCTGACATCGAACCACACAATATTTCACTATGACCTAAGCTTGTCCAAACCTTTTTTATTGATCCCGGTTCAAAGGCCTTCTCCTTGCCCATGGAATCAAACTGGTCCCTCATAGCTATTGCAAAACTCTGACATTGCTTTCTAAGCTTATTTTCATTTAAAATTCCTTCTATTGTTTGCTCATTATATGTTACCTTTCTCGAAAATTATTCGATCACGATTTTTACTTGATCATGAAAAATATTTTGGGTTATCTCGATTTACCCAAAATTGAGGATACACAATACCCATGGCTTCAAGTATTTCATGTCGAGGGAATCTTTCACGAATCTCTGAGGAAAGAGATTTTTCAATTTCCTTCAAATTATCACTAACAAATTTAACAATGTTGTTAAAATATTCCTCATTACAGGTACTTCTTTTCTAGAGCGTCTGGCTGTCTTATAATGGTACATTGGTATCTCATATCCACATACACAAATACATAAGTGTCCACTTGCATTAAACTATAAATACTTATCAGGATTATTCAAATCAGTAATTTTCTGCCACATCAAATAATTTGCGCCTTCTTGAGTTAGATCTAGATATAGATGATCGAGGGCCAAGCATGTAAGTTTACATAGATTGGCATATTCATAAATATACATAGTTATATCTTGGGATTTCTTCACAAGATTGTTCATCTCATCCAACATGGGGAGAAGACTAGCTAAAGTCAAGAGTGTCTCTATATCACTTAACCTATGTAAGAGTTCAGGAGCTTTGTCTACTGTGTTGCGATGCTCGCACATCAACCCAATCAAGGATTGATCTGAAAGAACTCGTTGCACTAGTCCATGCAGGGAGATCCATCTGGTATCAACATTCTTGAGAAGCTTGTTTGTAGAAGTTGAGAAATCCAACTTCAGACTCCAAGAACACCTGCATGCAAATGGATACCTGTCAAAAGGAAGAGAATGGATAGAGAAAAAACAAACAAGGGTTTGAAGCTCTGAAAAAGTGGAGAAATTATCTTATCAGAACAAAAAGGAATTTTTAATATACAATGGGATCAATCCTTATAAAAGGAGATCGTGCAAACCCTAATAAGAAAAACCTAAAAGAAGCCCTAATAGGAAAACATTTAATAATTAATATAATTATTAAATGTCACTTTATGCAAACTAACATGAAATATTAAGAAGGGAATAGAGGTAACTTAATTAACATAATTAAGTTAAAACCTTTACTCTAACACCCCCGTTAAGATGAGCAATAGTGCAGCTACAAGTGCAAGAAAGCAAAGGTAACTACAATGTAAGAAGGCAAACATGGGTCCAGACAACTAGGCCAGATCAGGTACCCAAATACAATCAAATCTCTGTAAAGTGGAGAAATAGAGAAAACCTCATGAGAGAAACTCTACTCCAAAAAGAGATGCTGAAAGCCATGAAGAACATCACTGAAGTAGAAGAAGCTACAAACAACTGTCGAAAGATGACTGCTATGGTGCTGAAAAACCTATATTGAAGATAGGATGATCAGGATCAAGAAGACAACAATTTGCATGAGTTCCCCAAATGACACTACTCGAATCAGATCGCAAACAAAGGCAAACACCTGGAATGAAGATACAGATGGCACAAGTACCAATAGTCTGAAAAACACTAATCAATTGAGAATGGAAGATTCTTTCCAAGGCAAAGCCTAAGGAAGCATTAACACAAACAGTATAATACCCCCCATAATGTTGAACTGGGAGAGCTTGAAAAATCCACTGAAATGTTGTGTAACACCCTGTAGTGCATGAAGGAGAAGAAACAACATCTGAAAGTGCGCAAGAAAGCACCTACAATTGAAAAAGTGGTGTGCAAAACAAATCACACAGGCATGAGGCTGGAATCATATGGATCCACTATCGTCATGGAGGGACACTCACTGGACAAAGGTGTGATGGCAAAAACAAAGGCACTACACAACCCCCCATGGCACTTTATAATATAGTGCAAGTAAAAAATATGGTACAACCTTAGGTGCAAAATCCCCAAAAATACATGTACAATAGTGTGACACTTTATCTCAGTGCGTTTACATAAAATATTGCTTACAAATGATGCTCAAAATGGCCACAAAGGACAAAAAAATGGAAATACATGAAGAACAACCAAAAAATAAAGCAACCCATGCAATAGAGAAGTTCCCAAGAGCTAATATGTCTAGGTAATGCACCAAAGTGTGAAAACACAAAAAACTGAATAAAATATATCTGAAGGGAAATCTAGAAATATTGCATGGATGGAATTAAAGAGCTCTAAAATATGGTTCCAACACCACTGAGATCACAAAAAATGGAGAAACGAGTCAAAAGTGATGAGCTCGAGACTGAAAGCAAATCCTTTGACTTAAACTAGTTGTAGAATGCACTAACAGATAAATGAAGCGATGAGACCCACACCACTCCAGCTTTCTGACGATATCTCATTTGCCAAAAAATGATATCATATGCCCAAGTTATGACCTCTGGAAAAAAATAGCTCCAAAGGGGAAGAAAACCAGTGCTGCATTAAATTTGACAGTCAAACAACCGTCGTAGAAAAAATACGAGCCTAAATTTGATGGCCAAATGGTCGTCACCGCATTTGCACAACTGGGCTTATTACAAAAATTGTTTTTAAAAAAAAAATAAAATAAAAAAATTTATAATGTTAATTTTTTTTTTTTAAAATTAATAAAAAAAAAGGCAAGGGCCCGCATGGGAGCTGCCGCCTGCCAAGGTGGCAAGGCGGTACCCATGCGGTACTAACTGCTGTAGGGGGTGGCACCCAAGGGGCCACTACTGGCCATAATGGCAGGCGACGGTACCCTTGGGTACCGTCCTGCCTGCGTAGGGTACCCGAGGTAGGGCTAAGCAAGCCTTTAAAAGGCTTCCTTTTTTTATTTGATTTTTTTAATAAAAAAAAACCTTCCAAAAAAATTTTTTTAAAAAATTTCAGACGAAAAAAAATGCAAAAAATATTTTTTTTACTAGGGCATTTTTTTCTCTGATCCGCGCGTAGATGGACGACCGTACAGGTAATTTTTTTTGCCTCTCAAATAGACTTTGTCCAAAATGGACGAATGAACAATCGATTTAGGGGTTTTGGACCGCTGCGGATCCAACGACGAGGTCCGTTTGGACTCAAAATGCTTTGAAATTGTAGGTGATTCCCTGGATAAAAAAAAAAAAGCAAACCCCAAAACTATGAATGCCTGATCCAACCCTTGTAGCTCCAAATAGCTCCAAATTCTTCAAACAAGAACAAGCATGCAACATGAAAGCTCTGATACCATGTAGAAGTTGAGAAATCCAACTTCAGACTCCAAGAACACCTACATGCAAATGGATACCTGTGACAAGGAAGAGAATGGATGGAGAAAACAAACAAGGGTTTGAAGCTCTGAAAAATGGATAAATTATCTTATCAGAACAAAAATGAATTTTTAATATACAATGGGATCAATCCTTATAAAAGGAGATCATGTAAACCCTAAAAGAAACCCTAATAGGAAAAACCTAAAAGAAGCCCTAATAGGAAAACATTTAATAATTAATATAATTATTAAATGTCACTTTATGCAAACTAACGTGAAATATTAAGAAGGGAATAAAGGTAACTTAATTAACATAACTAAGTTAAAACCTTTACTCTAACAGTTTCCAGGTGTTATTCCCTCAACAAAATGTTGAAATTCAAGGAAATGTTTGGGACTTCGACAGAAGTATGCGTGGATCTCGCGAACTAGATTTTCAACTTTTGATACTGTTGGAAACTTGCTTACATTTTTAAATGCTAAATTCATTCTGTGGGCCATGCAGTGAATGCCAAGCATGTATGGTGCACAAGTATTTTGTAACTTTGTGCAAAGACTGCTCCTGTGACCTTGCATCACTGCAACTCCATCAACTCCTACACACACCAACTTTTTGGCAGTTGACAACTCATCCAAACCTACAATTTCATTCAAAGATTTCTTGACTAGTTCAAATAGATTTTGCGATGTTGAACTGTCCTTCATTTTACGAACACAAAGAAGATGAGCTTGGCGAACATGTTTTTCTATAGTATACAAATGCATACAAACCCAAGAAGTATTGTCTACCGCATTAACTTCATCTAAAGATAATGCAATGAAATTTGACTCTTTTAATTTATCCTTTAAATCTTGCTTTTCCATTGTAGCAAGACAATTCGCCCATTCCCATCCAATGTTTACTAACCAATGTGAGAAGGGAAAGTGGGGAACACTCAAATAAGATAATAAATCAAAATATTCTAGGTAGTTTGTCATAGGACGCCCCCTGGACAAAATATGAAAAACAACACTCATCTGAACAGTTTTTGACAGATTTGTTGCTGCCATGGATTTTCCAAAATGAGCCTCAAGTGTACCTTCACATTTTTTAATCTTCGACATTCTATGGTTATGCTCTCCATAATCTATGACATAATTAACATGAAGACATTCTTCCTTTGATTTCCATCGTACGACTGATTATTCCTTTCCGTCTATGATTTGTTTTTTCGTAAACTTTGCCGATATGCTTTTCTATAGTGTCAAGCTTTAGCTGCATCATCTTGTCTCTTCCACATTTCCAACTACAAATCTTACATCTAACCTCTGTTGCCCTTTCAATATCATTTTCGTTTGATACACCCACTGGTTCAAGGAATGGGTACTTCGACAACCAACCAATTTGAAAATTCCTTGTCATTTCCCACTCGCACCCCAATTTTGCTTTGCCTTTTCTTTTCTTGCTACCAACATCATCCTAATCCAAATCGATTATCTCATTCTGGTTATCCAGGGTATCCCTTGGAACATCTTATGTGGTATTTCCATCCTCATTTGGTACATTTTTATTTAAAACAATGACAATCTCACCTTGACCTTCCTGTGGTGGAAGAGTTGATGATGTATCTCCATCTTCAATAATATTTGGTGGAAGAGTTGATGGTGTAGCTCCACCTTGATCTGATGGATTAGAAGCTTTGTCAACTCCAAAGTAAGACTGTATGGTACCTCCCTGTTTTGGATGTTTTGATGGCCTCCCAGTCTCTTCATTACCCGCCTGCTCAGGAGTCTTACCCTTGCTACTCAACATATTGATCTGACTTCGAATAAAAGCTGGAAAAAAATGTCTTCTTGTTTAAGAAGGACAGACCGACAGAGAATATAGCTCCCATTCACTACTTAAAATTATGTTTAAGACTGAAGCAAGAATGGAAAATAGATAAAGAAATCTTATTATTATAACTAATAGTCTAATAACCAATAACAATATGAAGAAATGATCACTCACCTTTGAGTCTACATTTTCGGGTTTCACTGACTTCTGAATCGAGAAGTAGAACCTCAAAACCGAACAAAATGTGTAAAACCGAATAAAATGTGTAAGAACAAATAACAGTTTCAATTGTATTTACATCAATCCTTATTTGGCGAATTCTGCGGGATTTTGAAATGGTATGTTAAAAATTTGGCGAATCCCGCGTTCTTATACAATGATACCTTGAAATTTTCAAGGCGAAATAGGTCCTCATAAGCAACTATTTATAAATTTTAATTGGTGAAATGGTTCTTCACAAGCAACTATTTGTAAATTTTAATTGGCGAAATGGGTCCTCATATAATGTCGTATTAATAGTATTGGCGAGTACATTGGTGTTTTATGACATTCTCCCCGAGATTCCAAGCGAAAATATTAATCGATCAATTGGAAACGCGTAGTTTGTTATGGCGAATTTATTGCCTAAACATGCCTCGTAAAAAAAAAACTGTTGGCGAATGGACATGCATTGGACCGATAGTTCATGAATTCTTGGCGATTTGAACACCCTGCTGATACGGTAAATTCGCCAAATTCGAATTGCCAAATTCCTAGAATTCGCCAATCGGCGAAGATTCGCCACTAAAGTTTTCCCTAACAGGATGTGTTTCAGCACAAGAATCTTTCTACCACAACTCTCAAAGAATGTATTATAAACAAAAAACAAAATTCTTCACACTTGAATTAATGCAATCAAACATTTATTTCAAATGTATGTTAGTAGGAGTTAACTAAAAATAAAATGATTTTTTGCTTGGTTTCTTTTATCAATATGTCACATGGAAATGGAATAATCACTAAGAAACCCTAACAATAAAAAGTTAAGTAAAGGTTCAAGAAAGTAAATTCCAATCTATTATTGTGTGATGGTGATGAAGGCACTTATATGAGCATGACCTACATACAAATCCCTACCATTGAATTTTCATCCATCCAAAGAGAAAATAAGAAATGTAAGGATTTGAGCAATATAAGTCCAAAGGGTTATGTTGTAACAGTAATGGAATCACCATAAGAGCACAACCGAGGATAAAATTCTTGTGACTGTAATTATGTGATCCATAACGCTATTGGTCATGTGGCACAATTGTGCCATAACAAATACATGATGCATTCATGTGTGACCCAAGTTTAATGTGGCTATATTGTGATAGAAATAGAGGCACTCATATGAGCACAATTCATGTACAAATTGTTGTCGCAATTGGGTGTCAATCATAATTGGGTGCATTTAGGTTGACTCAAGTTTAATAGGTTATGATGTAATGATAGCATGATCCAAGAGCAATTATCTCTTGCTGCAATAAAGAGCCTATAACTCTGGTTGATATGCAGAGTGGTTGTGTTATATCAATTATGTAGTGCATTCAAGCACAACCCATGTTTAATGGGCTATTCTAGAGAGTGATCAAGATTTTATAAACCTTACGAATGTTACTTAAAAGTGTACAACTTAAACTACATACCAAGTTTGTTACATACTTGAATGCAATCTTGGGTTACCACAAACTATTATTATTTTGATTTGCTAATAACCATTATGGGAAGCATAAAGAAAGACCCATTCTATACAGGATACATTTACCTAATCAGGTTTATATACCTTAATGATCAAACACAATCTTCCCACACACTCTAGGTTACAATCCAAGATCATACCACACCCTATCATGACAGCTAATTTTGTGACCCAAGATTTAAGGTTGTTTTTTAATACCAACAAAAGCATTGATAAGAGAATAACTAGGGTACAAACCCCAAGCCTCCGTAGAAACATAAACCATAACTCTAGCAGATTAATGAGGTTGCAATACCAAAAATATTGAGACATTGTCTGCTTGTCAGAATAATTTTAACTCGAAAATGAAAAAATACCCAATATCAATTTTTTTAAATACCCATTTAAAGAAAATGCCCATCCTTTTTTTAAATACCAAGTAGTCGATAACAAAGGGTTCATCGAACAACAATTTTTTTTAATGCTCGAGAAAAATGATAACAAAATCAAAATTTAGAAAACTATGTGTAATACTAGAAAAGGTTGAGACCTCATTTGTTTCTCAAAAAAAAATTATCTCGATAGTGAAAAACATTTAGTACCATTTGTTTTAAATACCCTTTTCAAATGAAAACCCAACATCAAATACCCAAACAACCAATAAAAAATACTGAGCATCGGTTTTTAAACATATCCAAATATCCAGTAACAAAACAACCAACATCATAAAATTCAAATAGCCAAATAGTACTTCACGAAAACACCCAACATCAAAATTTTCAAATACCTAGTAGGCATAACGTATACATCCAACTTAAAAAACAATTAAGAATGGTTTGCTTACCTCTGAGACGATCCACATCAAAATGATTAAAATCCTCAAGACATACTTCTAGGTGGGGAGTTGTCTGATAGAAGGATAGATTTGGCCACATTCTAGACCCTTACTTTGAAGCACTATTGGCAGGAGATTCCTCCACTGGGAAAGCCCTTTGATTACTGCATAATATCTCCATCTTAAAGACCTTTCAACCTCTATTTTTTTTCCTAGACTATTTCTTCTAACTAAGCAGTAGTTAAAAACCACGAGAAAATGATAGTCTTAATTATATCGTTTGATTTTTGTTATGCATTCATAACATATATATATATTTGTATGCATAAGTGTCAACTAAAGCCTAAATTGATGGCTAGGACAATTTTCTCTCAAAAAATAAAGTTTGATGCAAAAAATTGGTCATTTATTTAGTCATTTATAGCTGTGATTTTATTCGGTGATCAAATTAGTCATTTATTTTGTCATTTATAGTTGTGTTAAAAAAATGAGTAAAATTTAGTCATTTTTAGTTGTCGTGACTAAAAGTTTTAGTCACATAGTCATTTATTTGCCAAATTATACTAACTTGCTAGATCAGATGGTTTTCATCCAACCTTCTTTCAAGAGCATTGGGATATTGTGGGAGAAGATATATTCCTTCCTGCCAAAGACTTTTTCAAGTTGGAAAAACTTCCAAAACAACTAAACCACACCTTTTTGGACCTTATTCCCAAAGATGAAGACCGCCAGACGATGACTCACTTTAGGTCCACTAGCTTGTGTAACACCATTTATAAGATCCTCTAAAATCCTTGTCAACCGTCTGAAACCTTTTCTTGAAACAATTATTAGTCCCTACCAGAAAGGTTTTGTCCCAAGTCACCACATTATGGATGTTGCCATTTCCACACATGAAATCCTTCACTGATGTAATAGTTTTGGTATGGCTTTCAAACTTGACATTTCCAAAGCATATGAAAAATTTCCGTGGAGTTTTCTTTTCAAAGTGTAGGGGTGAAAGCACGAAGTTGAATCTACTTAAGGTGGAAGTTTTGACCTTAGAAAAAATCTCAAAATTGGGAAAAATGAATCGAGAACTTGTTTTTTAGCAATCGGGATCCCGTTTCATAAATTTTTATTTTATTTTATGCTTTTATGAAACATGATCCCATTTTGAAAACTTTCCATTTTTGGAAACTTTCCATTTTAGGCAAATTTTCAAAATGGGATCCTATTTCGTAAAAGCATAAAAAAATATTTTTATGAAATAGGATCTCGTTTTTTAAAATTTGAATTTTTGGTCAGGTTTGTGCTTTGTTTTTCGGTTCGTGAAAAGGCTCGAGGACTTGAACTTAAGCTTTGGACCTAGTTTAACCTATAACTTTAAGGTCATATCAATGGACCACAAGAAAAGAGTGACTTTGGACATATGGTTGAAGACTATTTTTGCATAATTTTTTGGCGAAATTA
The DNA here is from genome assembly GCA_007115665.2 of Sequoiadendron giganteum. Taxonomy (NCBI): domain Eukaryota; kingdom Viridiplantae; phylum Streptophyta; class Pinopsida; order Cupressales; family Cupressaceae; genus Sequoiadendron; species Sequoiadendron giganteum. The sequence goes on along the minus strand of CM021109.1, from coordinate 232,715,616 downwards.
AAATCCATTATAGATAAGACTGTGTAGATTCTAGATGTGTAATTTTTTTTACAATTGGATTATTTTTTCTATTTTTCAATTAATTTCTGATGAAACTAGTCCATAAACTTGAAATATCAGGGAATTTTAGTATTTTAATAAATTTTTATTTAAAATAATTTTTTGAAAAACGAATTGAAAAAAAATGTACTCCAGACAATTCTTTCCAATTTGATTTTTTTTTTGAAAAAGTGACAACTTCAAATCAAATGCGTGAAATACACGATGATTTTTCAAAACAACTATGGCCACTAAAAAATTAACAAAAAAGATCAATTAAAATTACAAAAAATTATCGAAAACATGCTTTAGTGAGTTACAAATATTTTCCCAAAAGGATTTAGAAAAATATAATTATTTGGGTCAAAATATGGATGACGTACACATGCATGGTATGGTAAAAAAAGTGACTTTTAAACAGTGGTTTTTTGAAACATCTATTGAAAATCAATTTGTATCATCTGGGTATTAAAATAAATTACACATTTGGAAACTAGATTTGGAGTACTACATTTTATGATTATTGAATTTTTTCAACATTCCATCTCTAATTGCTTCAAATTTTAAGGTCAAATGTAAAAAATTCTGAAAATTAGGGAAAACACTTCCACTTTTTGGCCAAAAAGTGTACTCAACTTCTTGCACACACCCTTAGCTAGGTTTGGCTTGAATCAAACTATAGATATTCTCATTTTTGAATGTATATCTACAATCAAGTATCTATTTTGGTTAATAGGTTTCCACATGGCTTCTTCAATGTTGGAAAAGGGATAAGGCAAAGAGATATCCTTTCTCCCTATCTCTTTATTATGTTTGTTGATATCTTAAGCTGCAATATTTAAAGAATGGTAATGAATGGTACTATTAAAGGACTCAAACCTGCAACTTCCATTGAACCTTCATCTATTTAACAATTTTTGGATGACACCATCCTCTTTAAGAAATCTTCAATGGTGGAAGCTAGGAAATGGAAGAATTATCTAAATAATTATGCCTCTAGCTTTGTTCAATGCATAAACTACAATAAGAGCATGATCTACTTCTTCAACATCCCTTAAGCCCTTCAAGACAGAGTGAGTACTATTTTGGATTGTAAGAGTGCTTCCATTCCTTCTGTGTACCTTGGGCTCCCTCTCATGGTTAAGGAAGTCACCCCTAGCTTTTGGAACTCGATATTGGAAAGAATGTAAAAGAAATTAGTTGGATGGAAAGGCTCCATCCTAATCCATGCTAGTAATTTGTAGCTTCTGGTTTCTACTCTTCAAGATATCCATGTGTACTTTCTATCCATTTTTAAAATTCCTATATATATTGTAGAGAAATTTGAAAGAATACAATGGAATTTTCTCTAGTCTGGTATAGAGGAAAAGAAGAATTTGGATTTGCTAAGTTGGGATACTATCTGTCTCCCTAAATCTAGTGGTGGTATTAATAAAAGAAAAATCCATCCTACTAACAAAGCCCTTCTTGTGAAATTTGGCTAAGATTTGCTAAGGAATAGGAAGGACTAGTGTATGTTGATGAATGTGAAGTATCTCAGTAACAAATCTCTGATCAAATGTCTCTCGAATGACCATCCATATGGTTCTTTAATTTGGAACAATAGCTATAGGGTCAAAATGATGATGCACTATGGGTTGAGATGGAAACTCGGTAATGGTAGCAACATTAAGCTATGGGAGGACCCTTGATTTCTTGAAATAATCCTCAATCAATCCGACTTCAGGAATTTTATGGCCCCTGCCTCTGTCTTTTTTGGAAAAAATGTGATAGACTACTTGAGTGGACATCTTGGTTCCATGATATGGAAGATGTTAGAGATTTTTTTCCCTTACTCCTTGAAGTTAAGGCATCTTGCTAAGAATCTTCAAGACAAACTCTCTCTAACCATAATACCCATTTTCTCTCAAGAGGACGAATTCTACTAGACAAGGGAAATAAAGGGTAATCTCTCATTAAAGTTTTCTTACAGTCTGTTGTCTCTGCAAGGAACTCAAAATAGTGTTTGGAACAAGAAAATTACACAAAAAATCAATTTATTTTGGTGGACAATGAGTCATAACAGGATCCTAACACATGACAACTTAAAAAAAAGGGGATTTCAAATCCCTAACAAATGTATGCTATGCAAAAATGATGAAGAGTTTGTCCCTCACCTATTACTTTATTGTCTATTTACTACTGAAGTTTGGGAGTTTTCCTTTCAAAATTTGGGAATCTATTGGACCATGAATGGACATCTTAAGAGCTTTGTGGATAACTAGCTTTGTCCCTATTACCACCCTCTACACAAAAAAAATTGGTGACAACCCCCCATTATCTATTGGTGTTTATGGAAGGAAAGGAGCAATATGATATTCTAAAATGTGGAATAAAGGCCAAAGGAGGTATTTAGTATTTTTCTTAGACTACTTACTGAGAGTATATCCTTGTATGTTTAGAAAAGCTCTGGGCAAACCTCCCTTTGTCTTGGAAATCACTATGACTAACTCTTGGAACAAGACTTTGGATCTCAACTCCTTTGACAACTCAAAAGCCTTGGCTAGGATAAACACCATTTGGAAACCCCCTAATGGTTGGCACAAATTTTATTTTGATGGTGTTGCGAAAGGAAATCCTAGCTTGGCTAGCATCGAGGGCATAATTAGAGATCAAAATGGAAGAATTATTGTTGGGTTTGTTGGGGTATTGGGATTCAAATCTCTATGAAAACAAAGGCAAGAGCGCTTTTGAGTGGAGTCAAAATTTCTATTACTCTAGGTATAAAGAATATTTACATTGAGGGAGACTCCAAATATGTGATTGACTCCATCAATAATAATTAATGTCAGGGTTGGAATATCAGGGATATTGTGATTGATATACAATTCTTGCTCAACAAATTTGAAATAATGAATCTAACTCACACTTTTCAAGAAGGAAATAATGTTGTCGAATCTTTAGCCAATTTGGGATCTTCTTGGGAATATTCAAAATATTAGAGGAATTTGGTGGGCCTCCCCTTGAATTTTCAAGTATTTATCCTTAAGGAGCAAAATAATCTTAACCATTTATGATGAAGAATAATACCTCCTTCACGAGCTAGACAACCTATCTTTTCACCCTTGTGTTTGGTATGATGTGGAGAATGTATAATGAGATGGACAAGTATGTTTGGGTGTCTGGGATGTGGTCTAAGGTGTATTTTCTACCTAGCTAGATTCCCCACAGGATTAATTTTCTTTATTGTCATTTGTATGAGGCCTTTCCCAAATTTAAGAGTTTATTATTTATTTGGAACATGTAGGCAGCTAAAATATTTGTTAACTCTCTCAAAAATTTGTTTAATTATGGCCCAATCGCTTCCAGGGGTTGAGCCGAGGAAACGGAGGAGTAAACAGAAGGGCCTAGTCACTTCCCAAAGTTGAACCAAATGATTATAGAGGAGCCCACACTAGACTCATTGAATAAACATGCTCAAGTGGAAGAGACTAATAGGTTATACATTGCGAAGGAAGAGGACTCTGATGGCCTGCTTGCTTGTGTTTTTACCTTTGAAATAAATCTTATCAGACCGACCTGATTCACCATCAAGGTCATTCATCACTCAACTATCACTCAATCAACAGTGCTGAAGGATGAGGTTAACAAGAAGGCTACTGATTTTGACCCCAACAATAGTTTGAATGGTGAAGATGTGCTAAAATTCCTCATGGAGGAATGAGAGGGTATTGCTAGGTGATGGGGGATTTCTGTTTGTTTTCTGGTGGGTTGTTAGTTTGTTGTCACTCTGTTATCTATTTGTCCAATCTGTATGCTATAATTGAATAATTTTTCTTATTTTGATTTGATGAACTCTAGCCCTTCGGGCTCTTCATGTTAAGGGTATTGTACCCTATAAATGCAACTTATATTATCAAAAAAAATACTTGCAAGCATTGATATTGATATTGAAATATTAAATAATTATTTATGAGATTAAATTAAAGGAGATGAAATCCATGATATTTCCATAGTCCATAATAGTGTTTTACAATAATTTTAGATGTCAATTATGTCGATATTTTTAGTATCAATGTTTCAAATCACACTCTATGATCCATCACTAAGAAGAGGAGCAAAGCTTTAAGAGTGATGATCAAGTGTTATCCTCTTGATGATAGATCATAGAGTGATATGAAATAATACTAAAAATCTCTATATAACTAACATCCAGAAGCACTATTAAACATTAACTGAGGTGGATAAGGGTACTTATCTTTAGAAGTGATGATACTAAATAGATATATTGTTACATTGAAATTTGCATGTCTTGGGACTATAAATGATATATCTTGTTTGTATTCTATCTTGGGATTATAATATTTGGTCGACTCTTTACAAACTTGATTTTGTGGCTAGAGATTAATTTTGTGGATGTGGATTTGAACTATGGCTCATTGTTATAAGTTTTTACAATGCACATTCTACTTTTCTTGAATATAGCCAAGGATTGACAATATTAAAAATTATTTTGGGGAGGCTATTTGATTGCTATAGTTAAGTTATTCAATCTCAACCCCATTAAAAATATTGACTTTATAGTTACAAAAATAAGAGGATAATAGGCTTTAGATATGTAAATTATCTATAATGGTTGTGTAGACTTGGATTCTTTCAAGGGGATCTAATTAAAACTTGTTCTTAACATAACTTTTGTAAATGATATGTGAATAGTGCTTAAATTATTAGATGATCAAACAAGTTCCTTTAAATACAAAGACAACAAAAAACCACTAGAATCAAGGTGTAAATAGAATATTTGGGAACAAATGTATGGATAAGTGTAATAAATGGATAATATGGGGAAATGTATCAAAATTTGTGTATAAATTGGTGATAAGTATAGGGGATGTATGTAAATGGGGATAAAAATACGGAGGAATGAATTGAACTTTGCAAAGGGTTTGGCCATTTATTGAAATTTAAGTGCATTTATTTCCATTCTCTCAAAATGAACCCAAAATTAAATGAGAAATATCATGGCTATACAAATTTCACCATTAAATTTTTCCCCCATTATGAGGTGCATATGAATCTTAGAATGATCATGCATCTCAAAGTATACAACACTCACACACATGTATGCAAAGTAAATCTTCAAACATTAAAGGATATCAAGGTCTATAAAAATTGATAAATCCTTCTAGATATTTGTGTGTATATCCATCCTTTCACACGTGTGCTCCATGTGAACTTGGAAAATAAAAAATTGTGCAGTTTCTTTTTTCATGCAATAATCACAAATGTAATTAAAGTTCATTGTCATCAATTATGAAAGAGAGGGGAGAATTTTTTCCCTAGTATAGGAAGTGGATCTAACATAACATTCATGAGATGACATTGCATCTTGGGTGCCACCATATCATGTGGTAATGCTCAGTTTGGTCATAATAACGAGTCTCTCTGAGCCCCTATAATTGTTTGACATCTTAGCACAAGAGTGTTAGTGAGAGGATATTATTCCCCTTCAAATGGTTGCATCCATTGGATGTAAGGAATTACATGAGGGGAAAATTAGTACATGAAATAAAAAAATTTATTATAGGTATGTAAATCATGTAAAGGAGATTGTAATAAATGCATCATGTAACAAGAAAGTAAAACATCTTGAATGTAAGTGTGGTAAAAAACATGGAATAGAGATGAATCTTTAGGTATAAGGTTGCCCCTAACATAGGCAAATTAAAAATGGTGATGTAAATATTAAATGCAAGAAAAAATAATTTACGTGCATAGGACACTAGAAAAGGCATATTACCTAGTGTGGCTCCAAGAGCACAAACATATAATGGTTGAGGTAAGACAATATGCCATTGGTGGTAGTACAAATTTCAATACATGGCTTAACATGCAATTTATAAAGAAAGGTTATAGTGCCCCCAATTTAACTCTTAGAACATGTTTAGGTCATGTGAGTACCCAATGTGATAGGGAAGGCATTCTACATGATACTCCAGAATGTGGTAAGTTGATTCTTAGAACACCATTAAGTCATGTGAGTATAATAGTGTAAGATGTAACCATGTGAGTGTATGTCAAAATTCTTGCCTATGATAAGGTAAGATGATTCTTAGTGGCTAAATAGATAGTGTATGGTAAATAATAGTAGGTGATCATGTTAACTATTAAAGATGTAAGATATATAAATAAGATGTAATTGTGAAGGAATATTTAAAATTATGTTTGTTTCTATCCAAGCTCATTCTTAAGATTCATGATTGATGTTTCAATAAATCTAAAAATAACACATGGTTTAATGATTAAACCAATGAAAAATTGACACATATAGTCCCAAAATTTGTTAAGGTAAATTAAGAATAATTATAAATAAGTAAATTGATAGCTCATAAATGTCATTACCTTAAAATAGGGACAATAATCAATTCACAACTGAAAAAGGGTAGAAAAGTGAGTAGGTCATTCACCATTGTCAATTATGCAAGGATGCTATCGTTTATATTTTCTTTCATAAGTTCTTGATTTTATATAATTCATGTGTACTTTTGTGTGTATGAATAATGTTATCTAAATGAACACACATTTTGTCTTTCATAATCAATGAACCCTAATAATGTACTGAAATCCTAGAGACACATCAAATAATGAACCAAAAATAATTTCATAATCAAAGATCACATGTAATAAATGAACAAGAAGCCTCATCACGATTGGGAGGAGGTTCAACTTGAGGTTCATTTTATTTTTCATGTTTTATCTTCTAAATATTGTTTGATCTCTCCAGGTTGATAGCCTACTCTATAATTTTTATGTGGCTCAACAAATATATGTTGTCCTTGTTTATTATTGTTTAACCCATGTATAAGTTTTAACCTAACCATAAAATTTTCTAAATATAGTTTAGGAAAAGGTAGTGATTATTTGTAGATGTATCATTTTTAATATTTGTTTCACACACTCTCCTTTGCATCTTTGTATACCTCATTTTTTTCCATAAATAGATGGATCCATATAAAGAGATATTATACTATAAGCTTTACAATTAACATGATATTCACTAAAATATAAGGTGTAAAATCAAGTGTGCCATAGTCATCATGGTTGTGGTCTTAAGGGTTGTTTTGTGTAATGAATTTTTTAGAAGTATCCATTGGTTTACACTTGTTATATTATTATGGATCAATGGGTATACAATAAATCTTCCCTTTATGCAAAAAATTCATATTGATGTAAATTTCATGGCATGTGGTCATGGACACTCAAGAAAGATGTTGTAAGTTAACTTGCTAGACATCACACAAAATAATGTGTCTAATTTACATACCTTAATTGGGAGAATAATATTACCCTTGCAAGATCTATGCATACCAAATCCTTTAATTATAAGGTCTAATTGTCTTAAACAATATTTAGTGCATATTCTTAGACAATCCATTGTCATAAAAATACTATTTAAAGAATAGTTTACCACACTTAAACATGATATATAAAGGTGTTGGGTGAAAATTTTGTAATTCAGCCACAGTTGTGTGAGATAGAATCTCTCCTCTTGGAAAGGGGAGGCACCCTTCTTACTGGTTATTGAAACTAAGGAAAAAAATTCAATTGTTTACAATAATGTACACTACAATAATGATTTGGGGGTGTGTCACATTCATGATTCTCTCTTTTTTCAAAGAATATATTTTACAATGTTTCACAATTTTAGTCTCTGGGTGCAATACAACTTCAAATTAAAACTAAGCAGTAATTCCAATATTTCTATCTTGTCAAAGCAAATTCTAGCAATACCGGCATGATAATGACATGTAACAAAAAATAGAGCTCATGGAGGCACAAAGTTGTTTCGTAGTTTCCAACAGTGAATCCTTCAAAATAGTAACCAACGTTGTAAAAGAAGCACAAAGTATTTGATATACTTCACAATTAATCTCATGAGTAGTGTGAATAAATATAAGCACAAAGTCTTATAAAGAATTCAACAATAATTAGAAATAGCATAATTTCAAGCAATGGGTGTAGCTCAAAGTCTACACAAATTTACTCAAATGCCCTTTCAATCTCAACTACTAATCACTGTCAATTTCAATCAAGCAACAAGATAATTGTTCCCAACACAAATTTTGGTGTGCAAATTCACTTCTTTATTGATCAAAAATAGATTCACAAAAATGAACTCAAAGTTTCAATATTTGCTTCACAATTGGGTAGCACTTCATTGCATAAGATAAAAGATAACCATTACGATAAAACCCTCTCTTATTTATAGATGGGAGAGAAGAGATAATCTAGGAAAAACCATAGCAAACTAGTTGAATTATTCAAGAATGTTGTCCATGAATGTAGGAAAATATCTCTATTTTTACATGTAATTATATTTTTCAAAATGAAATATAAAATATCAAAACCTATCTACAAAAAGAATAGGGAAAAAAATATGAACTATCTAACTCTGGAGATGTAAGAAGACTTAATGGTTCCTTGCTCTTGGCTTGGAAGTCTTCATTTTCTTCTTAATCTCTTGCATAACTGCCTCATCCGGTCCAATGGTGTAGTCAATGATTGTGTGAACTTTGGTGATTGATTTCCTTGTAGATGAGAAAATATTTTTACACCTATCCAGATGCGCTTTGAGGTTATCCATAGAGAGTCGTACATCACACAAGGTGTGCATTGAAGTCTTTGGAAAGGCTTCATTTTCCACTTGCTTCGGGATGGCTTCTTTGAAGATTTGAGAAATCTCACTTACTGGGAGGAAGATATGATCATCATCAAGGAGTTTTCCCCAAAAACTCCTCAATTCCATTTACCATAACAATACGATGTCCTTCGACATCTTCTTGCACTTGTTGTATTTCCCCGATGAGAGACTTGATAACCTATATGCAGTTCTTAAGAGATTCTTTTATTTCCACATACTTCTCTTTGTCAAGAATTACCCCAACTTCCACTAGTTTACTTAGTTTTGTCTCCTTCATTTGTAACCAAAATGAGAGACTTCGTTCCATTTATTTTTTCTCCATGGAAAGTGTGATTTATTCTTTTTCCAACTCCAATTTCAACATAGATACTTGAGCAGTCTTTTCATCAGCAATAGCTATGAGTTTCAAGCCTTGCTCTATTATCTCATCAAAAAACTCATACAATACTTTGCCATTGTAATAGTAATTTTCCACTTTCTGCACCGCTGGTTCTTCAACATTTATTATGGCCATTGGCTGCACATTTTTTGAGGTACTTGTGATCTTTCTCAAAACTGATTCATACCATTTAACTTTCTCTTTATACATAACCATGGATTGTTCCATCTTATCAAGTCTATTAGACAATGCATTTAGAGTCACTTGTACATATTGTTTGGCACTTGCATTAGTTACTTTCCCAAGTTGAACTTTGGTCACAATGTAATCTTCCATACTTACATCACCCTTACCTTGTGGAGGTATTCCAATATCCACATATTTATGACCTGACTTGTCCACATGTAGTATTGAATGAACCTTTGCCTTCTTTTTACCAGTGAATTTTGGAAGAACTATCTATTCAAGGTCTAGCTCATCTAGGGAAACCATTTTTTTCTTACACTTAGATACTTGAGATACTAACCAAGGGGAAAGAAATGAAGTATCACCTTCTTGACTTATTGCCAATTCCTGTGTAACAACTGCATCTGTAGAAATGGGTATTATGGTAACAATTGGTGTTGTATATGTCATGATTGCACTAGGAATTTGTGAACTAAGAGGATCCTGCAATGAATCCTTCTTAAACCTATCAAAATCAGCTTGGGAAGAATTATCATATGATGGAGAAGATAGAATTGGATTTGATGATGAGGAGCCTAAAGAGACATCAACACTTTGCAAGATGGAACCAATAGAGGGAGTGGGAAGGATTGTTGGTTCCAAAGGAGGAATGGTTACCTTTAATGCATGTAAACCAAATGTAGGAGGAGGTGAAGTAGGAAGAGGGGGTGGAGGATTAGTGGGATTTGGAGGAGTATGAGGAATATTGGTAGTAACATGTGATTATGTACGATGGGAATCATCAAAAATGTTCTCATGAGGAGATTATTATACCTTTCTTCTTATTCATTATCTTTCTCCTCTCCATGATCCTCTTCTGTTGATTCTTCTGATGCAGACTCTTTTGATTCTTCACTCTCATTTCCTTCTTCTTCTCCTTTTAATTGTTCTTCATATGCAAGTTATTGTTCCTTAGTCGATTGTATTGTACTCTTGCCACAAGTGAATTTGATCTTTAAACCTTTATGTGAAGAAGAGGGGGCAATAAAAACTCTATGTTTAGTTCAAAGTTCTTGCTGGTGACTAGCTTCACCTCTTGATGTTTCTCCCTTGAGCTCTATTCTAAAAGATTTCAATTGAAAGCCATGCCTTTGCAACCACTCATTTGTGTTGTGTAGAATGGGAGCAAGTCTTTCCCTAGTGGAAATTATCTCTTTCTTGGACCATTGAATTGGAGGTAAAGGTGTACTAGCAATATCCTTTTCTTCATATGCAGAGTCTAGGATATCACCAGGATCTTCAAAATATTCTGGAATATCTGCTAAGCCTAGATCTCTGATCTACTCCACAATTAAGCTAAAAATTCCATTCTTTGAATGTCCTCTTTGTCTCTACATTCAACCCATATATCCTCAAAATGGTAGACATGGTAGTGATCCTTCTTGAGTTTTCTATTAAAATTTCTAAAATAAAAATCAAATCTATTTCTATATGACCTTATGGTCATAATCTACATTTTAGCTGCTACTATTTTTTCTTTCTGCACACTTTGACTAGTATACCTTCAAATAGTAATTGGAAATTTAAAGCCAATCTTATAAATTCTCTAACGTTCTTTATGGATCGTAATCAATTGTCTGCACAATTCCATTAATATCCACTTTTCAGAAGGATATCTAGGCAACATGTATGGGAATCCAAATTTAGCAACCTGCTCTCAAATATGTGAAAGTAGGAAACTATAAGAAGATGCATCCAAACTTACTAGAAACCTTGAAGGATTTGTCTGATACTCTCTTATTTTCCAAAGTTGGATCAAAAATGAAAATAAAAGGAGCAAAGAAGGCATCAATGACTCCCTTGAAATGCTTGATACTATTTCTCAAAGTTATCTGAGAATAAAATTCATATACAGGCACACAATTTTTTTTCCTTTTGTTGAAAAACTTGGAAATTGCCTCATAATAGAAACAACATACACCAGGTAGGAGGTCATGCAAAAATTCAAAGTGGTTTGCACATTGATTAACTATTCATGGATATCATTGTTAATTTGTGTACCCCAATCTATATATGCTTTTATCCTCCCGATGATTCGTATATACTCATACATCCAATCTTGGAAATGGAATGAAACAGGTAAACGTTTCACCATGCTAAGAAGAGAAATCATATCTCAAACATCTTCCTTGTAATCACTTCATGAGAGACCTTTGGGCCATCTAGAGATAGTAGGCCTCAAGGTCTTCAACCATTGAGAGTTAATCAATTGTTTGGCTCTGTTCAAATATTTTTCATAAACCTCTTGTTCTTGTTGAATGGAAATAGTGGCATACCTCTCCATGTGTGGAACCCAAAAAACTAAGTCAAATAACTTTGGATCCAATCTCATCATGATTTCTCTAGAAGAATCTCTTACATTCCTATCCTCCCTGATATAATGTGAGGCAACCTAAAGAACAAATTCTATGCAATGAGAAAAACTTGGAAATGAAGCCACTAGATGTAGGTTCCTATGGATGATTGCTCGCAAATATTCTTCCAAAGGTTTATTTTCTATTCTTTTCACAAAATCATCCATATCTTGGTGACCAATCTTCGTATCCTTGATTTCATCAATTTTGGAAGCCTCAATGGTAGGTGGATAAACACCTTGGTACTTGTACTTCATTTTCTCTTTCTTAGAAGATGATGAATATTCTTCAGTTGTCATTAAGATCACAAAATACCACTGAAAATTTCCTTTGGAGAATACCAGATGAGAACTAAGAGAAATTGAAAGGAAACATGGATTAATCAGATGTTAAGAGCATATGCATTATGAGAGCGAACAAAATGTGTGAAGCTAGGAAAGAATTTTGGAATGAGAAAAAATGATCTATGAAGCACGAAAAACAGAGCAATAGTGGTGGAACGAAGTTCAAAAAACAAATGAAATGATTTTTTGAGTGTTTAGTGAAAAACTATTTTTTTGTGTAAGGGCGTTGAAAATCAGTGCTCCAACATCTTGGAAGTTCTTTTTTTGATGTAACAATGTTGAAAATAAATGCTCTAGCATGCCTTGAAAATACTTGAACACCGCTTGCTCAAGCGCTACTAAAATTTAGTGCTGTGACATATGGGGAAAAGTTGATTCCATGTATAGGTGCTAAACAATCCCACATCCACATGCTTAATATAATATCAAATTATGTGAAAAATCAGAATATTTAAGTTCTTATACACAAAGGGGGAAGATCAAAATTTTGTAGGAGTGGTGATTATTACCACTCCTACATCTTGAAAGATGAAAAAACTATACATGCAGGAGAGGTGAAAATCACCGCTCCTACATAAAGGAGAAAAGATTCAAACTTGTGGAAGCAATGAAAATCACCACTCTTGCAAGGAGGTGTTATCAATATGATATGTCGAGGTAGGAATAAACACAAATTCAACATAAAGGAGGAAACTTTTATGATGAAGCATTTAAAAATGCTACTATGACATAAAATGACTTGGAAGAATTTTAGGTGAAAAATAAACTCGACTCCAAAAACACATAGACAAAAAGTGATAGCATTAAAAATCTACGCTAATACACCAAAAGAAGACCCAAGAAAGAAAGAAAAAAGAAAATGGTGAACATGTAAAACTAAATAAATTATGGCAAACGATGATAGAAGAAAGAACAAGGAAGAATGCAAAAGAAAATATATCAAAACCTATTCAAAATATGAAGGCAACAAAGAATTATAATGAAGGAAAATGCAAATCTTACCTGAATAAGATGAAAGAAAAAGGCGAAAACCCTAATCCATTCGCCCAAAAAATTCGTCAATACAATTTTTCTTAGTGAGATCTCAAATGCAGGAGAGGAGCAAGAAAGAAATGAGTTAATAAAAACTTTTAAAGATATTGGAAAAGTACCATTAATGAACTAGGAGTTCATTAAACTCACACATATAAAGGGTGGGAAAATGTAGGAGTGGTGAAAATCACCACTCCTGCAAGTTCAAAAATTGTCAGTAGTGTAAAGGCGGTGAAATAGCCTGCTTTGACATGTCCAAGTGTTGACTTGTCATCAAATGTAATAGCGATAAAAATCAATGCTCTAACAAATGATAGGCGAGAGAGAGAAATATAGGAGCACTAAAAATCATCGCTCCAAAACTTGGAGAATTTTCATAACGTAGCTCATGTAGGAGTGTTGATTTTCAAAGCTCTTACATTAGCTAACAAATAACTCCCAGAAGGTAAAAATTAACAAAACGTTTATTTTGAAGATTCTCAAGAAACAACTAAGGACGAGCACTTGAATGGATGATTCGAGGCCCAGGACTACGCATTTAGGACAATCAAAATTTGCCTCATTTTGCATACTTGAAGTACACAGACCTATGAATGGACCAGTTTCGAAGGGGGTTATCCTGTGAAACAAGCACAACTAGATTCGAGGATAGCAAAAGGTACTACTTCCTTCATGAAATTCTAAGGTGGAATCTCATCTTCATCAAATGACATAGTGTTTCATTCCTTTTGGCCAAGAGACATGATGAAATATGCCACTAATTGTGGATTAGTGTTGAACCCTACTTCAATTTTCTCAAGGTATTTGGATAATATCTTTATAAAAGGTGATGTATGTATACCAAGTCCCATAAGTATATTATGACATTGAGTCTTCTATAATTATTGAAGAATTTAAAAATTATTTTTTTAAGATATGATTTGAGGTGTAGAAGGTGGATTAAGTACATTATATAGTAAAATTGGTAGCGTTAAGCTAGCATTGTGGCCTCTTTCTAATATCGATGTTTATGCACTACAATATTATATTCATGTCAATTACAAGCCACATGAAAGTAAGGTATAGGAGAAGTATGAGCTATGTTGATAGAGGGTGTATTAGGATTGCCTAAACTACATAAACACACATATCCTTATGTACTTGCAGAACCTACGAGCACTCTAGGACTTGGTCCTATATCCCTACATCCCTTTGGATCCTAAAAAACTAACAATAAAAAATAATACCTAGAATTTCAAAAATTTGATAAAAAATTATGAACTATACATTGCTCATTGTGGGTTTTTTCTATTCTTGTAGGGTATTAATGAATGAAAAATACCACTAATCATGAAGTATGAGTTTCATGGGTTGACCAAGCCCATAAAAGTTATATCAACCTTATAGATGGTCATAAAAATTGACATGGGACATGTGAACTTCCAATATTTTAAGGACAAAATTTATGGAGCCAATATTCAAAATAGGGAAAGAATATTGGTAAAATAAAGGCTTTCTCAAAAAAGAGATTTCCTATATTTAATGCAATTTCATAAATTGATCATGGCTTATACCCAAGCTTGTAATCGAGAAACACCTCATGGCCAAGTAGGCCATGTTTACAAGATTGTATAGTGGGAAATATGAGTGAAGTTGAAAAATTGAACAAGGTGTGGGAAAATTACCCATAACTAGAGTTAAAAAAGCTCAAGTTCACTTCAAGAGATTGAATGATGCATTTTGGTTCTTTATTATACAAAATATGGAAAAATACAAGACCAAAATAATATCAAGTGAGGTCATGAGCCTAATATCTTCTTGGGGAAATTGTCTCATTCAATTTCCTAGGTCTACCTACATGAGACTGTTTGGATTGATAGAGAATCCATATCCTCTTCCAAGTTTTTGTAATAATAAGGTAATTCTATTTGAATTCTCAAGGAAAATATCTCAGGTGCATGAGAAGCTCTAAAATACTTATAGGATAGGGATACAATTCCCAATTTACCTGGGGCCTATAATTGTTCAAATATAGTGAATTCCAAGGCCTCAAATGAGGAGATAGCTAGTTTAACTTGAATAAATATGGTAATGGAAGGAAATTTTATGTCGTGGGAAAAGTTGAGAAGCTTACTAGCTCTTTTCACAAACATGTCCCCACTCTTGATAAATTTTGAGCCAATTGTCAAGATGAGCATGAGGATAGGAAGAAATATCATAAGATCCTAGATGAAGGATTTCAACACTGGTTCCAAGGCCCCCTTATACTTAATTGATGATGATAATTTCATAAATATAGTCTATGACATGAGACAAGTTGGTTTCCTCCCAATACCAAAGGTGGATTGAGTAAGTGAACAAATCAATTCTTTGGAGGAGATTAGCTAGAGGGTGATAGAATCAAATTTATCCTAGCTAGATAAAATATGGTTTCATTAAACTCTTCCTCCAAAAATAAAGAAGAAAAACATGCCGAGGAGTCCTTAACATAAACTATTTCTATAATAACCACTTCCATTACATCATCAACAACACTACTAGTAGTAGTCCCAATTGTAGTACTAGTGAAAGTACCAAAGAAAGACAATGGGAAAGAACCCTAAGTATATAGGAAGAATGAATATATGAGGAATTATAAAAATGTAGCCCTTAAGGAAGAACAAATAGAGGAGGATAAATCCTAGTTATAGAGGAATACGAAGAGGGTTGTGTAGGAGTTTATGGCGAACTCCTCAATGCCCCAAGATCACTTGCAAGACAAACTAACTTCCACAAGAGAGAAATGATAGAAAAATCATTTTATGATTAAGGATACAAGAATGCCAAAACTAAAGCTACTAAATATGGAAATGTGCATATGGTTCCTTG
Source organism: Sequoiadendron giganteum (assembly GCA_007115665.2). Lineage (NCBI taxonomy): Eukaryota > Viridiplantae > Streptophyta > Pinopsida > Cupressales > Cupressaceae > Sequoiadendron > Sequoiadendron giganteum. The sequence continues at coordinate 232,699,716 of CM021109.1, read as the reverse complement.
CTTATATAGGCAAGGTGGTGAATAGGATTAGACAATATCATGACTAGTTTCTTAATCCTATCACATGAGACAAATAACTCATAACAACCTAGGATAAGATAAGATCTAGAAGTGACAACTAAGACTTCTAGAAGGAATCTTAGAGCCTAAGTAAGCTTAACATGTGAATATATCCCTTAAGTTCCTAGTGAGTGAATTAAATAGGTACAAGAAATTTATTCACACCAACATTTTGATCCTATTATCTCTTTATATGACACCTTTTAGAGGGATTCCAAAACTTATGCATCTATAGTGGGTGGGATTGCTTAGGAGACTCAACTAAAAACTATATATATCCATCTCATCTTGCTATAGTTAGGTAACCTTATCTAATACGCCAAAAAGGGTGACAAATATCATGGAGGAAGCCCATATTTCTATCCCATCATCACAAATGACTCCTTCCATAGTGGAACTAAATACAATGTCTAGGATTGAGGAAGTAATTTTCTTTTTAGGAAAATAGGAAGAAACATTGAGGCTAATGAAAGAGGTATCAGATCAACAACTTCTATAGGGAGACAAGATTATATCTTCTCCACAAAATCACATTCGTCTAGGTTGTTAAGTGGATGTGCCAAATTTATTTACTCTAAATCCACTTGAGGTGCCTATCATTTGAGAGGAAGAACTAACAAAAGAAGATAACTTGGTTCTCTGAAAATCACCTTGTTAATACATATGAGGGGATGTAGGAATAAAATATACTAGAAGAGGAAAAATTAGAGAACCAAGATAAAGAGAAAGAGAAAGAGAAAGAAGAATATATAATTGTTGGGGAACATGAAAAGTTAGAATATGTACTAATTGAGAAAGGGGACGAAGATTTTCCTCAACAGCATAAAGTTCCATACTTGGACCAACAAGATAAGGTCCTTGAGGAAAAATAGGGGAAATATACTCAAGGTATAATTGAATCAAGGGCTCCTCCCTCCACTATCCACACATGACTCAAAATAAAATTGAATAAGAGGTGGATGAAGGATGAGAAATATATAGATCTAACCAAATTATCTACATAAATTGATAAAGAAAGAACTTATAAAAGGATAAGGAAAATTTATACATGAATTGAATTTTTTTAGTAATCAACATGTCAAATTTTAATAATCAAGAGCTCAAATTTCAATAATCAGCAAGTTGTAACATATTTATCTCTCTCTCTCTCTCTCTCACTCATTGTTTATCCCTTGCACTCTATATCTCTCTCTGACTCTCTCCCCCTTGAGCCCAAGAACTAGCTCTCCACCTGTCCATCCTTATCTCTCTATCTCTCTCTTTCTCTCTCCCTCCCTCCTTTCCTCTTTAATTATTTCTATCTCATTTCGCTCTCCCTCCCTCCTTCCCTCTCTACTTATCTCTATCTCCCTCCCTCCCTCCATCCCCCCCCTCTCTCTCTCTCCTTCCCTCTCTACTCTCTTCTCACCTCTCTCTACCTCTCCCTCCTTTGCTCTCTCTCTAAGTCTCTCTATCTCACTTCTCTCTCCCTCCCTACCTTCCTCCCTCCATAATTATCTCTATCTTTCTCTCCATCTCCAATTCTATCTCACCTCTCTCTCTCCCTACCTCTTTCTCTCTCTATTGATCTCTATCTCACCGATATCTATCTCCATCCATCCCTCTCTAATTATCTCTATCTCCCCTCTCCCTCTTTCTACCTACCTCTCCCTCCATCACTCCCTACCTATCTCTCTCTATTGATCACAAAGAGAGAGGGAGAGGTAAGGAGAGAGGTGAGATAGAGAGGAAAGGAGGGAGAGAGAATGAAAGAGAGTGAGAGAGAGATGGAAGGAGGGATGGAGAGGTAGGGAGGGAGAGAGAGGTGTGGCAAAGATAAGTGGAGAGAGATAGAGGTGGAGATATTGAGAGAGAAAGGGAAGGAGGGAGGGAGAGAGAAAGAGGTATAGAGGGATAGGTTAGATAGAGAGAAGCATAGAGGGAAGGTGGATGGGAAAGAGAGATAGGTCTAGAGAATAAGAGATAAACAATGAGTGAGATAGAGAGAGAGAGAAAGATGATACCAATTTCTAGTTATTGAAACTCCACCTCCTGATTACTAAAATTTGACTTGTTGATTATTGAAATTTGACTAAGGTTGAAAAATTATAAGATCTTCCAAAAATTAGAATTTTAATTATAACTCCTAGAGATCTGAAATCACTCTCAAACATCCTGAAACTATATACATTAAATATGGCTTAAAGTATAAGAAAGTAATTTTATACTTAAATTTTTATTTCATGTATATAGTTTCATTGAACAAGGAAAAAGAGAAAGAGAAAGAAAAAAGAGATTTTTTTTCAATGTAAGAAAAAACGTGAGTGAATTATAACATGAGCATGTTATAATGCATTCATTTTTTGTTAAAGAATTCACATAATGTGAATGCGTTATAACACACACATTTTTTGAAAGCATTTAAATAACACGAGCACATTATAACGTGCTCAGGTTTTTTTTACTTTGGAAATTTCTAGGCCTTTGTCCTGGATTTTCCTTGGGCTTACAACCCGAAGGCTTGGATATAATTTCCAACATCCAAAGACATTTTTTTGTAGATTGTGAAAATATTGACATAATCTTGAGCATTCTCCCCATCAAGTTTGCATGTGTTTCAATGTCAAGTTGAAAAAATACCACAGTAGTGTTAATCTCTCTCTTAGCTATCTAACCATGCAATTTTTGTCACATTTTGAGTATATTAAGGTTTTCATCGTTAATTTATTTTGTTGGTGTATCCATTTTTTTGTCAAAAACCAATGTTTGGTATTTTTCACTTTTTTTTAAACCGTTCATAAAAAATCCAAATAAATTATTTTTAGAAACTAGACTCCATTCTACACATATTAAAAAAAATCAATCACACACTCAAATTTATGTTTTTGAGGATGTGACCACTTTGAAAATTATTAAAAAATCATATATTCATTAAAAATAGCAAAAAAATTGGGGATAAACTACATGGTGTTAGCTGATTTCTCATCGAAGCAATTTTTAAAATACTAAAAAAAGAACATTTTAGGGGGGGCACACTAGACACTATGTTATATTTTTTTGAAAAAAACACGACCAATTTGTGTGGCCCCCTTATTTGAATCCCTTAATCTCCACCACTTTAAAAAAAGGTTAGTAGTTTAGAAAGTAGATTAAGAGCACTATGACTCTTGTTTTCATTGCATCTTAAATTTTGAGTGTAACTATCTTCAATTTATCATCCAAGTTCAATCTTTCCTGATTTCATAAAAAAGTGGCCAGTTAAGAATCTTTTTTGGTACCCATTTCCATGCACTTACCCCAATGTACTAGTATATGGAAACATACAAGAGCCACTCCCTATTCACTTATCTTTGTTATTGAATCCATTTTATCTAGATCAAGGTTGAGATTCCTTCTCTAAGGGTCTCTTTGCAAAATCTCATTGATGATGATGAGTATCAGGTATCTAGATTACATGAGCTATAAATACCTAACGAAAGGCATATCAATGCACTAAATCATTTACAATCATATCAAAATAGCCTTTTTTATAGTTATAATAAAAATATCAAAACCTGAAAGTTTGAATTAGGTGACCTTGTCCTAAAATAAAGTAAAAATTATTAGCAAGATCGAGACAAGAAAGGAAAATTTGAGCCTAACTCAATAGGACCTTTTGTTATCATAAAATCCTTTGGATCTGGGGATTATCAACTTGCTACTCTTGAAGGGAAACCTTTAGAAGATCATATCAAAAACATTCATCTCACAAAATTATTTTCCTAGCCCTTCAAGGTATTCTAATTGTTTTATAATATGTGTACATATAATCCTTTCTATATATTTCATGCATCCACCTATCATGGATTTATAAATTGTTAGCATCTCTTGTTTCACTTATCTACCTACCTACATATCATATCCACTTTTTCACCTCATAATAAATGATCTTGTTCCTAATTGGGGGTACCTTATCCTTGACCTAGTCATTGGCTTGCATTTGAGTCACTATCTTGAGAGTAATTTTTACACACATATTACCTACATTTATCATTCAAACAAAATCAAACTTTGCATTACAAAAAAATCAGGCTTCCATGAAATTCATAATTAGGAGACTACTACTAAACTAAGTCTTATACTTGCATAGCTTATTGCCTTTATTTTATCCATTAGTTATCTAACTAATCCAAGCCTTAACAAAAACTATCTCTCCTATGATAGGCCCCCTATATAAAATTGAGCTTACCTTTTGGAAAGAGGTATCATGCCTATTGAATTTTTTTACTTGGTATTTTTCTAGTTGATTTATATTTTTTTTCTTATTCTTACACTTGCTCAAAACTACCTTGATCTTTCTATACCTGGGTGTGCTTTGAAAATCTTGGAATGGGGCTTGGTCATTTTTTATGTGTTCTTTTTGTGGTGCATTATTGTAATATGACCATGGTGAATACTTGCCTTGTGTGTGTAGGGGTATCTTCTTACATAAATGAACATCCTATATATATCTAGTTATTCATACCTTTTGAGCATTATGTTTATCATTCTATAAGTCCTACTCTCTCACATAAATCCAACAAGATTTTTGTATGTTTGATTTGAATGAGAAGAAACCTTTTTGTTTTCCATGTTTGTATAAAATTACTATAATATGACCATGGTGAATAGTTTACTTATGTGTGTTGAGGTAGCTTATTGTATGGAAAAAAATCTTATGTATATCCAGTTACTCATACCCTTTGTGCATTAGGATTATCATGCTCTAAGTCCTACTCTCTCACATAGATCCAACGAGGTTTTTGTATGTATGATATGAGCAAGAAAGACTCAATTTTATTTATAGAGTTAAATTCCATGGAAGAAATGAAAATTCATCTTGATTCCTTATACCTTGGTGCATAATATCTACTTGTTATATCAAAATAGGATTTCTCTTTAATTTTTTTTATAGCATAACCAAAGTACAAAGTATCTTTCCATTTTATTAACTATCTTGCATATTTATATCCATATCATGTACCATTTATAGGCTTAATCTGATATTTGATCAATGTTCTCCTTGTCATAATTGCATTAGTTGCATTCACAAATTTACTACATACAAAATATCAATCATAACATGCATATAATTATCATCACTATAATCATAATAAAACCAAATCTATAGAAACAAAAATCAAGTCATACTAATAACATGTGTATCATCATATCATCAAGATCGTAGACTCATATAATAGGAACATTAAAAAAATATTATATAACATCAATAACATATATATATGTTACCAAAATATGATCTCATCTCATAAAATTTGTCATAATTCGTACATGGGGTACATGAGCCATAGATATACATCTATGTAGTCTATATGAAAAAATGATACATAGTCTACAAAACCTAGTACGCAGTACTAGGATGAGTTCCCTCCCTCAAAATGATCGGGTGCCTTGTGATGGTTTTGATGACCCTATTGGTGGGAAAATTAGTGGTGGCCCCAAGGTACCTTGAATCATTGACCTATGTGATATGCTCCTAGATTGGCTCTAAGAAACAAAATTAGGTGTCTACTGCTTTAGAGGAATTTCTCTCTCATATAGTGATCTATAATACAAGGCCTCATGTGTAAACCTCATGATCTCTATCATGACTATCCTTAGAGGCCCCTGAGCTATCTCCCTAATCCTTTGCATAATGTTTCTTCTTCTCTCTACTATCAAACCAACTCAACATGTATCTCCATCCTCAAACCATCCCTCTCTCCTATAACCTTGGATAGTTGTATTTGTAGCTCATCCCTCTTAGTGGTTCATTGGGCTAGTTGTACCTAAATTATATCCCTCTCTATCCATTCCTGATCTCTATAAATGATGGGCTCATATCTTTGTCTATGATCTCACCCATAACCAATCATATATGGGTATCATCATCTCATCCCAAAATTACCTCGAACTATCCCCATCCTCCAATTGGATCATTCTCTCCCCACCCATTATCACCATATCCTCCTCCATCTCCATCATCTCCCCTATCCTCCCTCCCTTCATTGAAATCTTCTTGAATCTCCTTCGTTGTACCCTTTTTACTCCCTCTACTCCTCTCACCTATTTCCCAACGATACCTCCTCATAGTCCCATCAATCGTGTGGGCTTGAATCTCACTCACCATGCATCATACTAAAATATCATACCTTCATCCAACACATCCACCTATAGGTCCCATGGCATTAATGCTAACCCATCAAAGTCTATAATCATTGTGTTTGGGGATATCATTGCATCCTAGTCTATAATCTCTCATTATGTCCTCAAAAACACCACCTCTATAATATGATGACCCTGCCTCTATCCAAGCTAATGCCATACATGCTTAGTTATATACCTCTCAATGATATGTGATGTCCTCCCAATCAATTATTTGGGTTGTCCTCAACAAGATAGCTACTCTACATCATCCTCCCATGCCTCACAATATCTCCACAACCTACATGTAATGATTTCCGAATCATATAGTGCTCACCTCTAATACCATAAGTCTCCTAGTTGTTTATGTGTCACCATGCCTATATAGATATATACATAAGGAAATACAATCCCTCACGCTTTGTCACTGGTTGAGTCATTGCAATATTATCTCATGCCCATATGTGTAACAAAGTGACCTCACATGCTAAGGTGGCCCCATATTTGTAGACCATCTAGTGCATGCCATGATAAATTTGGGCAAGTACACATGGTCCCCATACAAAAATAATGTTATCCTCTATCAATCTCTCCAAAACCCTCCCCCAACCAACTAAAAATCCACTCAATCGATGATCATGTATCAATACTCCAAAAATTGTTCCCACTAGTAGGATAGGCAACCTGTCAAACCTATCCATAGTTGCCCTCAGGTCTACATCTCCATCCTCTATACCGAGTTCATTTGTAAATAATATCCTACTCAGGGCACTCTCTCCTAAGATTAGAATTTGTAGAATCCTTTAGACATCCTCCAAAGTGATAATAATCTCCCAAGCTGGTAAGATGAAGGCATTATGCTCATTGTTACATTGCTCTACCAATGCACTCATCATGGCAAGGTTATAAGCCCAAACCTCAAACATTTGTGTGATATACCAAAGGCCTAATGCTCCTATGAATTCCTTTTTGTCCTTCATCAACTAACTCCTAAGCATCATGGTCATCAAGTGTCGCTCCCATGACATCAATTGATCCAAATCCTCTTGCAACCATTACATGCATAGCATTAGCCTTAATAAAATTATCTTAATCTATATTTGAATCAAATGCATCATATTATCCCTCATTTGTGTGACTTTATCAATTGCATTGCATTTTCCATCATTTGTGTGAATTTATCAGTTGTGTTGCATTTTTATTCATTTATGCATTTGCACATCAAGTACATATCATTTCCTATTAGTTGCACAATTTTATCAATTGTGCATTGTTTCCTATCATTTTCATTGTATTTTTTATCAATTGTGTGATTCTATAAAATGCACAACATTTCCTTATAAATGTGAAATAATGTGTCATTTTTACATCACCGATCAAATGTGCAATAGTGCATCCAATGCATGAAATTTCTCTTCACACATTTCTAACCTACATTGCACTTTTAAAAAATATAGTTCCTACCCCTCATAAATGTACCTAAACCTACCCCTAGGGACCCAAAGCTTAGGTAGTTATCATTGATCCTACATTGACTAGCCACCTAAAGACTCACATGCACTCTGGGCCTAATGAATACTTCTAGAAATGTCTTCCATCTCACTGACTGCTTGGTTCTGGATGCTCTAGAGGCTATACATTTCTTAGATTGTGGAGTGTAAATGAGGACAAATAACTCTTCATATACCTATAAATAGTCCTTAAAACCCTAATTCTTCCCTCTAGCCTTAGTTTCCCTCCATGATTTTTCATTCTACTTTTCCCATTTTTTTATCACTCAACTCCATTTTGTTTTCCTTTCTTTCACTAGACCTAACCTATCTTCTTATTGTGAGCTTACCCAAAATATTTTCTCTAGCCAGTCTCTTGAGGGAGTATCCTAACTCCATCCCTCAATACATTAGGGCATATTCAAACATGTCACCAATAAAATTTATTTCATACTAATCTAAGTTCTTTGAAACAACACCATAAAACATATTATCTCAAAGATGGGAAAAATGTAGACACCTAAAAATGACTAATGCATTTTCATCTTCTCATATTATCATTATCCTCATCAATTCTTCTATCCATATTTATTTAAATATTATTTAATTAAGCTAATATCCCTTCTTTTCATCCATAATAATTAAATAATTTATCTTAATTTTTTATTATATCTATATTAATTAATTTTTAATTATTTACTTAAGTATTGTTTTATCATTTTATCTCTAATATTAATTAAAATTAAAATTTAATTATTTCCTTGGTCCACTATAATTAAAATTTAGGTAACACTCCTCTCAATAATTAAATATATTATAATAATCTATTTAAATTTAATTTTTTTTCCCTCCAAATTTTTTTTTCCAACTACACTCTTGTGAAATAAATAAATTTATTTATTTAATTTGATCTTGTCTATTTACTAATTTTAACTCTCACCCTATCTCAATTTTTCTTATCTATTGATTTTCCAATTAATCTCCACCATTGATCAAATATCAAGTGAAGCATATAATTATTCAATCCATTTACAAATTATCCCCTAGAGAAACTAGTGATCATTATCAAATACAATCATTATCAAGCATTATGAAGATCTCATATCCATCTATTATCTTTGAGAAACTATCATTATCTTGGCTAACATACTCTCATTGTGCTATCGTGGTTATACTATTTTAAAGAGAAACATATTTAACATGAAAACTATCAAAAAATAAAATGGAGCAAATCAATATCTTAATGGGAGGAAGGCTATTGGAAAGGAGCGTCTGAAACGTGTTGTGTCTAAAACCCTAAGTGAATTACAATGCTTCTCTATGCATTTTCTGGTGTAAATCCGTGTTTAAGATCATTTTTGTATCAGATAAATGCTTATTCTTGCATTTCCTAGTGCAAATCTCGCTTTTTCCCTCCACGGATGCATTCCTGGGCATTCTTTTTGGGGGTGGGTGAGATTTGTACAGAGTTTTGGCCATGTGAGGTCTGTTGGGGGCTCATCTTTACTTGTTGGAGGTGGTGCTAGCGAGACCTTCTTTGTGAATGGAATAGGGAGCTGAGGGCTTTAGGTATCAAAGACCCTACAAGGGTTTCTATGCTTTAAATCAATATATGAGAGAAGATAAAGAGAAAGGGTTACAAATGTGGCTCAAAACTGAAGCAAGGATGGCAAAGTCAATTCAATTCATGGAACCAGACAATGATGATATGATAGAGATGGAACCCAACAAGGATGCAGTTTCAATGGAGGGTGCTCTTGACCCATAAGAGGATTTAAATACCTAGAAGAATTCAGAGGAGGATGCATTTATTTTTAATGAAGAAAAAGAGGAAAAGAACCTAGAAGATGCAAACAAAGGTAAAACCTTAGAATTCCAGTTACCTGATGAAGTTGTTGAATCCATAGTTGAAAATCAAAATAGATCTGTTATTTTATTTTTCTTAAAGGAATCCCCTTTAAATTAGACTTTTACAAATGGGCTAAACAAAACTAGGAAAACAAGGGATGGGTGATTGAATCCATTAGAGGGCTGGGCAAGGGCTATGTTTCATGTATGTTTAAATCTATTGAGCATGCTCAAGCAATGTTACAGTATGGCACATAAATTATTTGTGGTAAAATATGTTATTTGCAAGCATGGAATTTTGATTTTCACCCTAAAGGCCCCTCACATTCTCACTATCCTATGTAGTTGGAACTCTCATATTTGAATTTAGCTTTTAGAAATTTTTTGAAAGATATTGTTGCCCAACTCGATAAAGTCATATGGTGCAAGCAAAGCTCTGATAATTTTTCCAACTTAAGGGTCCATACAAGGGTATGCATGGAAATTGATTTGAAAAACCTTTGCCAGAGATTATCAAACTGTTTGGTCAAGTCTTTGAATTGGATCAACCAATAGTCTATTTGAATAAGCCAAATGTCTACTTTTATTGCCAACAAGATGGCCATTTGATCTGAGACTGTCTTATCAGGAAAAGTAAGTCTCTTTCTTCTCAAATTTAAGTTGCTCCCGCTAAAGTGGTAAATAGTCCCAGCTTGCAGTCAAGATCAGCCATTAAAAGTTCCCCTTCCCCTCCTTGCTAACCAGTCCTAATCTCCCTTCTGGTCATTCTTTCCCTTCTAAGCCTTCATCAATGGACAATGTTTCTTATAAAGATGTTATTATGACTAACGAATGGAGGACCATTCAAAAAAGGAAGGAAAATCCTTCTCCCTCTTCCATTTCTCACTCTACTCCCATCAAACCATCTCATTCTTTCTCTCCTAGTTTCGTGGAATCTACTCACAGATCTAGTTCTCCCCCCTCTAATTCTAGACAAAGATCTACGTCCCCACCTGCAGGTTCAAATGAAAAAGAAAACAACGAACTTGTGGTTGCCACTTCTAACCCCTTTGGCATCTTGCCACATGAGGATGATAACTCTCTTGTTGCTTTACCATGAGCTACAAAATATTATCCTGAAATGTGAGAGGGTTTTCTCACCCTCATCAAAAATTTAAAGCTAAAGATACTATAATGAAATGGAAACCTGATGTGTTATTGTTACAAGAAGTTAAAATCAGTTATGAGTGTTTGGATATGGCTCTTTTCCACCTTTGGAAGGATGCTCTTTTCATACATACCTCACAGAAGGAAGGTAGTGGTGGAATTGTGCTTGGATTGTTGTCTTGGATTTCCAAACATGTCATTGATAAGGACCCGACCCATCACTTTGTTTGGGCCCTTTCTTTTATCAATAGACAAACTTTGGGTTTTTTCTCTATTTGTGCTCCTAAGTACCCTAAAGAAAGAGTTTCTCTTTGGGATTGGATGTCTAAAAACCTTCCTAATGTTGATTGGGTTTTGGGAGGGGATTTTAATATGGTGGAGCATCATGACTGTAGATGGTTTATCCATTATAAAATCAATAATGAGGAGTTTGAAAAATGGATATACTGTCAAAATTTGCTTGGAGTTACGGATCCTATTCATTCAGAATTCTCCTATCATGTTGATAATTGGTATACTTGGTCTAATTGTAGATTAGGTAGTGATAGAAAATTGAGCAGGTTGGATCGTTTTTATGCTTCTCATAACATACAGCTGGATAAGGTTATCTTGGATTATTATGTCCAAGTAGATTATTCAACAACCTTATCAAATCATTTTCCTATTTTGTGTTCAATTTCCCTCTTGAAAAATATGGACCCCCTCTCTCAACTACCTTTTAAATTGAATATATCCCATCTTAGAAATGATGAATATGTTTCTGCTCTAGTGGGGATTTTGATTTCGATTCCTAAACCTCTTGAAGGGGATTCATGGATCGATTGGTGGCATGCTGCTTTATCTAATTGTGTTGAATTTATTTGTGCCTTTGGAAGAAAAATGGCATGGAGGCGTAAACATAGAGAAAAATCCCTTCATGGCCAGCTTGAGCATGCTAGGAAAATTTTGAACATTGATCCTCATAATGTTAATATTCAACACCATATTGTTGTTATTGAAGCTAAATTGCACAAAATGGACCATTATAGAGAGAAAGGGGCCAAAATTAGAGCTAGAATTCAATGGATTAAAGATGGGAATAAGGGTTCTAAATATTTCTTTAAGTATCTCAATTACAAACACAAGAAAGAGAAGATCAAGGCTATAAGGGATGAAAAGGGATATCATATGGATACATATGATATTATTAGTGTACTCTATGATTATTATGAAAATTTATTTAAAGAGGAGTCTAATTGGGCAAATATTCAACAAACCTTGGAAGAGAGTATTCAAGATTGTTTTCCTACTAAGATTGATCTAGGTTATAGAAATTTCTTGGACCATATTCTCTCATTGGATGAAATTTAATGTGTTGTATTCTCCATGAAATCATATAAAATCCTAGGTGTTGATGGTCTTCCAAAAAAATTCTATCAAACTATGTGGGATCATATTAAAAATGATTTTTATTTATTCTATCTAGAAGCCTTTCAGCGAGGTTCCTTAAGTCCCAAGATCAATAAGGGAATAATAAAACTTATTCCTAAGGGGAAAAATGAGGACACCATTGTTGGTTGGTGGTCAATTACCATTTTAAATACTTCATATAAAATCATTGCTAAGGCTTTAGCGATCGAAATTAAGCCGATTATGCAATTGATTGTGAGACTTGAGCAAAATGGTTTTTTAAAAGGAAGATATATTCTAGATAATTTAAAGTTGGCTTGGGAGACTATGGAGTGGGCTCAACAATCAAGTCAAAATTCCTTGTTGCTTAAGTTAGATTTTTACAAAGCTTATGATAGAACTCGTTGGAATTTTACTCTTAAAATGCTACAATGGTTGGGTTTTAGTCACAAAATTTATAAACATGTGCAAATGTTGTTTCAAGATGCTAATTCCCACCTTATTATCAATAATACCTTATCAAATTCCTTTGAGCTGCAACGTTCTATAAGGCAGGGTTGCCCCATGTCTCCTTTTTTATATGTATACTTACAGTCAAAATTTTGAGATGGAACAAAAATAAGGATTCAAGTGCTCCGAGTCTACTTTCTAAACTACTAATTTATTTTGAAAATGGTTGAGATTAAGGGGTTCAAATGAGGGACGTACACAAATTGGTGTTGTTTTTGTCAGAAAAACATAGCATAGCAACTCTTGTATGACCCTCTTACGGTGGACTTTTTTTTAGTATTTTTAAAATCGCAATTGTCAGAAGCTAGCTAATAGTATGTAGTTGATGTACAACTTTTTTGATAATTTTTTAATGAATATTTGATTTTTTAATTAATTTTCGAAGTGGACGTTTCCTGAAAAATATAATTTTGGCCGTGCTACCCCTACAAATTTCGGAAACTAATTGAATTTTTTAAAATTTTATTTTAAAAATTTGTAGAATGGAGTCTAGTTTCTAAAAATGTAATTTATTTAAAAAATTGATTAACGGTTAATTTATAACGAAAAAAATACCAAACACTACTTTTTGGCAAAAAAAAGACATACAAATAAAATAAATTATGGATGAAAGGCTTAACATTTTCAGACAGTGAAAAAATTACGTCGTTGGATAGCTAAGAGAGAACCCAACATTACCCATGTGTTCAATTTTTTCGATATTGAACCACATGCAATCCTGACGATGAGCACAAACTCGATTATGTGAAATATGGTAGATTTTTTAAAAACATGTCTCTGGTCATTGGGAATGCCCTCCAAGCCTTTGGGTTGGTATTCCAAGGCAAATACCAAGCCTAAGGCTCAAGAATTCCCAAAGCAAGATATAACACGAGCGCGTTATATCTTAGTTTTGACATGTTTTGTGAATGCATTTTATGAATTTTGTGAATGCATTGACAAAACGCGAGCGTGTTATAACACGCTCACGTTTTGGTCTACATTGAATTTTTTTTCTTCTCTTTTTCTTATCTCTTTCCTCTTGTTATCTTTCAAGGAAACTATATACATGAAATAAACATTTAATTATAAGTTGACATTTACATATGGACATTTACTTTCTTATACTTTAAGTTATATTTCATTTATATAGGCAAGATGTTTGAGAGTGGTTTCAGATCTCTAGGATTTATAATGCAAATTCTAGTTTTTGGAAGATCTTAAAAATTTCAGACTTAGTCGAATTTCAGTAATCAGGAGGTCATATTTTAGTAGTCAACAAGTTCTATCATCTTTCTCTCCCAATCTCTCCTTCTCTCTACTCTATATCTCTCCACTCCCTCTCTCTCTCCCTTCCTCCCTCTCTCCCCTCTCTCTCTTCTAGTTTTTGGAAGATCTCACAAATTTCAAACTTAGTCAAATTTCAATAATCAGGAAGTCAAATTTTAGTAATCAGAAATTTGTATTATTTCTCTCTATCTCACTCATTTTTATCCCTTACACTCTAGACCTCTCTCTCACTATCTCTATCCCTTTTCCTGACTCTCTCTCCCTTGATCTCAAGAAATCTTTCTCTGTCTCTCTTTCCTTTTCCATTTAATTCTTTCTACCTCACTTATTTCTCCCTCTCTCCCATCTTCCCTCTCTACTTATCTCTATCTCTCTCTCTCTACCTACCTACCTCTCCCTCCATCATGCCCTACCACTCTCTCTATTTCTCTCTAGATAACCTCTCTCTCACCTCCCTCTCTCTCCCTCCATACTTCTCTCCCTCCATACCATCTAGGTATCAGTTAGTGTTTTCATGCAGACAACTAATCGTGTGGAAATCGCATCAGAAAGCTTCAGCTGGACCCCTCACCATTGCAATTTTCATTTTTCCACCTGATTTTCAAATGGCTCGTTCTCAGCCATACGGAGGTAATTTTCAGTGAATTTTTTTTTGAAAAGGGGTGGACTTGCATGCTCTTTACAGTGGTATAATCGGTTTTTTTTCAAGTGACGTCATTTTTCCATAATTTAAGTTTTCTCATCAGATTTGAAGGACAGTTCTCAATTTTTGAACTTCAAACCACTATAACTTTCTCATATGATCTCGGATTGAGGTCATTATTTTTTTGAAAATGGATATTTTTCCAAGAACTACACATTGGTGCAGGTTTGAAGTCATTATTCAGAGATAATTTTTTTACTTCAGTATTTGGGTCCATTTTTGGACATTTGTATAACTCTGGAAAATAACTCCAGCATTGTAAACACACTGATCTATAAAGTGCCAAACAAATTTTTCGGGGGGGTTTCTTTGATTGAGTAAAAAGGGGGGTTCATTGTGTTGACTCTTGTTAGCACATATTCTCTTTTAGAAACATGATTCTATGCATCATAGTTCATTATGGGGTTCTCATTTCATCCTGCTTTGATCATGTTGAAATGGGGAAACTAAACACAATGGATAAATGGTATCATCACACATCTCTGATGGCTTCATTTGTTGCCAAATTTGTATAATATTGTTCCCCCTCCTGGTACTGACAGTAAGAAATTTGCTTGGAATTGCAAAAGGGATCATGTCTTAGGAGTCATTGCAATGCATATTGATGTTTCCACCTTGAAAAGTGTTGATCATGGCCACTTCTCCTGGTTTGGAGGACATTTTTGAGGGGATATCACTCCTCTATTCATATCATACTTTGGAGAGTTTTCTAGAGTCTCCTCATCTTTGTGTCTCAACCTTGCTTGGAGATCTTGAGACTATCTTGGAGGCCCTTTCTTTCTCTTTAGAGACTTCATATATGAGACTTCCTCCATCTTCATCGGAGTTTCTTCTGCATCTACCATTAGATTGGCTTTAGTCTTCTTTCAATGGTTTTGAGGACACTTCATTATGGGGGGGGGCAATCAAGTCTCCATCTATTCCTTCGATGGAAGGAACATCACAATGCAGTCTTTGGATTTTGTTCAGCATCTGTTTCCACATCGTCCCGATTTGTCACCTTCTACATTGATTGGGTATGTACCTGAGTGGGTTGTGTCATCTTCATCTTCATCAGGCAAGGAGACACAATGAGCAAATTTCAGAGATATCATCAGCATTCATATACATCCATCCTTCCCTCAATTCCTATCCAGAATGGGAAGCATCTCTGCACTTACACCTAGTTTTGTTTCTTCCGAAAGGGAGACAAGTTGTTTGTCGACATTGGATCATGTTTTGTCTACATACACTTACCTTTTTTTTGCAGGTGATCACATATTTTGGGGGGGCTATATTGTCTCCCTATTTCCCTCCTATGGGGGGGGGCATTGATTGTATTGTATCCATGTGATGATTATTGTCCTTGGGGGGATGATGTTGAGTCCTCCAATCATCACCTTTCTGCATTTCATCTCCTTTTTTTCGGAGAGGGGTTTTCTTCCCACTGGGTTTTCCCCTTTTTTCTCCATTTAGTGGGAGATTAGTTGCATTTTCATCCTATGTACATGGGTACCTAATATGGCCATCAGCCGGGACCCTTCTTTATACCCACCTAAGCAGCGCTTAAGGGAGGGTGTTAGTGTAGTTTTTTATTTCCTAGTTGGGATATTCTTTTTCCCTTTTTTACTAGTTTTTCCCTACACATTTTTAATCTTGCTTAGGTTAATAAATCATGTTTAATTAGGTGAGAGGATTATGAGGTGTCACCTTCCTACATGTGAGCATCCATTTTCTATCTTGGGAAGATACCTTGCTATCTTTAGTCCGATAGATGGTTGCTCCTCATTGGTCGGTGTTGCCACCTACACCCCTCTCTCTTGCCTATATAAACACGCTACCTAGCTTGTATTTTCAATCAATATGGAATGCATTGTGTTGTTACTCTGCCATTCTCTTGCTTTAAGCTCTTAATGCAATTTTGTCTCTTCGACTTTTGCATGTCTCTCGGAATCGCTGGTTTGCTTTCATTTGCATTTCAGTTTATGTAGCTTAGATCTCTCTTTCAGATTCTGGTTTTCAATCTTATTCAAGATTTCTAACACACCTATCCCTCTCTAGCTGCATATCCCTCCATCAATCCCTACCACACTCTCTCTATTGCTCTCTATCTCACTTCTCTCTCACCTCCCTCTCCCCCCCTCCATACCTCTCCCTCTACTTCCATCTATACTCTCTATCTCGCTAATCCATCTCTACCTACCTCTCCATCCATCACTCCCTACCACTCTCTCTATACCTCTCTATATCGATTCTCTCCCTCCCTTATTATCTCTCTACTTCTCTCTAACTCTCTGTATTTCTCTAATTATCTTCATCTCCCCTAGCCCTCTCTCTCTCTCACACACTAGGTGTATCTCTCCCTACCTTTTCCCCTATCTACTCTCTATCTCTCCTCTCACTCCCTCTCCCTCTCTCTCTCACTCTCTCTCACTCTCTCTCACTCCTCCCTCACCTTCTTTCTCTCTCACTCTCTCCTCTCTATCTCACCATTCTCTCTTTCCCTCTCTCTAACTCTCTCCTTCTCTATATGTCACCATTCTCTCTCTACTTATCTTTATCGCACATATCCCTCTTTACCTCTCCCTTCCTCCCCTCTCTCACCAACCCTCCCTCCTTCCCTCTATCTCTATCTCTCTCTACTTCTCTCTATCTCACCTATCCCTCTCTACCTGCATATCTCTCTATCACTCCCTACCACTCTCTCTTTATTTCTCTTTATCTCACCTCTCTCTCTTTCCCTCCATCTATCCTTCCTTATCTACTCTTTATCTCTCATTTCTCTCTACCTATCCTTCCCTATCTACTTATCTTTATCTCCTCTTTCCCTCCCAACCTTTCTCTCTCCCCAATCCCTACCTCCCCCTCTTTCTCTCTCCCCCTATGAGGTTTGAGGGTGTAAGGTTTAGTGTTTAAGGTATAGGGTTGAGGTTATAGGGTTAAGTATATAGGGTTTAGGATATTAGGTATAAAGTTGAGGGTATAGGGTATAGGGATGAGGGATGAGGGTTTAGGGTTTAAGGTATAGGGTTGAGGGTTGAGGGATAGTGTTTAGGGTTAAGGGTATAAGGTTAAGTGTATAGGGCATATTGATTATGGCTTAGGATATTGGGTATATAGTTGAGGGTATTGGGTTGATGATATTAGGTTTAGGGTTGACGGTTTAGGTTTTAGGATTTATGTACAAGTTTAAGGGTTGAGGGTTGAGGTATAATGTTCAAGGTTGAGGGTATGAGGTTAAGTGTATAGGGTATGGGGATTAGGGTTTAGGGTGTAGGGTTAAGGGTATAAGGTATAGGGTTAAGACTTGAGATTGTAGGGTTTTCCATTTAAGTATAGGGTTGGGGGATAATGTTTATGGTTTATGGTATAAGGTTGAGGGTGCAAGGTAAATAGATGAGGCTTGAGGGTGTAAGGTTTAGTGTTTAAGCTATAGTATTGAGGGATAGTCTTCAAGGTTGAGGGTATAGCGCTAAGTGTATAGGGCACAGGGATTAGGGTTTAGAATAATGGGTATAGGGTTGAGGGTATATGGCTAAGTGTATAGGGTATATAGATTAGGGTTTAGAATAATGGGTATAGGGTTGAGGGTATTGGGTTTCAGATTGAGGTTTAGGATTTAGTGTACAAGGTTGAATGTAGGGTTTAGGGTTTAAGTATAGGGTTGGGGGATGAAGTTCAAGGCTTAGGTTATAAGGTTGAGGGTATAAGGTATAAGGATGAGGGTTGAAGGTGTAGGGTTGAGGTATAGTGTTCAAGGTTGGGGGTGTAGGGTTAACTGTATAGAGTATAGGGATTAGGGTTTAGAATATTTAGTATAGGGTTGAGAGTATTGGGTTTAGGGTTGAGGGATTAGGGTTCAAGGTTTAGGGTACAAGGTTTAATGTAGGATTTAGTGTTTAATTATAGGGTAAAGGGTTCAGGGATAATGTTTAGGGTTTAGGGTTTAGGGATAATGTTTACATCACCGAGACACCCCATTTTTTGGACCCATTTTTTCAAATAGACCACTACATTTCCAATTTCACTAAATTGGCAAGCTAGTGGGCCCACTAGCTTGCCAATTTGGTGAAGGGAGAGAGATAGAGGGAGTGATTGAGAGAGAGAGACCTGAGAGAGGGAGAGGGGTTAGGAGGGAGAGGGTTGAGAGATATAGAGGGAGGGAGGGAGTGGGAGAGAGATAGAGGGAGGGAGGGTTATGGGTAGAGGGTAGAGGGGAGAGAGATAGAGCGAGTGAGTCAGAGAGAGACCTAAGATAGGGAGAGGTAGTAGGAGGGAGAGACTTAAGAGAGTGAGAGAGTGGGAGGGAGTGGGAGAGA
>CM021109.1:232449966-232680762 GCA_007115665.2 Sequoiadendron giganteum | reverse complement strand
AAGATCAATAAGGGAATAATAAAACTTATTCCTAAGGGGAAAAATGAGGACACCATTGTTGGTTGGTGGTCAATTACCATTTTAAATACTTCATATAAAATCATTGCTAAGGCTTTAGCGATCGAAATTAAGCCGATTATGCAATTGATTGTGAGACTTGAGCAAAATGGTTTTTTAAAAGGAAGATATATTCTAGATAATTTAAAGTTGGCTTGGGAGACTATGGAGTGGGCTCAACAATCAAGTCAAAATTCCTTGTTGCTTAAGTTAGATTTTTACAAAGCTTATGATAGAACTCGTTGGAATTTTACTCTTAAAATGCTACAATGGTTGGGTTTTAGTCACAAAATTTATAAACATGTGCAAATGTTGTTTCAAGATGCTAATTCCCACCTTATTATCAATAATACCTTATCAAATTCCTTTGAGCTGCAACGTTCTATAAGGCAGGGTTGCCCCATGTCTCCTTTTTTATATGTATACTTACAGTCAAAATTTTGAGATGGAACAAAAATAAGGATTCAAGTGCTCCGAGTCTACTTTCTAAACTACTAATTTATTTTGAAAATGGTTGAGATTAAGGGGTTCAAATGAGGGACGTACACAAATTGGTGTTGTTTTTGTCAGAAAAACATAGCATAGCAACTCTTGTATGACCCTCTTACGGTGGACTTTTTTTTAGTATTTTTAAAATCGCAATTGTCAGAAGCTAGCTAATAGTATGTAGTTGATGTACAACTTTTTTGATAATTTTTTAATGAATATTTGATTTTTTAATTAATTTTCGAAGTGGACGTTTCCTGAAAAATATAATTTTGGCCGTGCTACCCCTACAAATTTCGGAAACTAATTGAATTTTTTAAAATTTTATTTTAAAAATTTGTAGAATGGAGTCTAGTTTCTAAAAATGTAATTTATTTAAAAAATTGATTAACGGTTAATTTATAACGAAAAAAATACCAAACACTACTTTTTGGCAAAAAAAAGACATACAAATAAAATAAATTATGGATGAAAGGCTTAACATTTTCAGACAGTGAAAAAATTACGTCGTTGGATAGCTAAGAGAGAACCCAACATTACCCATGTGTTCAATTTTTTCGATATTGAACCACATGCAATCCTGACGATGAGCACAAACTCGATTATGTGAAATATGGTAGATTTTTTAAAAACATGTCTCTGGTCATTGGGAATGCCCTCCAAGCCTTTGGGTTGGTATTCCAAGGCAAATACCAAGCCTAAGGCTCAAGAATTCCCAAAGCAAGATATAACACGAGCGCGTTATATCTTAGTTTTGACATGTTTTGTGAATGCATTTTATGAATTTTGTGAATGCATTGACAAAACGCGAGCGTGTTATAACACGCTCACGTTTTGGTCTACATTGAATTTTTTTTCTTCTCTTTTTCTTATCTCTTTCCTCTTGTTATCTTTCAAGGAAACTATATACATGAAATAAACATTTAATTATAAGTTGACATTTACATATGGACATTTACTTTCTTATACTTTAAGTTATATTTCATTTATATAGGCAAGATGTTTGAGAGTGGTTTCAGATCTCTAGGATTTATAATGCAAATTCTAGTTTTTGGAAGATCTTAAAAATTTCAGACTTAGTCGAATTTCAGTAATCAGGAGGTCATATTTTAGTAGTCAACAAGTTCTATCATCTTTCTCTCCCAATCTCTCCTTCTCTCTACTCTATATCTCTCCACTCCCTCTCTCTCTCCCTTCCTCCCTCTCTCCCCTCTCTCTCTTCTAGTTTTTGGAAGATCTCACAAATTTCAAACTTAGTCAAATTTCAATAATCAGGAAGTCAAATTTTAGTAATCAGAAATTTGTATTATTTCTCTCTATCTCACTCATTTTTATCCCTTACACTCTAGACCTCTCTCTCACTATCTCTATCCCTTTTCCTGACTCTCTCTCCCTTGATCTCAAGAAATCTTTCTCTGTCTCTCTTTCCTTTTCCATTTAATTCTTTCTACCTCACTTATTTCTCCCTCTCTCCCATCTTCCCTCTCTACTTATCTCTATCTCTCTCTCTCTACCTACCTACCTCTCCCTCCATCATGCCCTACCACTCTCTCTATTTCTCTCTAGATAACCTCTCTCTCACCTCCCTCTCTCTCCCTCCATACTTCTCTCCCTCCATACCATCTAGGTATCAGTTAGTGTTTTCATGCAGACAACTAATCGTGTGGAAATCGCATCAGAAAGCTTCAGCTGGACCCCTCACCATTGCAATTTTCATTTTTCCACCTGATTTTCAAATGGCTCGTTCTCAGCCATACGGAGGTAATTTTCAGTGAATTTTTTTTTGAAAAGGGGTGGACTTGCATGCTCTTTACAGTGGTATAATCGGTTTTTTTTCAAGTGACGTCATTTTTCCATAATTTAAGTTTTCTCATCAGATTTGAAGGACAGTTCTCAATTTTTGAACTTCAAACCACTATAACTTTCTCATATGATCTCGGATTGAGGTCATTATTTTTTTGAAAATGGATATTTTTCCAAGAACTACACATTGGTGCAGGTTTGAAGTCATTATTCAGAGATAATTTTTTTACTTCAGTATTTGGGTCCATTTTTGGACATTTGTATAACTCTGGAAAATAACTCCAGCATTGTAAACACACTGATCTATAAAGTGCCAAACAAATTTTTCGGGGGGGTTTCTTTGATTGAGTAAAAAGGGGGGTTCATTGTGTTGACTCTTGTTAGCACATATTCTCTTTTAGAAACATGATTCTATGCATCATAGTTCATTATGGGGTTCTCATTTCATCCTGCTTTGATCATGTTGAAATGGGGAAACTAAACACAATGGATAAATGGTATCATCACACATCTCTGATGGCTTCATTTGTTGCCAAATTTGTATAATATTGTTCCCCCTCCTGGTACTGACAGTAAGAAATTTGCTTGGAATTGCAAAAGGGATCATGTCTTAGGAGTCATTGCAATGCATATTGATGTTTCCACCTTGAAAAGTGTTGATCATGGCCACTTCTCCTGGTTTGGAGGACATTTTTGAGGGGATATCACTCCTCTATTCATATCATACTTTGGAGAGTTTTCTAGAGTCTCCTCATCTTTGTGTCTCAACCTTGCTTGGAGATCTTGAGACTATCTTGGAGGCCCTTTCTTTCTCTTTAGAGACTTCATATATGAGACTTCCTCCATCTTCATCGGAGTTTCTTCTGCATCTACCATTAGATTGGCTTTAGTCTTCTTTCAATGGTTTTGAGGACACTTCATTATGGGGGGGGGCAATCAAGTCTCCATCTATTCCTTCGATGGAAGGAACATCACAATGCAGTCTTTGGATTTTGTTCAGCATCTGTTTCCACATCGTCCCGATTTGTCACCTTCTACATTGATTGGGTATGTACCTGAGTGGGTTGTGTCATCTTCATCTTCATCAGGCAAGGAGACACAATGAGCAAATTTCAGAGATATCATCAGCATTCATATACATCCATCCTTCCCTCAATTCCTATCCAGAATGGGAAGCATCTCTGCACTTACACCTAGTTTTGTTTCTTCCGAAAGGGAGACAAGTTGTTTGTCGACATTGGATCATGTTTTGTCTACATACACTTACCTTTTTTTTGCAGGTGATCACATATTTTGGGGGGGCTATATTGTCTCCCTATTTCCCTCCTATGGGGGGGGGCATTGATTGTATTGTATCCATGTGATGATTATTGTCCTTGGGGGGATGATGTTGAGTCCTCCAATCATCACCTTTCTGCATTTCATCTCCTTTTTTTCGGAGAGGGGTTTTCTTCCCACTGGGTTTTCCCCTTTTTTCTCCATTTAGTGGGAGATTAGTTGCATTTTCATCCTATGTACATGGGTACCTAATATGGCCATCAGCCGGGACCCTTCTTTATACCCACCTAAGCAGCGCTTAAGGGAGGGTGTTAGTGTAGTTTTTTATTTCCTAGTTGGGATATTCTTTTTCCCTTTTTTACTAGTTTTTCCCTACACATTTTTAATCTTGCTTAGGTTAATAAATCATGTTTAATTAGGTGAGAGGATTATGAGGTGTCACCTTCCTACATGTGAGCATCCATTTTCTATCTTGGGAAGATACCTTGCTATCTTTAGTCCGATAGATGGTTGCTCCTCATTGGTCGGTGTTGCCACCTACACCCCTCTCTCTTGCCTATATAAACACGCTACCTAGCTTGTATTTTCAATCAATATGGAATGCATTGTGTTGTTACTCTGCCATTCTCTTGCTTTAAGCTCTTAATGCAATTTTGTCTCTTCGACTTTTGCATGTCTCTCGGAATCGCTGGTTTGCTTTCATTTGCATTTCAGTTTATGTAGCTTAGATCTCTCTTTCAGATTCTGGTTTTCAATCTTATTCAAGATTTCTAACACACCTATCCCTCTCTAGCTGCATATCCCTCCATCAATCCCTACCACACTCTCTCTATTGCTCTCTATCTCACTTCTCTCTCACCTCCCTCTCCCCCCCTCCATACCTCTCCCTCTACTTCCATCTATACTCTCTATCTCGCTAATCCATCTCTACCTACCTCTCCATCCATCACTCCCTACCACTCTCTCTATACCTCTCTATATCGATTCTCTCCCTCCCTTATTATCTCTCTACTTCTCTCTAACTCTCTGTATTTCTCTAATTATCTTCATCTCCCCTAGCCCTCTCTCTCTCTCACACACTAGGTGTATCTCTCCCTACCTTTTCCCCTATCTACTCTCTATCTCTCCTCTCACTCCCTCTCCCTCTCTCTCTCACTCTCTCTCACTCTCTCTCACTCCTCCCTCACCTTCTTTCTCTCTCACTCTCTCCTCTCTATCTCACCATTCTCTCTTTCCCTCTCTCTAACTCTCTCCTTCTCTATATGTCACCATTCTCTCTCTACTTATCTTTATCGCACATATCCCTCTTTACCTCTCCCTTCCTCCCCTCTCTCACCAACCCTCCCTCCTTCCCTCTATCTCTATCTCTCTCTACTTCTCTCTATCTCACCTATCCCTCTCTACCTGCATATCTCTCTATCACTCCCTACCACTCTCTCTTTATTTCTCTTTATCTCACCTCTCTCTCTTTCCCTCCATCTATCCTTCCTTATCTACTCTTTATCTCTCATTTCTCTCTACCTATCCTTCCCTATCTACTTATCTTTATCTCCTCTTTCCCTCCCAACCTTTCTCTCTCCCCAATCCCTACCTCCCCCTCTTTCTCTCTCCCCCTATGAGGTTTGAGGGTGTAAGGTTTAGTGTTTAAGGTATAGGGTTGAGGTTATAGGGTTAAGTATATAGGGTTTAGGATATTAGGTATAAAGTTGAGGGTATAGGGTATAGGGATGAGGGATGAGGGTTTAGGGTTTAAGGTATAGGGTTGAGGGTTGAGGGATAGTGTTTAGGGTTAAGGGTATAAGGTTAAGTGTATAGGGCATATTGATTATGGCTTAGGATATTGGGTATATAGTTGAGGGTATTGGGTTGATGATATTAGGTTTAGGGTTGACGGTTTAGGTTTTAGGATTTATGTACAAGTTTAAGGGTTGAGGGTTGAGGTATAATGTTCAAGGTTGAGGGTATGAGGTTAAGTGTATAGGGTATGGGGATTAGGGTTTAGGGTGTAGGGTTAAGGGTATAAGGTATAGGGTTAAGACTTGAGATTGTAGGGTTTTCCATTTAAGTATAGGGTTGGGGGATAATGTTTATGGTTTATGGTATAAGGTTGAGGGTGCAAGGTAAATAGATGAGGCTTGAGGGTGTAAGGTTTAGTGTTTAAGCTATAGTATTGAGGGATAGTCTTCAAGGTTGAGGGTATAGCGCTAAGTGTATAGGGCACAGGGATTAGGGTTTAGAATAATGGGTATAGGGTTGAGGGTATATGGCTAAGTGTATAGGGTATATAGATTAGGGTTTAGAATAATGGGTATAGGGTTGAGGGTATTGGGTTTCAGATTGAGGTTTAGGATTTAGTGTACAAGGTTGAATGTAGGGTTTAGGGTTTAAGTATAGGGTTGGGGGATGAAGTTCAAGGCTTAGGTTATAAGGTTGAGGGTATAAGGTATAAGGATGAGGGTTGAAGGTGTAGGGTTGAGGTATAGTGTTCAAGGTTGGGGGTGTAGGGTTAACTGTATAGAGTATAGGGATTAGGGTTTAGAATATTTAGTATAGGGTTGAGAGTATTGGGTTTAGGGT
Organism: Sequoiadendron giganteum; assembly: GCA_007115665.2. Taxonomy (NCBI): domain Eukaryota; kingdom Viridiplantae; phylum Streptophyta; class Pinopsida; order Cupressales; family Cupressaceae; genus Sequoiadendron; species Sequoiadendron giganteum. The sequence continues at coordinate 232,674,561 of CM021109.1, read as the reverse complement.
TGAGGGATTAGGGTTCAAGGTTTAGGGTACAAGGTTTAATGTAGGATTTAGTGTTTAATTATAGGGTAAAGGGTTCAGGGATAATGTTTAGGGTTTAGGGTTTAGGGATAATGTTTACATCACCGAGACACCCCATTTTTTGGACCCATTTTTTCAAATAGACCACTACATTTCCAATTTCACTAAATTGGCAAGCTAGTGGGCCCACTAGCTTGCCAATTTGGTGAAATTGGCAACCTAACTTGTCTTGTTTAAAAAAATGGGTCCAAGAAATGGTGTCTCCTAGTAATTTACATCACAGGGAGACCCCATTTCTTGGACCCATTTTTTCAAATAGGCCACTACATTGCCAATTTCACTAAATTGGCAAGCTAGTGGGCCCACTAGCTTAGCAATTCAGTGAAATTGGCAACCTAACTTGCTTGTTTGAAAAAGTGGGTCCAAGGTAAATCACCGAGAGACCCCATTTCTTGGACCCATTTTTTCAAACAGACCACTACATTTCCAATTTCACTAAATTGGCAACCTAATTTATCCTGTTCAAAACAATGGGTCCAAGAAATGGGGTCTCTTGGTGATTTACATCATCGAGAGACCCCATTTTTTGGACACATTTTTTCAAACAGGCCACTACATTTCCAATTTCACTGAATTAGCAAGCTAGTGGGCCCACTAGCTTGGCAATTCGGTGAAATTGGTAACCTAACTTGCCTGTTTGAAAAAACAAGGTCTCTCGGTGATTTACGTCACCGAGAGACCCCATTTTTTCAAATAGGCCACTACTTTTCCAATTTCATTAAATTGGCAAGCCAGTGGGCCCACTAGCTTGCCAATTTGGTGAAATTGGCAACCTAACTTATCCTGTTTGAAAAAATGGGTTCAAGAAATGGGATCTCCCAGTAACTAACATCACCGGGGGATCCCATTTCTTGGACCCATTTTTTCAAACAAACCACTACATTGCCAATTTCACTGAATTGGCAACCTAACTTTCCTGTTTGAAAAAATGGGTCCAAGAAATGGTGTCTCTCTCAGTGATTTACATCACCAAGAGACCCCATTTCTTAGACCCATTTTTTCAAACATGCCACTACATTTCCAATTTCACTAAATTGGCAACCTAACTTGTCCAGTTTGAAAAAATGGGTCCAAGAAATGGGGTCTCTCGGTGATTTACATCACCGGGAGACCCCATTTTTTTCAAACAGGCCACTACATTGCCAATTTCACTGAATTGGCAAGCTAGTGGGCCCACTAGCTTAGCAATTCGATGAAATTGGCAACCTAACTTGCATGTTTGAAAAAATGGGTCTAAGAAATGGGGTCTCTCGGTGATGTAAATGGGGTCTCTCGGTGATGTAAATCATCGAGAGACCCCATTTCTTGGACCCATTTTTTCAAACATACAAGTTAGGTTTCCAATTTCACTAAATTGGCAAGCTAGTGGGCCCACTAGCTTGCGAATTTGGTGAAGGGAGAGAGATAGAGGGAGTGATTGAGAGAGAGAGCCCTGAGAGAGGGAGAGGGTTGAGAGAGATATAGGGAGGGAGAGAGTTTTAGAGAGATAGAGGGAGGGAGGGTTATGGGTAGAGGGTAGAGGGTTTAGGGTTTAAGGTTTAGGGTTAAGGGTAGAGGGGAGAGAGATAGAGGGAGTGAGTGACAGAGAGACCTAAGATAGGGAGAGGCAGTAGGAGGGAGAGACTTAAGAGAGAGAGAGGGAGGGAGTGGGAGAGAGATAGAGGGAGGGAGGAGGGTTATGCATAGAGGGTTTAAGGGTTTAGTGCTTCATGGGTTAGAGTTTAGGGTTTAGGGTGAAGGGTAGAGGGGATAGAGATAGAGGGAGTGAATGAGACTCTCTACCAATAAAACTCTCTACCATTAACCCTTAAACTCCCTACCCTCTACCCTTAAACTCTCTACCCTCTACCTCTACCCTCTATCATCCCTCCTCTATCTCTCTCCCACTCTCTCACTCAATCTATCTCTCAAACCTATCCCTCCTACCTCCTCTCACTCTTAGTGTGTTCCCTCACACTCTCTATCTCTCTCCCCTCTACCCTTAACCATAAACCCTAAACCCTTAAAACTTAAACCCTAAACCCTTAAACCCTCTACCCTCTACCCTTAACCCCTCTCCCTCTCTCTCTCAAGTCTCTCCCTCCTACCCACTCTCCCTCTCTCAAGTTTCTCTCTCTCACTCACTCCCTCTATCTCTCTCCCCTCTCCCCTTAACCCTCTAGCTTATAGATTGGATCTTCAACCCTCATATATCTCTATCCCTCCCTCCTCTTCTCTACTTCTCTCTATCTCACTTCTCCCTCCATATCTACATTCCTCCATCCCTCCCTCTCTTCCCTACTCCCTTAACCCTATAGCCTCAACCCTTAAACCCTTAAACACTCACTCTTAAACCATTAACCCTTAACCCTTAAACCCTAAACCCTTAAACCCTTTACCCTCTACCCTCTACCCAATACCCTCTACCCTCAATCCTATACCCTCGACCCTTAAATCCTTAAACTCAAGTAAAATTTCTACCCTAATCCCTGAACCCTGAACCCTTAAACCCTCAACGATCAACCCTCAACCCTAATCCTTCAACCTATACCCTCAAACCTATACCTCAAACTGCATTCACAATTTCACCGAATTGGCAAGCTAGAGTAGAGGGTTTAAGGGTTAAGGGTAGAGGGTTGAGGGTTAGGGTTAGAGGGGAGAGATATAGAAGGAGTGAGTGAGTGAGATAATTGAGATAGGGAGAGGGTGTAGGAGGGAGAGAATTGAGAGAGATAGAGGGTAGAGGGTTAAGAGTAGAGGGTTTAAGGTTTAAGGGTTAAGGGTTTAGCGTAGAGGGTTATGGGTAGAGGGGAGAGAGATAAAGGGAGTGAGTGAGAGAGAGAGATACTTGAGAGAGGGAGACAGGGTGGGAGGTAGAGACTTGAGAGAGAGAGATAGAGAGAGAGGGAGTGAGTGGGAGAGAGACTTGACAGAGGGTGAGGGGGTAGGAGGGAGAGACTTGATAGAGATAAAGGGTAGAGGGTTAAGAGTAGAGGTTTTAAGGGTTTAGGGTTTAAGGGTTAAGGATTTAGGGTTTAAGTTTAAGGTTAGAGAGGAGAGAGATAGAGGGAGTGAATGAGAGTAAGAGACCTAAGAGAGGGAGAAGGAGTGGGAGGTAGAGACTTGAGAGAGAGATGAAGAGAGAGAGGGATGAGTGGGAGAGAGATTGAGGGTAGAGAGAGAGTTATCTAGTTAGGGTGGGAGGGAGACTTGAGAAGAGGGGGAGGGCTGGGAGGGAGAGAAATGAGAGAGATAGTGTGTTATCTACTTAGGGTGGGAGGGAGAGAAATGAGAGAGATAGTGTGTTATCTACTTAGGCTGGGAGGGAGAGACTTGAGAGAGGGGGAGGGAGTGGGAGGGTTAGAGTTGAAAGAGAGGCAAATATGGAGAGAGAGGGGGGGAGAGAGAGTTATGTAGTTAGGTTGGGAGTGAGAGACTTAAGAGAGGGAGAGGGGGTGGGAGAGGGAGACCATAGAGAGAGATATGGAGTTATCTAGTTAGGGTGGGAGGGAGATACTTGGGAGAGGGAGAGGGGGTGGAAGAGAGAGACCTGAGAGATATGGGAGAGAGATAGATTTCTCTAGTTAGGGTGGGAGGGAGAGACCCACAATATGGAGACGGGGTGGGAGGGAGAGAGAGGGAGAGGGACACATAGGGAGTGAGACAGAGAGAGAGAGAGATTGAGGGGGTGTGAGGGAGAAACCAAAGAGAGAGAGAGAGAGAGAGAGAGAGAGAGAGAGAGAGAGAGAGAGAGAGAGAGAGTTTGTTCTCTAGTTAGTGTGGGGAGAGAGACTTGAGAGAGGGGGATGGGGTAGGAGGGAGAGACTTGAGAGAGAGGTGGGGTAGGAGGGAGAGACTTGAGAGAAGGGGAGGGGTTTTGAGGGATAGAATTGAGAGAGAGGGAGGGGGTGGGATGGATATACTTGAGAGAGAGGGAGAGAGGGAGAGAGAGGGAGAGGCAGAGAGGGAGATAGGAGGGAGAGACTTAAGAAATGGAGAGAGAGAGAGAGTTCTCTAGTTAGGATGGGATGGAGAAACTTGAGAGAGAGTTCTCTAGTTAGGGTGGGATGGAGAGACTTGAGAGAGAAAGTTATCTAGTTAGGGTGGGAGGGAGAGAATTAAGAGAGGGAGAGGGAGAGGGGGAGGAAAAGAGATACCTGAGATATAGGGGCTAAGAGGAAGAGAAAGAGATTCTCTAGTTAGGGTGGGAGGGAGAGAATTGAGAGTGGGAGAGAATTGAGAGTGAGAGAGGGGGTGGGAGGGAGAGAATTGGGAGAGAGGAAGAGGGAGAGGGAGAGGGAGAGGGAGAGAGAGAGAGAGGGAGGAGGGGTGAGGGAGAGACCTTAGAGAGAGAAAAAGAGAGTGTGTGTGTTCTCTAATTAGGGTTGGAGGGAGATACTTGAGAAGAGGGGACGGAGGTGGGAGGGAGAGACCTAAGAGAGAGAGATAGAGGGAGTGAGAGATATACCTAAGCGAGAGAGAGGGGTGGGAGGGATAGAAGGAGGGATAGACTTGAGAGAGAGTGGGAGAGAGAGGGGTTTGAACCTAAAGCCTAAACCATAAACCCTAAATACTAAACCCTAAACCCTAAACCCTAAACCAAAGAGAGAGATGGGGGAGGAAGAGAGTGTGTGAGAGAGAGAAACACAAAGGGAAGGAGGAAGGTTGGGAGATTAAGAGAGAGGGGAGAGGGAGAGGGAGCTTGAGAGGGAGAGGGAGAGGGAGAGGGAGAGTGAGAGGGAATGAGGGAGAGAGAGGCGGAGATGGAGAGAAGTAGAGATAAGTATATAGGGAAGGAGAGATAGAGAGGGGGGAGGAGGAAGGGATAGAGGGAGAGACGTGTGATAAATTGAATGAGAGAGAGAGATGAGGGAAGGAGGAAGGTAGAGAGATTGAGAGAGAGAGGAGGGAGGGTGAGAGATAGGAAGAGAGGGATAGGCTAGATAGAGATAAGTAAAGAGGGAAGGTGGTTGGGATGAAGGAAGAGAGAGAGGAGGGAGGGAGAGAGAGGGGTAGAGAGAGGGGGGTGGAGAGAGATAGGTTAGATAGATTGAAGTAGAGCGGGAAGGTGGGTGGGAGGAAGGAAGAGAGAGAGGGGGAGATAGCGAAAATTAGAGGAAAAAAGGGAAGGAGGGAAGGAGGAAAGGAGGGAGGGATGGAGGGGGAGAGAGAGGCTAGATAGATAGAAGTATAGAAGGAAGGGGAGAATGTGTGAGAGAGGTCTAGAGCATAAGGGATAAAAAATGTGTGAGACAAAGAGAGAAAGATGATACAACTTGCTAATTACTGAAATTTGACATGCTAAGTACTGAAATTTGACTAAGTCTGAAATTTTTGAAATCTTTCAAAAACTAGAATTTGCATTGTAACTCCTAGAGATATGAAACCACTCTCAAACATCCTACCTATATACATGAAATATAACTTAAATTATAAGAAAGTAAATATCCATATGTAAATTTTTATTTCATTTATATAGTTTCCCTAAAAGATAACAAGAAGAAAGAGACAAGAAAAAGAGAAGAAAATATTTTCAATGTAGACCAAAACGCAAGCACGTTATAACACGCTCGCGTTTTGGGAATGATTTTTTTATTTCAAAAAATGCATAGTTTTTGAACTCAAAATGCATACATTTTTTGAAATTTAAACCATAACACGAGCGTGTTATAACACACTCATGTTTTAACACCCACGTTAGGCTCGGTAATGACCGAGCCTTAGCTCGATCATTACCAAGCCATAACGCGAGCGCATTTTACTATAGCACATTCTCATTTTCGCTGTTTCAGGATGAAAAAGTAAGTTGTCCACAAAATTACTACCCATTTCCATGCACCTGCCCCAAAGGTATATCTATCCCTTAGAATAAGGTGGTGATTAATTCTCATTTTTTAGATGATAATATTCTTTTCTTGCATAATTCTGAGGAAGAGTTGAATAATGTTATGGGAATCTTAGAGTTGCATTGCAATGTTTCTGTTTCACTTTTAGCTCACAACAAAACTAAATTTTTGATGACTCGTTGATCCTATTCCTCATTGGATACCTAAGGAATTAAGGAAAATCAAACATGGAGAAATAACTAGATACCTTGGTATTCCTTTTAGTTTGGGAGTTTCATTGTCTCAAATGTGGGCTTGATTTTTAAACAGACTAAAAAATAAGATGTTCAATTTTGGTGGGTGATCCCACAATAGTGGTTTACAATTTTTGGCCAAACTGGACACCGAAATTATTATTTTTAACTAAATCTTCACATTCGGGGACCTATGGCGGCTAAACCGTGAGGAATTTGAAGATGATGCAAACTAGAGTTTTGTCACATTTTATCTGTAGATTCTATAAAAAAAAAATTCAAAATTTTTGGAATCAGATTGCACTTCTTTTTCCATCTCCCACGAAAACTGGTTTTTTTTCAGAAAAAATATTTTTAAAAAGTGACGCTCGCCGTATACAACATAAATTTTTTCGTATGAAGGATAAAATTATATTTTTTTCGAATTTAGATTTGTAACTACAATATCTAGCACTTTCATTTGGTCTCAGTTTTTTATTGAATATTTTTGTTTTAATCAAGTTTCGAAGTCAAACCAATTGCAATTCAGACATAGGTGGACTGTATACAACATAACTTTTTCTGTATGTATCGAAATTCATTTTTAAATTTTTTTTTTTCAAGGAAATCAATACCCAACATGGGGTAAGTGCACCAAGATGGTTCCCAAAAAGGGGACTTAAGTGGACAAATTTTTCTGAAATTAGGAAATACTGACCTTGGATGTGAAATTGAGGATACTTACACTCAAAAATTTGAGATGGAAAAAAAAGAACGATTCAAGTGCTCCGAGTCTAATTTCTAAACTACTAATTTATTTTTAAAATGGTTGCGATTAAGGGGTTCAAACAAGGGATACACACAAATTGATTTTGTTTTTGTCAGAAAAATATAGCATAGAAACTCTTGTACAACCCTCGTACGGTGAATTTTTTTTTAGTATTTTTAAAACCGCAATTGTTAAAAGCTAGCTAACAGTATCTAGTTGATGCACAATTTTTTTGATAATTTTTTAATGAATATTTTATTTTTTACTAATTTTCAAAGTGGACATTTTCTGAAAAATAGAATTTTGGCCGTGCTACCCCTACAAATTTTGGAAACTAATTGAATTTTATTTTATTTATTTTTTTTAAATTTGTAGAATGGATTCTAGTTTCTAAAAATGTAATTTATTTGAAAAATTAATTAACGGTTAATTTATAACGAAAAAATACCACACACTGCTTTTTGGCAAAAAAAAGACATACAAATAAAATAAATTATGGATGAAAGACTTAACATTTTCAGAAAGTGAAAAAAATTACATCGTTGGATAGCTAAGAGAGAACTCAACATTACCCATGTGTTCGATTTTTTCGATATTGAACCATGTGCAATCCCGACGGTGAGCACGAACTTGATTATGTGAAATATGGTAGATTTTTTAAAAACACATCTCTGGTCATTGGGAATGCCCTCCAAACCTTTGGGTTGGTATTCCAAGGAAAATACCAAGCCTAAGGCTCGATAATTCCCAAAGAAAGATATAACGCGAGTGCTTTGTAATGCGCTCGTGTTATATCTTATTTTTGACATGTTTTGTGAATGCATTGACAAAATGCGAGCACGTTATAATGCACTCACGTTTTGGTCTACTTTGATTTTTTTTTCTTCTCTTTTTCTTATTTCTTTCCTCTTGTTATCATTCAAGGAAACTATATACATGAAATAAACATTTAAGTATAAGTTGACATTTACATATGGACATTTACTTTCTTATACTTTAAGTTATATTTCATGTATATAGGCAGGATGTTTGAGAGTGGTTTTAGATCTCTAGGAGTTATAATGTAAATTCTAATTTATGGAAGATCTTAAAAATTTTAGACTTAGTCAAATTTCAGTAATCAGCATGTCAAATTTCAGTAATCAGGAGGTCAGATTTTAGTAGTCAACAAGTTCTATCATCTTTCTCTCTCAATCTCTCCTTCTCTCTACTCTTTATCTCTCCACTCCTCCTCCCTCTCCCTTCCTCCTTCTCCCCCCCCTCTCTCTTTTAGTTTTTGGAAGTTCTCACAAATTTCAAACTTAGTCAAATGTCAATAATCAGGAGGTCAAATTTCAGTAATAAAAAAATTGTATTATTTCTCTCTCTCTATCTCACTCATTTTTATCCCTTACACTCTAGACCTCTCTCTCACTATCTCTATGCCTTTTTCTGACTCTCTCTCCCTTGATCTCAATAAATCTCTCTCTGTCTCTCTCTCCTTTGCCCTCTAATTCTCTCTACCTCACTTCTCTCTCCCTCTCTCCCACCTTCCCTCTCTACTTATCTCTATCTCCCTCCCTCCCTCTCTCTCTACATAGCTACCTCTCCCTCCATCACACCCTACCAATCTCTCTATTTATCTCTAGCTAACCTCTCTCACCTCCCTCTCTCTCCCTCTCTTCTTCCCTATCTACTCTCTATCTCCCAATCAATCTCTACCTACCTCTACATCCATCAAACCTTACCACTCTCTCTACACCTCTCTCCCTCCCTCCCTCATTCCCTCTCTACTTCTCTTTATCTTTCCTCTCTCTCTACCTCTCCTTCCATCTCTACTTATCTTTATCTCCTCTCTCCCTCTCTCTACCTATGAACCCCTAAACCTGCAATTGCACAATGACGACAAACATTGTTAGTGTTAGATCTAAATGCATGCAAAGAGTGAAGGATTCCCCATGAAATCCACCTATTTAAACTAGTGTTAGGAAATGAAGAACAAAAACTCAAATACAAAAGAAACTAAATCCTAATCTAGTCAATAGTATGATGATTTTATGGGGGAATTGGTGCTAATGGTGTGTTTCAATTGGCCCTTTACCAATTCCTATGGTTGCAATATAAGTTGATGAAGAAAATGGTCAAATCTCCAAAGAGATTTGAGCATAACCTTGGTGCAAATGTGAAAATGTGAGATGTGCTTGTATGCAATGAGCAAAATTAGTTCTCAATTGAAGAGAGTAACTTTGCATGTGAATTGTGGATGAAGATTAGGAGGAGAGGTCTCCAATTTATAGACTTCTATTTGGAAGAAGTGAGCAAGATTAAGCAATGTGGGACAAAGGATAATCCAATGGCATTGTGCCACTTGTCCACATGTGATTGGATGAGGAATGAGCACATTTTGGCCAATGTGCATGATAAATGCATAAATTTGAATTTGAAATGGTGAGTTGACATGTTGAAGGGGGAAGAGAAATGAATTTAATGTCACTTGGCTCAGATCAAGGACATATAAGAGGCATTGAATTCCTTGTTGGAAGGACCAAGTCCACTTGGCCTTTTTGAATTCAAATAAGGGAATGTTCCTTTTTGATGCCTTGTGAGGGAAAATAGAAGAATTAATAAATCATAGTAATTGAGGTATTGTGCAAATTGCATTCTCTAGAGAATTTTAGTGAGAAGGATTAACTTAATCAATACTTTGATTAATTTAATGGAGAATTAGGTGACGTGACAATTTAGACTTAGATTTATGAATTAATTTAAGTCAGGAATTGAGAGGAAATGATTTATTAAATAAATGATTTGATTTATTTAATCAAGAAGGAATATGTTAGATTAAATCAAATAAGGTTTAATTTATTTAATTTAATGAGAGGACTTTAGAGATTTTAATTAAATAAAATGATTTATTTAATTAAACAGAGATGTAAGGTTAATTAAATTAAATTGATTTAATTTAATCATTGACAGAGGAAGACTTATTCCAATAAATAGTGATTTATTGAATTAAAAGATAGAAAGTGATGAAAAACTGAGAATGTGATTTAAGAGGAAACGTTGTTAGTAATCGGGATAAGGTGTGCCAAAACGAACTTGTACATTTTCCATGTCTACATTTTGCCCCTCTTTGAAGCAATGTACTTGTTGCATTGATTTAAAAAATAAACTGCTATGATCAAAGGTTTGGATTTTCTTGAAAAATTTTAGATGCCCCACTGCTGCCTCAGTAGAAGGATACTGTTGGATATTGCCCCCTCGAGAGATCGGACGAAAATTTTGAATTTTTGGATGTTTGCGAAAAAAGATGACAAGGTGTCCGACAAGCCATAAATGCCCGAAAATGCATTAAAATGCCAGAAGGGATGAAGAATGACCTTTGGTTAGGTGAAAACTGGATCAAGGCAAAAAACCCCCTCTGGAATGTCAAATTAGGTCAAAAGGAACCCTAATTTTTGAGCTTAAATAGACCTCAAGGGGTCATTTTCAAAACATTTACACTCCTACCTTTGAAGAAATTGACATTTAAGCTCTGAGTCCCAAACATAATGGCGCAATGAGAGCTTCCCCTGCACGTGTCAGAGCGGGTACGAGTATTTCAGTGACTAGTCGCCGCAGGACCCGTGGTATGTACCCCTATCCCACTTTTAATTTTCTCGCTTTTCACGCATTTAATAGGGTTTAAGTACGGTCGAGTTGGTGTAGTGCGATATTGCGCCGCGAAAGCTCTCCAAACTAGCCTGCGCGGTCCCATATAGGGCTGCGTGTGCATAGAGCACCACGCAGTGTAGTTTGCACTTAGGAAAATTCAATTGTTTAAGTCGGCCGCCTGGTCAAACAACGTCGCGTAGCCAGTTAGCTATCTAAGTCCACCACGCGGTTTACTTTGCTATCTATATCCCCTGCGCAGCGCAGTTTGGAGACTTCCAAATTGTCCCGCTTTTGCAAACAGCACCGCTTTTGTTGTTTCAAAAGAGAAAGACAATAGGGACACCCGAATTTTCCAGGGGAGCTGACGCGATAATTTCCTTATGCAGAAAACATCTGAGGTTATTCATTCGAGGGAGCACTGATGGCCAGTACTCAAGCGATTAGCTGATATGCACATATTTATTCAGGAGCAGCTTGGGATGCTTGGTTTGTGGTTCGTTGCCTACGTCTCTCCTGTGTGAGCACATCTGGGTATGATGCATGCTTTGGCCGAACGATGGCATAGTGAGACTTCATCCTTTCATCTTCCTACTGGCGAGGCTACCATCACTCTCGAGGATGTCTGGTGCATCCTGCGACTACCTATTCACGAAGAGCGAGTGATTTACGATTTGGAGGAGGGGTGGGATGCCTGCTTCAGTGTCATGGGTGTGAGCGAGTTCATGCTATGCGACAGTCAGATAGATTTGGAGAGATATCGGGGTATAGCCCCTACTTACAACCTTATTCTAGCCACCATTATTTTTGGCCTTGTAGCTCCTAATCGGCGCGATCGATACTTCAGTCTAGGTTGGGGATTAGCGTGGCAACATATGTGCGCTCGTCGAATGCATTATGCCTAGGGACCAGTGCTGTTGGCCTCCTTATACCGAGATTTGCATGAGTTAGCTTATTTAGAGGGTCGGGCTCTTGGGGTTGGATTGACTCTTCTTCATGTTTGGGCTTTTGAGCGGATTCCAGTTCTTCGCCCGTTTGTGACACCGGTTGTTTTAGATATTGATGACCCTTTGGTGTGGCGATATGGTGAGGTGATGATTCGCTTCATCCACATGGGTACAGACGACATAGCTCACTGGCGGCGGGTTCTGGATGAGATGACAGTATTCATTTAGAGGCCGTATATGGGTATGGGCCCATGGATGGATGATGCAGAGCAACTTTTCTTTGCCCATCAAGACAGACTTATGCAGGGTCAAGAGCATACGCTGATAAAGAGATACCTTCTCAATAGAGTGGTCAGATAGTTCGGGGAGGTGCAGGATATACCCGATGCTCATTATACAACTATCTTTGCCCGTACAGCAAGGGAGACAACATGGGGACAACCCATTCTAGCAGACGAGGCAGTGACCTCGTTCAGGTAGTTGGTGGCTCGGCCTTGGGCATATGATCAGGGGCCAGCAGATGCAGGGGTGACCCCAACGTACAGGGTATGGTTCAGGCCGCTTATCAGATTGACAGTTCCAAGGACAGTGCTTCCTCGTCACAGGCCAAGAGGTAGGTCAGTGGGCAGGGGTTGGGGAGGTGTACCACCTCCTCAGCAATCACCTCTGAGGGATCCCATGCAACATGTAGCTGGACAGGATGGGCAGCCTCACGTGGCAGGACAGGATGGGTAGCCCCATGTGGCAGGACATGATGAGCAGCCTCACATGCCAGTATAGCCGCAACCAGTAGTACAGCCGGCAGGATAGCCAGCGGGCCAGCTAGATGCCCGCAACATATTGATTCAGCAATTACAGGGACAGGTGCAGGTTCTGACAGCTGAGCGAGATGAGGCCAGACAACGGGCTGCTACAATTACCGCAGAGAGAGACCTGGCATGATCCAAGAGGGATTAGGAGGTGGGTCGGTGAAGACAGTTAGAGAGTGTTGCTTCTACATCCCAGGGCCGATCGATTGATATTTGAGATTATAGGGATGTTATCAGAGAGGCCGAGTACTATCAACACCATTACCGATGGGTAGTACCATCAAACCGCAGGGTGCCAGACTTTTCTCAGTAGATAGGGAGGTGACCAACAGAGGCACATGGTGAGAGGTAGGATGGGGAGGGCAGCAGATAGCAGGGCCCACCCCTTTTTTGATCACGAAACAGTTCTCTTCATTTTTGACATATGGGCTGCAGTATTTTGACCTTATTGTATTATGTACTTGATGTACACCTGATCCGATTTGTATCATAACAGTATTCTTTGATGGTATATATGCGATGATTCACCCTTTTATGTTATGTATGGTGCACACGCATGATATGCAAATATATGATGCTTATGAGATGTTATGAGATGTTTCTATTCCTATGTTTATGTGATGCAATGTATGTAATGGATGCGTTCTCTTTTGTGTATTTTCCGTGTTTTAATGATGTAATGCATATTAATGATGGTAATGAATGCAAATGGTAATGGTTGCGAATGATTATGTATGATGTAATGTTGTTTTAATGCTGATGATTATGTGGATGCAGGGTGTATGCACGGGCGATGCTTTGATTGCTGTTATGATACTATGTTAGTGTGGAAAGAAGGTAGAAGAAACGTAGAATTAATGAATTAGTTAGGATGATGATGGTGATTTTTATTGCTAGGAATTAGGATTTTCAAAGGGTCAATTGTGTTATGTTTGATAACACGCGTAGGTATGATGCATCAAGGTATAAAGGACCAAGATGGCATTGTACCTAGTGTGATGGAATTTGACTCGTCAAACAGATAGGAGTATTCTTGTTCACACTTAGCATATATAATTCATTCAGGATGTAGTTCTGACATTCTAAACATCTTGGATCAAAACACAGAAAAGCAAGCTTTCCTATGTGGTCAACAAGATACCTAAAATATCTTCCCTACAAACCAAACAAAACATGCATAACTAGGTTATTTTACAAGTGTATCCCACAAGTATAGCAGATAAAAAAAGATAATGATCGTTGTCCCATTCCTTTCTCTCTAAACCTGTTTTGTTTAGGCATCATCGAGAGGTCCTTGGAATGAGCACAAAAATAAGATAAGTCTAAACAAGACCAAAATAAAGTAAACAAACAAGCTAATGTTCTTCATACCGTTAGCCAAGACTAACTACTGTGAGGGGTACCTGATGCTTATGTCCATCGCAGGAAAGCTTCATCCTAGGACATGTAGTGATCAGGGTTTTGATGGGACCAATTGGGTGATAAGCTATTGATACTCCAAGCTGACCAACTTGCTTGCTTACTGCTCTAGACTTGAGACTTTGACGATTAAGCGTTCACTTTTTGAACCTGCTAGACTTGCTTTTAACTGACTCACCAAAGGGTGACAAGGATGATCGATTTTATTATGAATGAGATGACCACAGGTGAAAGCGAGATGAAATGGATGCACCATTTTGGGTTTTTTTGATATTTTGAGGCTGTTTTTGGTATTTTCACATTTTTCAATGTTTTTGGTATTTTTTCAAGATTTTAAGACAAACAGACCAACTTAAAGACCTATCTTAGGGGTCTTAGGAGTTGATCCATAGATTAGCCTTGCCTACGTTATACATGCAGAGACCACGTAGTTTGACTAACGATAGATTGACTTGATGACAAGATAGACAAACATATTGTCATTTTATTGCTTAAAGGACTGACTTAAGATGCAGACTAGATGGGCAAACGGATTGCCAACGCGATGGACGCCTAAAGGACTGACCTAGATGGCTCAAGGGATGATCAAAGATCAACCTTACCTACGTTCAAGGTCAGAGACAACGTAGTTCGACAATGTGAAAGACTGACAAGAGTCAATGATGAATTTTTGATGATTTTATGATATTTCAACATGTTTTTGATGATTTTTTTGATGAGATTTTGAATGTTTTTTATTTTTTGATGATTTGGATGCTTTTTGGATTTTTGATTGATTTGGAAGAAGATCATGAGAATATACACAAATCCGATCCGATGCTTGTGGGAATATGCCCCTAGTGTGGTGCGATAAACTACTTCAATAAAGGCAGGACAAACTGACCTTAAGAATGCCAAGTAGTTCCATGGTGGAATATGGTATGGACACCAACACATGCTATGGTATGGATGCGAGTGGATGGGTGGATGGATGATTTTGGATGTAATGGAGTGAGTGAGTTGTGCAAATCCTGGTAGATGGGGGGGTGGTTTATTTACACTTGGTGCCTGTTTGCCAGGTTTTCACCAAGGTACTTGCCCAAAGCGCCACCGAAGTGGTTTTCACTAGAGGACGAGTTTTTTTTCTCTTTACTATTTTCAATCCTTTTTCTGATTTTGTTTTTTTTGGATTTTCGCATTTTTGATTTTTTTGTTGTCGCCAAGACGCCTGTTTGCCAGGTTTTCATCAAGGTAACCATTTTTTCAGGACTTTTTTTGATTGTTTTTGTATTTTATGTTTTTATACCTTGCAAGATTTAGGCATAAAACTTTTTGATGTGAGAGCTATCCATGGGCTCCTGCAGAGGCTCACCTTCTGGTGTCGACAACTAGTATGCCCCCGATTTGTAACTTGCAATGATAACAAAGGGTCCCAACCAGTTGGGATCAAACTTACCCTTTGTATCCGGATTTGGCACATTCTTTTGGTTTTCTTTTAGCATGAGGTCATCAACTTGGAAAGTGTGTTGTCTGATCTTTTTGTTATAGCTCTTTTTTAGGCGATTTTGGTACACTTGTAGATGATTTAGGGCATCCATGCGCCTTTCATCTAGTAATTCTAGCTCATTCAATCTTGTAACCCTGTATCCCTCATCCGTGATGAAGTTTTGTAGTGATATTCTCAATGACGGGAGCTCAATCTCAATAGGGAGGATGGCTTATGATCCGTAGACAAGGGAGAATGGGGTGGCACCTATTGATGTGCAGATGCTGGTGCGGCAGACCTATAAGGCAGGATTTAGCTACAGATGCTAGTCACGACCAGAGTCATTGACTGTTTTCTTGAGGATTTTCAGGATGGTTTTATTTGTAGCTTCTGCTTGGCCATTGCCTTGTGGATAGTATGGAGTAGAAAAGCAGTGCTAGATTTTGAATTTTTTACATAAATCACGGATATCCTGATTTTTGAAGGGCATCCCATTATCAGAGATAATTGATTGGGGAACACCATATCAACAAATGAGGTAGTTCAAGATGAACTTGGATATTTGTTTTCTCGTGATGTAGGTCATGGGAATTGCTTTGACCCACTTTGTGAAATATTCAGTGGCAGTGATAGTGAACTTGTGGCCATTGGATGAGGTGGGCGAGATTTTACCAATGAGATTGAGCCCCCATTGTGAAAAGGGCCAAGGTGTAATAATGGGATGTAGTTCTTGAGCTGGTGCATGAATGAGGTCTCCATGTTGTTGGCATTGCAGGCATTTTCTGACAAAGTTGTGTGCCTCTCTCTCCATCGTCGGCCAGTAGTACCCGGCTCTCAGCAATTCCTTAGCCAAGGTCATACCACTCAAGTGTGATCCGCATGTGCCATTATGTACCTTAGTTAGAGCAGTCGTGGCCTCCTCAAGTTTTAAACAACGTAGTAAGGTTCCATTGATACTTCTATGGAAGAGGGTCTCTCCTAGGATGACAAATCGTGAATTCCTTTTGACAAAAGTGCGTTTTAGGTTTGGGGTGATGCCAGTTGGGAGGATTCCTAACTTTAGGTAGGTGTATATGTCATGATACCAAAGATCACCAGGAGCAACGATTTCACATACGTATTCTGACTCCAGTACCTCGAATTTGGGTATGAGAAGCTGCTCTACGAGGAATTCATGTTTCAAAATGTTACGAGGGATGTCTAGTAAGGATCCAATTGTCGCCATTGCATCGACTGCTTTGTTGTTTGTCCTTGGTGTCTGCTCGAAGGTGATGTCAATGAATGACTCTTTCAGGCTTTCTACCACCTTCTTGTATGGTGTGAGCTTATCATCCTTGGTTTGGTATTCACCGTTGACTTGGTTGATGATAAGTTGCGAGTCCCCATAGACCTTTAGCGCCATGATTCGCCACTATGTTGCAATCTTGAGGCCTATGGTCCAAGCCTCATATTCTGCAATATTGTTGGTACAGGGGACCGCCAGCTCGTATGATCTAGGTATGCAGTCTCCTTGTGGTGTGATGAAGAACACACTAGCTCCTGATCCATGTTGCGTGTGGGAGCCATCGAAGTATAATTTCCAGTGGTCGGCTGCACCAAGGTTAAAAAGGGATTCATCTGGGAATTTTGATATGAGTGGGTTGTCTGTGTAGAGGGGAGCTTCTGCCAGCTGATCCGCAATGACTTGTCCCTTTATGGCTTTTCATTCTACATACTCGATATCATGCTCAGACAATATCATTACCCACTTAGCCATTCTACCTGTAAGCGTTGCTTTTAACAATAGGTATTTTAGAGGGTCTATCTTGGCAATTAACTTGATTTGATGAGCTAGCATGTAGTGTCTGAACTTCTGAGATGCAAATACCAGTGCTAGACAAGCCTTTTCTATTGATGTGTAATTGAGCTCATGCCCCACCATTGTTCTGCTGATGTAGTAGATAGCCCGCTCAGTTCCTCTTTCATCCTGTTGTGCTAAAAGGGCCCCAAGGGCGGCTGTTGTTGCTGAGATATACAAAATATATGGTTTTCCTACAATCGGTGGCATCAACACAGGTGGTGTAAGTAGATATTATTTTATTTTGTTGAATGCTTGCTCGCGTTTGTCGTCCCATCTAAAAGCTACTCCTTTGTGAAGTAGGTGTGAATAGGCAATCTGCTTATCTGCTAGCTGTGCTATGAATCTTCGGATGGACTGGAGTCTTCCTTGCAATCCTCTTAGTTGTTTTAACATTCTTGGCACTTCCATTTCAAGGATTGATTTTACCTTTGCAGGGTCTACTTCTATCCCTCTCATTGAAACTATGTATACCAACAACTTTCTCGATTGTACCCCAAAGACACACTTCTTTGGGTTGAGTCTGACCTTGTATTGTTCTAGCCTGTCAAAGATAGCACTTAGAGTTGTTACATGGTCCTGTCGCTTCTTTGATTTAGCCAGTATTTCGTCTACATAGTCTTCGACTGTTTTATGGATCATGTCGTGGAAGATCAATGTCATGGCTCTTTGGTATGTAGCTCCTGCATTTTTCAACCCAAATGGCATTACATTCCAGCAGTAAGTGCCCCAAGGACATGTAAAGGCTGTCTTATGTTGGTCTTCTTTTGCTATCATTATCTGATTATACCTCGAGAAGCCATTCATTAGGGATAGCATCTCATGTCTAGTCGTCATATCCACTATCATGTCAATGTTGGGTAGTGGAAAATAATCCTTAGGACATGCTTTGTTTGGGTCTCTGAAATCAATGCAGATGCGGATGCCCCCTTTTGGTTTTGAGATAGGTACAAGATTTGATACCCATTCTAGATAGTCAATCGGGCATATGAAGCCAACATCCAGAAGTTTCTGTAGCTCAATCTTTACGAGCAGGGCTATTTGTGGGTGCATCTTCCTTAGCTTTTGTTTGACTGGTTTTGCTCTAGGGTAAACAACCAAATGATGAACTACTACTTCAGGGTCCAGACCTAGCACGTCAGCATAGGTCCACACAAAATTTACCTTTCTTTCTTTTAGGAATGCTGCCAACAGTTCTTGTTCTTCCGTTTGAAGTGTTTGAGCGTAGAATGTGATTTACGGCTCCGTTTCTGTTCCTAAGTTGACAGGGTTGCACTGTTCTGCCAATACTGCTGATTTATCCTGATGTAGAGTAGTAGGGGGAATGTTGAATCCTTCATCCTCTGGCACCTCAGAGAGGTTTTCACCACTGGATTCATCCTTTATTTTTACTGTTTTATGGTTAGAGAGTGCCACAGTGTGGTTTTCACTCAATAACTCTGAGCTTATTCTCAATATTTTTCTTTTGCGACTGAAGAACTCAATTGTCTCCCCATAGTATGCTTGTGTGTTCAGTGTGATGTTGAATCTAGCCTTGTGATCCCCGCACGGAACTGTATCTCTTAATCCCATGAATTTTGAGAGAGCCTCATCATTTTCAAACATGTCTAGAATCGATGGTCCCCGTTGGTCGTGATCGATGAGTTGGGGGTGTACTAAGGTAATTCAGTGGTTTGGCTAGTTTAACTCAGCTATGGAGGCACTTATCATTAACAAGGTGGAATCCTCGAAAAGCCTAGGGAGACTTGCTATGGTATCCTCATCATCACTACTAGAACAAACATCCGTGACGTCAAAGGTGTAATTGTCGAGTGGGATCCCTAAGCAAACAAGTGGTCTAGGATTGGTTGTTGTTATCTGAGGAGAGGACTTGACTGCTCTTCTGGGAGTACCTCTGCCACGTACGGTTATACTCAGAGGATTATAATCGAGGCCAAGGTTTTGCATTCTTCTTTCTACAATGATGGGCTCCAACCGTCCATCACTGTTTCTTCCTAGGCTCTCATTTCTGTTATAGCCAATACCAAACATCATTTGTAACCCTCTGTTGGTTTCCTCCATGGGAGGGGTTGGAGTGGGTCTTTCATCTTGGTATAGTGTGTTCGAGATGTCTTCTTCGTCCACATTCTCCTGACTGAGATCCCCCCAACGATGGAATCCAGAGGGTTCTGCTCAAATAGTGCGGACAGGTGTTTGAACCAGTTGAGGTTGCCCATGTGACCTAGGAGATTGTGGTAACTCTCCTAAAACAAAAGCATTTCTCCTCATTCTGTAATCACCACATCCATTATCATGTATCATGTTCTTAATCTCAGATATGTCAAGTATGGCGGGTGTCTCTGTCGCAGAAGTGGAGGCGAGATTGGCTGGATCTATGTATGAAGTAGATGGTCCTTCATCATTTTTGGGTACTTGAGGGATCTTGTAAAACTTGGCTTCCAAGTTTTTGCAATAGGCAAAACGTTCAGGATCCCCATGTATAGTAACCTCCTCGTTCTGATGTGAGAACTTAATGCACTGGTGATAAGTTGAGGCCACTGCCTTCATTCCATGTATCCATGGGCGTCCCAAGAGGATTTTGTATGGTAGATCGAGGTCAAGAACCTAACAGGTGGTTTCCATGGTTGCTGGCCCCACTTGAATGGGGATCTTGATAGTGCCCTGAGACACTCTTTCCTGGTAGTCATATGCTCTTATTGTGATGCTTTTGTTCTTATTGATGGAATCCTAAACGAATCCCAATTTCTTTATAAGCTTTAGCGAACAAATATTAAGGCCTGCACCTCCATCTACCAGGACTCGTTTGACTTTCTTTTTATGTATTAGTACTTGGAGGTGGAGTGCACGGTTATGAGATGGCTGTGGGGGGAAATCTTGGTCTGAAAATGTAATGAGATTTGGGGTAACAATATTACCCACCATAGCCTAAAATTGCTCTGTGTCAAGGGTGGCAGCAATGGTAGATGCAGCTAGCGCTTCATCAAGGATCTTCCTATGGGTGGCGAAGATTTTCAGTAATTCCATGTTGGAGATTTGGGCGGGTGTTCTTTTCAACTGGTCAATGACATTGTAATCATAGGGGATGGCCTTTGTATTGGAAATGGGGGTCTTAGCAGGTGCCCCAGCGATGGTAACCTTTCCGCCTCGTGTGGTGACTCCACAGTCATTGTTGGCTCCCTTGATATTTATGACGGTGACCATTTCATCAATGCATCCAACTATCTCCTTGTATATTAGATTAGCACTAGCATATTTTTGCTTGCCCTTATTATTTCCTTGATTATTTCCTTGGTTATTCCCTTGGTTATGATTCGACATCGGATTCGTGTAAATTTTCAGGTCTTGGTTTCTGGCCGGCTGATCGATATTGATGACCTTGTCCTCAATGAGGTCTTGGATGATGTTTTTAATGCTCATGCAATTAGCGGTAGTGTGTCCTTTGACTTTGTGAAAGTCACAAAGGAGATTCTCATTGTACCATGGCGGCTTGGTCATGGGCTCTGTGTATTGCTCGGAGTTAGAGATCTTGATTAGATTCTCCTTGACCAGCTTCTTCATTATGGACTCAATTGATTCACCAAGGGCTGTGAACTTCCTCTTGGGGGGAAACTTGTTGCAAGGAGGTGGTCCTCCTTGATTACCCAAATTGTTGACTTGATTGGTGGAAGGTGGTTGTGACTGTGCTACTACCACATTAGTCTGCACATTGTTGTGATTATGATTCGGCGATTGATGATGGTTTTGGGTATTTTTCTTAGGAGCACTGATGACTACCTTAGCATCGACCACGCTATCGTTCATGATATTTTTATTCCTCGACCATGTCTGAGGTTTATCATTGTAATTGTTAGATGGGCGGTTGTCTTGTGGTGGAGTGAATGTTGGTGCACCTCCTCGCGCAGTAAGGGCTCTTTCGATGTTGAGCGCCTTTGGAATCAGTTGATCGTATGATGTGATGCACTGCATTTTTAAGTAAAACGCCAAGTTTTTATCTAGATTGGCTATGATGGTGCAGACTTGTTGTTCTTCTGGAATAGTCCACTTGCTCTAATTGGCCTTGGATCACCATCTTTGTAAGAAGGATGCAAATAACTCTCCTTTTTCAGGGGAAGAGTCGCATTAGATACATGTCATCATATGCAACTTCCATGCAGTGCACCTAAAATTCCCTAATGTGGTTTTCAGGGTTGCACGTTCCGTTGTATTTATAAAATTTAGGAATCTCAAATCCCTTTGGGAACGGTACCATGGTGAGACTCCTATTGAACGGATAAGGGCACAAATTGTCTGGTGTTCTTGTGGTTTTTCCTGCTTGTAAGTCCAACACCTGCTGTGAGAGCAGTTTGATTTGTGTTGCGACATCCTTGCTCAGATCGAGGGGTGGGATGAATGAGTTGTGAGGTGTTCGAGGTGTTTGATGGGTGAGGAGAGTACTGGTGGAAATTTGTTGCAAGCTTGGTTGTGCATTCAAAGCTTGGTGGTATGCCTGCATTTGCGTCAACAATGCTTGTTGTTGATCTTGCTACGCTTGTTGTTGGTCCATCTGCTATTGTTCCCATGAGGCCTGCTATTGGTCAATCTGTTGTTGAGCTAGTAAAACTTGCTATTGGTCTAGCTATTGTTGTGCCAACAAAGCTTGTTGTTGGTCAAGTTGTTGTTGCGCCAACAAAGCTTGTTGTTTAGTTTGTTGTTGTGCCTGAAATTCTTGTAGGGCTTGTTGGTAGGCTTGCAGATGGATCGCTTGCAATTGTGCTTGGTATTGTGCTTGGGCTTGAGCTTGTGCTTGAGCTTCAGCTTCGGCTTGTGCTTGAGCTTGGGCTTATGCTTGCGCTTGCGCTTGAGCTTGTGCTTGAGCTTGTGCTTGCACTTGCACTTGTGCTTGTGCTTGAGCTTGTGCTTGCGCTTGCGCTTGCGCTTGTGCTTGTGCTTGTTGGAGTACTCTCTGTTGGTTGGCTCTTTGGAGTGTTTGGATTAGCTTGGTGAATGAGTTTGTCGTATTGGATTTTGGTGGGATTGGTGGGATTGGTGGTGGAATAGGAATTGTGCCAACCGTTGTGGCAGGTGGAGAGATTGTGGTGGTGATTGGGATTTGGGTTGTGGGGGGGCGAGGGTGGTTGAGATAATTGGTCCTTGAGATGGTATGCTTTGGGATACTTGTGGACCGATTACAGTGGTGGCTTGTGTGGTTGCCACTTGTTTTTGTGATGATGTGGGCAAGAAGAGGGAATTGGGCGTGATGTTTTGATTACAAGGTTCCAAGAAACCATCGATGTTGATAGGAGGAAAACCCAATCCAAGAGGTGATGTGGTGGCAAATGGAAATGGGGGAAGAGGTGGAATGTTGCCTTGGAAAAAAGGATTTGCAACGTCAATTGTTTCAAACAAGATTCCTTCTTCAAGTGGTAGAGGAACTTGTATGTCTGATTGACAAGCTGGTGCTGCGCGGAATGAAGATGAACTAACGTGGTTATGGAAGGTGAGTGGGACGTATGGGTGAGATGGGTTTTTTGGAATGGATGTAGCTGGTGTGGTGGTGATGATTGCTTGTTTGTTAGCCACAAGGTAGTGTTTTTGCAATTCTTGAAACATGGCACTCCCTTTGTTCACATTTCGCAAGGTTGGTGTGATTACCGATGCGGTGCAAGGTACTTCTTGATTGGTGTTTGTCATGGGGGATGCATTTGAAATAGGCACATCTATACTAGTGCTTGTGTTAAGGTCAAGAGGGGGCATGACCCCTCCTTTTGCTATCGTATTTAGGTATTTGAACATAGCACTGACAATTTTGTGGTTCTTTGGATTTTGAACCATTTCCATGATTTTGGTTTGTGTCATCCCCATGTCTTCATTTGTGATGTCCTCTTGATGACTCTCCTCTTGAGGATTTTGTGATGATAAGGGAGATTTTCTTGGGGGATTGCTTAATCCCGCTAGGTTCGCTTCGGTGTTTAAATGAATCATGTCCATAGAAGTTGATATTTCTCTAATATTCTCCATGTTCTTGTGTTGAGATCTCGTTTGGACCATAAAAAATAGGGATTTGTTCGATCCTAATCCTTTAGGTCCAAAAGAAGAACTAGGGAAGCTAAAAGATCAAAGATGGTGGTAATGGTGATGGGTTAAATGGGTGGGATAAGTGAGTGAAAACCTTTTTGAAGAACTTTTGAAGGTATATGCTAAACTTGTAAGGGCTTTTGAATTGATTGATTGTGATAATTTGACTAGATGCGTTAAGTCAAACAAGATTGTTGTGAAGTTGTATTCCCTAGGAAGTTGCGTTATCCTAGGGGAACTTGCACAAATGGATGGATTGACTAAGTGCATTTAAGCCAATGTATTGTGAACTAATCGACTTTAGGAAGTTGTGTTATCCTAAATAAAATTTGTCCAATGGTTGAGACTATGTTGGCTAGGTGTGTTAAGCCAAGATATGGTGATGTTGATTTAGCCCTCTAAGTTTAGCGTGATGATTGATTCTAGCGTTCACAAAAGGTTTGATGATGAAGTGGGATTTGGTTGATGGAGGAATGAATGGGAATGACGACTTTGATCTTGAACCTTAACCTAGATACAACTCTTTCTACAAAACCTCGGTATTGAAGAACATGCTAGACTTCCTATGGGAGAAAAGCAAACCTTTGAAAATTTTTGAGATTTTGTTGACAATAAAATGCATACAATGCAGGATTATTCCTTGAGGATTTTTTGTAAAATTTGTATACAAGTCTCTCCCTTACTTCAAGGAGCATCTCAAGGCGTTGCTCACGGATTTTCAGACTTACTTTCTTGAAATTTAGTTTTGGGATTTTGATCTTGCAGGAAATCATTGGAAACAACACATATGTAGTTCAAATTGTCTCATTATCTTGGTTCAATGAGGTTCTTTTTATCCAAGACACTTGCTTGCTTAGGTTTCAAACTATATGTCTAGTGTCCCACTTTCTTTTTCATCCCACAAGGTCCTTTGTGTGGAAATCAAGGAAAATAGGGAAAAAGTTCCTTATGTTTATCCTCATTGAAAACAAATGATGGTAGAATTTGTGCACTTAGAAACCTCTAGGAATATGATTCCTAGGGAAAGCAAAAGTGTCCAAGTTCGTCAAGAGGTATTTGTTTCGACAAGGTGTTTGAAGTTTGAAGGTCTTTGTGTATGTTTGTTTTTCAAATGTTTTTAAGATCAAGCAATGTATTTTTTCCAAGCACTTTTACACTCCTAGGATGATGAAGCAATATCTTGTTGGGTTCCCACTTGGATAAATCCAGTTGCGCATATCTTGTGTGAATGGCTAAATGTTTGACCACACTAGCTCCCCTCCACGACACTCACTTATTCGGGTCAGCCAAGCATTAGTACCCATGAATATCCCATGGCATACTTTTCATTTCCACAACAAGACTGCATGTATAATGTGGGGCGGTTTCAAAGGACATAACCTTTTGCACCAACAAGATAGACAAGGTTTTGGCTTTTTTCTAAACAAGGGGTTCTAATTCGGACATTCCGTTCGTGAGGGATTATCCAACATCGACGAGAGTCCATTGTTGTCCATCTCGTCGGAATAATCCTCGTGATTCTTGAACTTTCCTCAAGAATCCACACTTATATATCGGTTGAAAGTCGTTTGGCTTTAGCGTGTTCCCGATTGGGTCGTTCCCTTGGGTGATTACTTTTTCCCACAAGGTAGACCCTCTAAGATAAACAAAAGTGAGCTAACATATCCCGTTGTTTACACAACCTTTGTTGAAAAACAAAGGGGAAAACCTCCACAATATGTCATGCTCACACTCACATGTTTTGTTTGATTTTAAGTGCCCAAATTGAAATGTGGAGGCAATCTTCTTAACAAGTTAATACTGCCAAAAAAATTTTGATTTTCAAGATCACAATGAAGCGTGAGAGAAGCGCATACACATTTTAGATAATATTAACTTGTAAAAAAGATTGCAAAACATGGAAAACAATGGTTCATTTTAAACCTCAAAGCAATAATGAATTATTTTTAAGCACCAAAATGAAGTGTGAGTTTGTCTTGTTCAATTGTTACCTTTCAAACCAAATCTAGTGTGTTTGCCTAAAGTTCTTTTTAGCCTCTTGGCAACTTTTGAAAACAAAATTTGATTTGTTCTTTTTAGAGCCCAAAGTAAAAATTAGTGTTTCTAAGGTCAAAGATTTTTAACAAATTTCTTAAGGAGTGTTAAATAACACTTTTAGTGTTTAAAAACACTTTGTACAAATAAACATGGTGTCATAAAACATTTGAGTGTTCTTTTTAAAACCCAAAGTAAAGTTAGTGTTCCTAAGGTCAAAGATTTTCCTAACAAATTTCTTAAGGAGTGTTAAAAAACACTTTGTTTTGTTCCCCATGACATCATGATGACTTCTTCCTTTGCTCCAACCTGCAAAAATAACAAAAAATAGAGAGCAATAAAAACAGGGAATCAGATTAAAAGTTAAAAAAAAATCAAATTTATAAAGCACATGTCAATTAAAAAAAGTTACTGTCTTCCCGCGACGGAGTTTGAAAAAACGGTGGAGTTTGGAAGAAAGGCGGCGCTATATAGAGCCGCGTGGGTGACTTTGGGCGGCGCTCTACAGAGGCAGAGAGCTCAAAAGTTGCGCGACAGAGGCCCACGGTATAGTTTGTAAGCGGCCTGGTTTGAAAATTTAAAAATTTAAGCGGGAAAGATGACGCGACAAAGTTTGGAAAAAACACGGCGCAAAATAGAGCCGCGACGATGAGGGCAACGGAGTTAGGACCCACGTGGTTAACTTAGGAAATTTTAAAAAAATGAGAGGTGGGAGTCCGCTGCGGAGTTTGAGGGTTTCGACTGTGGGTGAATATGGAGCCGCAGTACTGTGGCGGCGAAGTATTGCGCCGCGCAGCTGAAAGCGGCGCGATATAGCGTCACGCAAGCGAGTTTGCCTGTATCTGCAAAAAAAAATGTTAAAACAACACGAAATTTTTCCCTCCCAAAAACCTGTGTGGTTGGACAATGTAATACAATGTATTTGCATTGCTGCTGCTATTACATTTTTAGTAGCTTAGTAGCTTCCATTGTTACATTTGCTGATTTTAGTTGTTGTTGTAGCTTCATTTGTTGTTGTAGCAATTATAGTTCATTTGCTAATATAGATTTTTAAATTGTTATAATTTAATGATCACGTTTTAATGATTATGTGAGACACTCTTATACCTTTGTAATTTTCTATTCTTCATTTAATTTAATCTTCTCTTTTCCAATTAAAAAAAAACTATTTTAATTCTTTATTTATTCCATTTCCTTCAAATCTTAATCTTTTTAACTTTTATAACTCCTAATAATTTTTTTTTAAAAATTTAATAATCAATATTAAATATTAATATTAAGTCCCACTTAAACTATATTTATTTCACTTTCTTCAAATCTTAATTTTTTTTTTAAGATTAATAACTTATAATAATTTTATTTTTTTTAATACTAACATTAAATATTAATTATTATGATAAAAAACAAATGATTTAAGTCCCACTTAAAAACCTTTAATTATTTGCCGTAAGTAGATAGTAATAAAATACACATCATGAAGTCTCAATATCTAATAATCACTACACGTCGCTCTAATAAAAAAATCTCATAGAATTATCATAGAAACAATAGTATTTCGGGCTCATAGATAGTGGGAATTCTCGCCCCCTCTAGAGGGAATCTCCTACACCCTCCGCCATCATTTACTTTCAATGTGTAGTGTTTCCCGCCGATGTTATATAAGACGAGATGTGTATAATCTGTATTCAAATTTTATTAATTTTTTTTTCCCAAAACTTCTGTTTCCAGCTATTGCTTTTTTTCTATGTAATTTCTGTTTGCTTCATCCAATTAAAAAAAAAATCAAATTTTATAAAACACTTTTTTATATATTGAAAAAATTAAATAAAATATATAAAAGAAAGCAACCAATAGGCTTCCTTGAATCGTGCGCCATATTTATAATTTATTTATTTATTTTAAACAATTATCTATATATTTTTTTTTAAATACATACAACTATATAACAGTTTCTGGTACAAAATTTCAATAACGGGTGCTACATAATTTCAACTCAATTTTTCATTATAGGGTAGCGAACTTTTTACAATCAAGTGAACTATCTATATACCCAAAGAGACTAATTTTAGTAAAGCGGCATGCTTCCCTTTTGACTCCATAACCGCCTACGAAAAAGTGCATTGTAGTTAAATATTATTTTAACATAGACAAACCACACCGACTACTACACTCTTAAAACATCTAAAAAAATTTACACGGTTTTGCCACAAATAAACACTCAAAACCCTCAAAGTCAATCAACACTGACTGCAACGACGTCCTGTTTCTTCTCCTGTTCACTCTTGGGAACAATAACATGCAAAACCCCATTCTTCATTTCAGCTTTTACTTCATCCAGACGCACATTTTCCGGCAAGACAATGCGAGTATTGTAGCTTCCGAAGCTTCTAGAAGACCAATTTTTCTCCCTCTCCTCGTGGCTGTGCTCGCCTTTGATGACCAGCGTTCCATCCTCAATTTCCACCTTAACATCCTCCTTACTCAGCCCTGGCATATCAAAGCGCAGCTTATACAAATCATTCTCTTCCATGATGTCATATGCCGGCCTAAAATTTTCCAACGCCTCTCCCGCTGTACGAGTCGGAGCAAGCTCATCGAACAAGCGGTTCACCGTGTCCATCATCTGATTCAGGGTTCGATTCACAGGAAAAGGATCCCATAAATCTGCATCCGATTTCAAGATTTACGGACACGGAAGAAAACAATCTAATTTAAGAATCACTTTCTTAGAAAATGTATGTCAAGAAGCATCAAATTTTTAAAAATACACACGAATCAAATAGTTTCAAATTTATGAAAATACTTCAAAGTGTGTTGCTCAAGATATTAGCGGAATAGCGTCATACACTAACTATATACCAGAAGAACCTGAAACACACAAAATAAATACAAATTTGCCTAAATAAATTAGGTCAACCGCATACAAAGCCTTATAGTACAGAAAATAGTTGCAAAATAGCTGAAAAATAGAGATGTTTCTATTATATCTGTAACTATTTTACAGATTCCTTAAAAAAGATAAATGCAAAATTTAAAAATAAAAATATTATCTCAAAAAAAAAAACATTAAAATAAAGGAATTTTTGAAGATTTTCTAGGTAGATATAAATTCAGACCAAAATCCGAACGCAAGCGTTGAATTCATCGTGTATGAATGTTAAGTAGAGAGCTTAAAAAATAACTTGCAAATTAGCAGCGAAATAGAAGATCCTATCCGGCATATTTTTACCTGAAAACCCTAACGGGGATAAATCTGCCCATCTTCTGAGCATCGGCGAACGACGTCGTCTCCTAGGCCTTTCAGCAACATTTTTGTCTTCATTTTGTGTAGCTACGGCAGATGTCGAGAAGTTTCTACCTTGAGATGCTAAACTCGTGACACCACCTCTCAGACGTGATAACAGCGCTTGGTCTGCCAGTTTTTTGGCAAGCAGTCGTCCAGCCATGGCCGAGAAAAACCTACAACAAAGAAGATGAAGAAATATTTGTCCGTATAATGTTAAACTGAGGCTTCTTTGTGCAGCAACTCGTAAAAACAGTAATTTCTCAGAAACACGCAAAAATAGCACGAAAAGATAGTGATGGGGAAAGGGGTATAAATTGCAGAGTAATCGCCATGGGAGGATGTCTCTAGAAAGTGGCTTAGAAGATGGTGGATGTTTTGAGAAGGTTCGCGATAGTAGCCACACGCCACGAGATGCCTCCACAGTCTTCTAGTACACAATGTTGAAATTTATGACGGCCCAAGCTCTCATGCTTACGTCTAAATCATGTTTCCTAAACAAGTGTTTATTGAAGGTTCGTGGTTGTTTTCTTTTTAACTTTAACTAAGTTAAAATCTCCTTTAGTATAATGTATTGGATGAATAATAAATGCTGAATTAAATTTGTGGAAATTAAATAACTTAAACGAAATTTATGTTATGATTGTATTTTTTGATGCACTAAAAACTACATTCTATTTAGATGTATGTTTTAAAATCTGCATTTGAATTGATTGTGTTTTGTTCTAGTTCGAATATATTCTTATAGAAGTGATATTTGTGCCTATGAAATTGATGTGCAACCTCAAGAACTATGCCCATATAAATGAACATATAGAAATTCAATGAGAGAGCATAGTTCTCCTCGATCTTATGATGTCTAAATAATAATAAGGAATATGCAACATTTACAAGCTTGGACAATAGAATTGTAAGGGTTATGTTCTCCTCAATCAAACTCGTATGAGGAATGATTCAATGACCTTGAACCAAGAGCGAAGTCAGTAAAAAATCACATAATGTACACCTAGGATAATGATACAATCAAATTACACAATAACAATTATATGATATCTATGATGCTCTTGTATGAAAGCTCCCATAATATTCTTTGAAGATCTAAATGAACTTGGCTTAGTCCATAAATACACCACCCTAGTGTAGAATTTGAAATAAGTTGTGCTCTATGTGGCTTGAATAATGACTTGTAAGTGAGGGAAGCATGGACCCAAATTAAGATATTCAAATTTAAATTTTAGGGTTCAAACTCATCTATGTGGAAATGACTTGAGTTAATTCTACACCTATGAATCTAAACCAAGGTAATGAACAACTAAATGTGGTATTCAAATTCAAATTTGAACACGAGTGATGATGGGGATAACTTAAGATAACTAGTTGTAATTTCCCAAGCCAATATAATAATGCAAATTCAATTTTTAACCTTCTACAAACACTTATTATATGAATAACAACACTATAGACCATAACATTCATTCTGATCATAGACAACTCAAATTAGAACTAGTGATTATCCATCAAAAATATCATTACATTTTAAGAAGAAACTGACAAAAATAACATGATCTTCTTATTATAATGAACAACATTTGAATAACGATGTAAATCTCAATCTCTTCCTTATTACAATAGTGGTTGCATATTACATTCAAATAGTTCTATAATATCAATACTACAACAATAGCTCATACCAAAAATGGAAAATTAGATAAATACCTTGTGATTGGAGTCCACGTCTAATGAAGTTAATTTGTATGAGATCATCCTTTGAAATCATTAGGTTTTCATCCTAGGATTCCTATGCTCAAACATAAGTGCTCAAAATGAATTATGAAAGGAATTTGATTAAGTATAGATGACCATCCTGGATGAACACATTCACTATTTTATATCCTCCACAAATAGAACAAGTCATCCACCATGTACACCCACAATATCAACTTTGAATAGTGATCATGGGCAAGAAAGATTTCACTTTGAAAGTGATAGTGTCAAAATATACTATTGGAAACAATACATGTTAGGAAGGGAACATAAACATAGGAATAAATATCAGGGATTAGGGGTTATCCATATCAAAATACAAATTATAAGATGAGACATTGGAAGTTGAGCAGTGAGCATAATGGTAAAGGAAATTCTAAAAGTTTGATAGGAACAAGGGAAGAATAGAGCTTGAGAAAAAAAAATTTCTTGGGAAGGGAAGACACAACAAACAAAAATAGGGGAAGACATAAGTACAAACTTAGATTGACTAGAAATAGGACATGACAAGTCTACCCTGCTCAAAATTGCTTGTCCTCAAGAAATTATAGGTTCAAATGTTCCACTATCTATGGGCTATCCAACATTGCATCTTCCACTAGAAGATTTGTGCACCAAAGCAAGTACTTCTTGGTGTTTGTTTTCTCAACTTCCTCTCATTACATCCGTGATTGGTTCAGGAATCAAAATTACTTTTTTTTCTTCATCAATCAGAAGTAACTCATTCAAGCCGTTATATATATGTCTTCCCATAACCTTTTAGAGGTAAGACATGAGAAAAACATTATGTATTTTTCTTCCCTCTGGAAGCTCCAATTCATAGGTTACTTCACCATTCCTTCTTATAATTTTGTAAGGCTTGTAGAAACATAATTTAATATTTTCTAACCCATTTTCCTTCAAGGAAGATTGCTTGTATGGATATAATCTCACAAAAACCATGTCTTCAATCTCAAATGTTCTCTTGATCCTGTGACAATCTCCATTTATCTTTTGTTGGTTTTAAGACTACTAGAGATTTTTCTTAAGCGACTTTAGAATGTATTGGCTCTATTTGATAAAATCAATAACTATTAGTACCTTGTTATCTACCAAAATGAGAATAAAAAAGGTTTGAGCTTCATACCCCATACAAATCCATGAACGACATCATCTTGATTGATATGTTATAGGTGGTTTTCTAACAATGTCCCCCTATGCAGATCCACTTTATCCAAGTCTTATGGTAATAAACAACATAATTTCTCAAATAACCTGAACCGCCCATTTGTTCATAATCTTAGTATGGTCATATGTTTGTGGGTGGTAACTGGTGTTGGGGATGAGCGTAGATCCCACATAAAGGAAGATATCTTACAAAAAACCATCATGAAGTGATTGTCTCTATCACTCATGATGATCTTGGGTAGTCTATGGAGTTTCATCACTTCTTTGAAGAATAGTTTAGCATACTCTATTAGCCTATCCACAACAATATATATTACCTTGTACTTTATGAGGTATCATGATGAAATCCATCAAAACACTTTCTCATTTGTACTTTGGAATGGGTAAGGACTACAAAAGACCTAGTAGAAATGTCTTTTTAATTTTATTCTTTTGACAAATGATGTATTATTTGATTTGGGTGAGGACATCATCTTTGAGTCCCTTTCATGTGAACCTTTTCTTGATTTTTTTGTAGATTTTAAATAACTAAGGTGGCCCACCAAGGGAGTGTCATGAACTTTCAAAAAAATATTTCCCTTCATCCTTGATTCTAACATCAATTAGAATCTTCCCTTGTAAAGAATGAATTCGTTACAGATGGTGTACCTATTTTTCAATAGCATCCCTTCCAACACATCAACTGTAAAGGCACTCTTGGCATGCTTTGTTACAATTTTATCCTTTCAATATGTGGAGATATGAGAAATGGAACACAAGTTTGGCCTCTTGGACAATACATCAACAATAACATTCTTCGTCCCTTTGATGTACTCAATATTAAAATCATATGATTGGAGTTTTCTCATTGAATTTTTCTACCACTCATTTAGATCCTTTTGATTGAGAAAATGTCTCAAACTATTGTAATAATTTCTTACCACAAATTGACCACCCATCAAGCATTGCCTGAATTTGACTAATGAATGTATGATGCCCAACATTTCCTTGTCATAAATGGAGAACTGCATTTCTACCTCTATGATTTTTTTACTCTTAAAATTAATCAACTAGTTGTTCGACATGAACATGGATGCAATTCCTTCTCTTGATGCATTATGTTCCAGTGTGAAAGGAAGAGTAAAATTTAAAATTGCTAACATGGGACACGAGCTCATTACCTCTTTTAGTCAATCAAATTCTCATTGTGCATCCTTAGTCCACATGAAAGCTCCCTTCTTTTTTAGATTAGTTAAAGGCATGGATAGTTGGGAGAAACCCTTAATAAATATCTTGTAGTAACTACAAAGGGAGAAGAGGGTAAGTGCAAGAAGATGGGGTGCCAAAAAGGGGTCTTAAGTGCCCACATTTTTTTTTGAAATTAGGAAATATTGACCTTGGATGAGAAATTGAGGATAGTTACACTCAAAAAAATTAGATGCAATAAAAAAAAGGATTGTAGTGCTCTGAGTCTACTTTCTAAACTACTATTTTTTAAAAAAATTGTAGAGATTAAGGGGTTCAGAAAAGGGAGCCATAAAAATTGGTGTTGTTTTTGTTCAAAATCTTAGTTTCGTCATATGTTTGTGGGTGGTAACTGGTGTTGGGGATGAGCTTAGTTCCCACAAAAAGGAAGATATATTAGAAAAAAACATCATGAAGTGATTGTCTCTATCACTCACGATGATCTTGGGTAGTCCATGGAGTTTCATGAAGTAAGTATCTCTATCACTCAAGAATCAAAATCTTTTTTGTCTTCATTAATAAGAGGTAACTCATTTGAGGGTTATATATGTTTTCCTAGACCTTTTGGAGGTAAGATGTAACATGCCAACCCTTCAATGAAGTAAAAATTCCTAAGTTTTCACTTTGCGAGTAAATAAACTATGTAACAAACCATAGCAATAAAAAAATTATTTTCTTTATTGAAAACATACGAACAAAGATGCCATAACATAATATAATAAGGATTCCATTTCATTACAATAATTTCACAAGTTACAATCATACAAGAATGCATACATTAACATACATAGCTCAATGAGCTTTAGAACAAATAGCTTATAGACAGTCCAAGATTCTTCCTTTCAAATCTGGGTTCTTTTGTCACTTTCTATGGAGAAGAAGCATCACTCAAGCATTTTTCTGCCAACCACAGACTCATATGTGGTCCCCCACACATCTATCATTCAATATATGTCCCTTCCCTTCGACGAAGAGATTGGTAGAGTAACCGAATAACGATAACCAACTAAGCATAGTGTTGTGTCCTACATTACTAGAACTTGTAAACGGGTATGTGCAGGATCATCATGGAAAAAATAGGCCCTTAAGTGGCAAAAAATTCAGAAAAATCAGAGTTAGGCAACTTGACATAAAAATTTGAATAAGTTATCTATATTATTTCAAAAATATGTAAGAATATAATTTGTAGAAAATTTAATGAAGTTTCTAAACTACTAGGTTTATTTACAAAAAAATTAAATCTATTTGGTGAAAATTTGAAATTTCAATAGAGTAGTACTTAAATTTCAGGGAAAAATTAAGAAGTAGGTGTCTGTTTGACCACCCTAACCACATTAAAATGATAATATTTTTTTATAAGATTTTAGATATAAGTAGAGGACTCATGTCCCGATGTGATGCATATTCTTTTGTAATTTGTTTCCAAGTAAATAATTAATTATAAAAAAATTATTATAAATTTTAAAAAATATAAAGACTCGTATGTTTGACCACCTTAACTTGGTCAAAACTTCATGATATTCATTTTTTTTTTTTAATCTTTTAGTATGTGAAGCATAGAATGTGACACATGTTTTGGATTAAAAAAATATGATACCGCTTGAAAGCTATAGATATTTTTCAATCAGGACTTTAGTCATAATTAAAATAGAAAATGAATAATAATAATTTATTAATTCAAACTAAAGCATAATTTATATTGGTGGAAAGTTGAGAATCTCCTTTAGAAACCCTTTTTGTTTCATCAATTTTGGGTAAAAAAAAAGTCATCAGCCACATACCCATCATATTGCCACTTTTTGGCCCATCATGATCCTGCACATACCCAAACCCATAATCTGGAACTAGCATGTAATACTGGATCATGGTGAATTGGCAGTGGAGCCAGAGGCAGTCACACTACTTTGGCCAAATTGTTCTCAAACGATAATCTGAATGAAGGTCATCTATCACATACACTACTCAGGGCCAATTTGACTTAAGGCCATCATAAACTACGCATAGGTTTAATTCCTTCAATGGATAATCTATCACCCCAGAGATAACCTATCACCATTTCTACAAACTTTGAATAAATCTACTTAACCATATTAAATACACAAGCTCCCTCCCATACTGATAACAATCTTGGGAGTAAACACTAGTTGTTCTAGTTAAATCAATAACCTAGCTAAGAGTAACACATATGCCACTCATGTTGAATCATATCTAGTATATAATACTTATGATTTACACAAATCTCCTAGTATGGAGTACATACAAGCACAACATAAAACAATAATAGTAGCATCCAATTTATTTACAAGCAATACTACTTTCCCTAGATGCAAGTACTCATAATAGACATTTCCAAAGCAATCATGGAGAACAATATTTCAAAACTAAAACAATAAAGAAGATATATCCTCATGCTTTTTTTTTCTTATCTAATCAATTGACTACTATAGCTTCCCCAAATAGAAACTAGCTTGACTGAAACTTTTCAAGAGACGTCACAATAGACCTCTATTACTCAAGTTGTTTAAATACTTCTCTCAAATACTATCCTCTCTCAAATAAACTTGAGTAAGTTTGATAGTAATGTAGAGTAAAATGCTTGCAAAAATGCATCAACAAATGAGTTTTGCCTACTATTTATATAGTAGCAATGAGACCTCACATCCTACAGATTAGGCATGGATGTTGACAACAATTACCATGCACAACCTACCCACTCAACTTAGCAAAAAGGTGGCACAAATATAAGAACAACCTCAGGTAATCACAGCTATAGATTGACCTTCTTGATTGATAGCAATAAGAGACTTATTCAAATCAGCACATGATTGATAAGGTGCAATTCAAATTACTCAAACAATGGAAATCTACATAAAATAGGTTTCCAAAGATGGAACCAAGTAAATACTTTCTATCCAACAGTTGGCGCGGTTTCCATCATATTTGAAAGATTCAATATCAAATATGCAACACCAAGCTTGCATCGACTAAGTCTTGGTATGAGTCAATTTAGATAATTACTCAGTTTGACAAAGTCATCGACTTGTTATTCATTACCTTACATGCATTTTATAGATGTTGTTATATGCTCAATTACATGGCATTTATATTTTTACCAAGTCAAAGAAAATTCCACTAAAGGCGTCGACTAAGTCTTCACCATATATTTGTTATCTCTTAAACTTGCACCCAAACTGAGTTGTGAAACTCAATTAGCTAGAGAAACATGGGAGCATTCTTGGGTTGTGGGTCACCCAAAAATGAAAATGAACCTCTGAATAGGCCAACTTCCTAGCTGGTTATATCACCTAAACTACTGATTTTCTGAGGAAAAGGGAAAGAGGAAAACTTAAAATAAAAGAATTGAAACTTAAAGAAAAATGAGTGATACACCAAACTGAAAGAGAATATGAAGGTTCAGATTTTAATACTCTTAGTCACTAAAGATAGAAACTGAAATGCACAACTTGTTTCTATATGTTCATACATAAATATTTCATAGGAGGGTTTGTATGCACTAATTTTCAAAAGGAAAGTACCTTCACAATCTAAAGATAAATGCAAATTGAACACAACCTGTAACCTGTATAAACACACTTTTGCAGAAAAGACATAAAGACATGAGACAAAGTCACTAGGAAATGAAAATACCTTCACAAGAAAATTCATCAATCACTTGAAAATACACAAGACTGCAACAACAAAAGGGAAAATTTTGAACCAATAATGTCCAAGGTGTTATCTATATTTCATATCTCTAAGAGTTACAAAAAATGCATAAATATGTGCCAAAGGACTGTAAAAGTCACTAAGTATGAATTTGCATAATCAGAACTAACTCTAAAAAGAGTTACAAGTGTGTATATGTAAACATCTCCAAACACAACTCCAAGAAAATAGCTCCTAGAAGCTTCTTGGGTCGGATGCCTCAATAAAGCCAAAAATATAGGGACTAGATCCTCCCCAAAAGAGCTCCAAATGTGAGGAAAAATCAACATGACTTAGTCCATCAAAGTGACTCACTAAACAACCCCTAAAAGGCTCTCAAAAGAAATAAAAACCTCTTAGATGCTCTCTAAATGTTTGCAACAAACTCATAACCTCCCTAGATGCTTGGCATATCATTACTCAAAGCATATCACTCTTCCCCTCATGACTTAGTAATATTGACACATGATCTATGTTTGCATGTAAAGAATAATGACTTTAAATTAAATGATTTATAAATAATTATTTAATATTAAATCATTTACAATGTAAAACTAATTCCAACATAAGAGACCTCCACCTCCATGCATTTGGTCAAAACCCTTGAGCAATAGGAATTGCTAAGTCAAAATACACATTTCATGCCTAAATTACAAGGAAAAAACAAGAGCAAGTCATAAGGCATAAAGTCACCCACGGGGGTATTAGTTGCATCATATATTTTTAAAAGATAGGGCAAAAATGCCAAGTCTTCTTATCGACAATTTTAGGGTTACAAACCCTAGCAACAAAAGTAAGCCAAAAATTGTAGAGACATTTCATTTTCATCGAGCCTCAAGAGAGTTCTTTGACTGACGACTAGGGCTTCAGTGGAAGTCTTCAATGGTGGGTTGGAGGAAAATCTTGTCATTACAGAAGAATCTCCTCTACATTTTCTGACAAACAACAACTTCTATTTGTTGGGGTAAGTATTTTTTTAAGCATTATTTGGTTCTTTTCCTCTACATCTGATATTTTAAAGGCTCCATCACTCAGAACCCCCAGCCTCATTGTAAGAGTTTGGAAGATCAAGCCATGGCTATAACTTCCATCTGGTGATTTTGCATACACATTTTGGCATATGGGTATCAGTTTTTTTGTGTTCTTTAAAACCATAAAACAACAAAAACCGCATTGTCATGGCTGACCTGGGCTTTCACTCTTTCAGATTTTCTCTTTTTCTCACAAGTCGTGTCTTGAATCTGTAGCTATGTGCTCCTGGATGTTTTTCTTCCCTTTCATTCTTAATATGTAGCTTGTGCATTGGTCAATAAAGCTATATTTCTCTCTGTACTTGACATCAAAATAAACCCTCAAATGGGTTTATGTATTTTAGAAAAAATGTTTTTCCAGGCCACGACTATGCACTCTACAGATATTTATTGGAGTTTTGGGTATGGCCGAGGATCATTTGCATTTCTATTTACTTCCAAAACTGTGTTCTCTAAACCTCAGTTTTCAAAATGTACCAGACTCTTCTAAAGCTTGTGTTGGGGATACGGATTCGGTTTTGTCATCAAGATATGCATCTAAGACAATAGTGCCTTAGTGATTTCAATTCAAAATCACAAAAAAGACACAACCAACCATGCCATAAAGCAGAAATAGGAAAAATTGATCCCCCATTGATCCTCTAAGAGAAGTGGATGCAAACTAGTAACAGATTCAACACAAACAGATAACCATGAAAGACAAAACTAATGACATTCAGATATACATGGGGAAAACCTTTTCAAGTAAAAAACCCCACCTCCAAAACATTTACCTCACTTGTATTATTCAGTAAATAAAATGGTTACGATACAAACTAGAGCTATGCTCTTCAGGATATTACATCTTGTTCATCTGGAGAAAGAATACTGGCAACACAAAAATGGAATCATCACACAGTTACAATGTCCTCATGACATACTGTGTAGATTCCCTTCATCTCCTCTCAAAGACTGTCATAGCTAGCCTCACAACCAGCCCAGCCACTCGGCCCCCACAGGTTCACATCATATCAAATCCAAGAGTCAAGGTGTTCACTGTTGAACAACTCGAACACTCCCAACCTCTCTCTGATATCGCTCATCCATCTCGTACTGCACACAAGATTATTTATAATCTTACACCGTGTGCATACCTATTCAACCCATCCCTGTCAGCAACGATCATCAGGATATTAACTATCCTACATGCAGACCCATACATCTTGATAGCGTGCACCGACCATGCAGATGCATCGAGCCACCCACTCATTAAATCGGGCCCAAATGCGTCTGTCAACTAGCCATTAATACTGCAGCTCATTCGTAATCAATAAATAATAGTTTGCCAATCAGATCTCAGAGCTCTCACCACGTGTCACCATCACATTCGTCTATCACTTCTGACAACTAGTCCAGTTCGGTCAAGCTTGGTCAATCGAGCTCCGAGCTCACCCGAGCTCTTTCTATGCTACCGTCGAGCTCAACATTACCAGCTGTGGTATGGTGGTGAGCTCACCCGAGCTCACTCCACCATCTACCGCACTATCGCAGCCCTGACCATTTCGCCTCGCGATATGGCGGTAAGCCATCCGAGCTCCTTCGAGCTCTGGCCCATCTTTGTCTTCAGCCAACCAGAAGCTACCAACCTACCATGTGTCACCCTGTCATTTGCCTATCGCACTGACACCGAATCCAACTCGATCAAACTCTGCCCCGAGCTCATCTAAGCTCCTACCGCACTACCACAACCTTGTTGGCATTGCCTCGTAGTATGGCGGTAAGTTCCCATTTGAGCTCACCTTCGGACTCCACTGCGCTACCACTGGGCTTGGATTTGCCCATCGTGGTATGGCAGTAACCGCCAACCAGACCGTTGGCAGTCTTACTGTTAGGTTTTCAAAGGTAGATATCTAAAAGTTAAATGCAGATTTTATCAAATAAACCAGAAATAAAACACATAGAAAAATAACACAGAGAATTTAACGTGGTTCACCCAATGTGGGCTATATCCACCAAACCGTAGCCATCTAATGTTTTCATTAATCAGTGTAAAACCCTATTACATGAAGAGTGTACAGTATACAATGATCAGTCACCACATACCAACAATCTCCCAGTTGGAGACTGATCAGGCTCCACACCAAACAATCTCCCACTTGGAGACTGAACCTGGACAACACCGTTGCACTTACAGCTCCCACTAGAAATAAGCACCTTGGACCCTGCTGCTTTGTTATACTTTAATTCAACCTTGAAGGCCAACTGAAGTTGAAGAGGAGCTCAGCTTCTCCCTTATCACCGCCTTAGTAAACATATCCGTTGGATTTCCATCTGTATGTATCTTTTCCAGCTTTACCTGTCCATCCTCTAACACTAACCGAATGAAATGATACCTCAACTATATGTGTTTGTTTTTAGAGTGCAAGGCATAATTCTTTGCAAGATGTATAACACTTTGGCTGTCTGTGAACAAGTAATTTTCAGCCTGTTGTTTTCCCAACTCTTCCATGAAAAGTTGCATCCATATCATCTCCATTGTTGCCTCTGTGGCAGCTACATACTCTGTCTCTGTGGTGGATAAAGCAACCACCTTTTGCAACCGAGAAATCCAACTTACTATTGTCCCACCAATGGTAAATACATAACCTATGGTACTCCACCTGGTATTGATATCCCTTGCCAAATCTGAATCAACATAGCCTTTTAAATCTGTATTAGAGCCCTCAAAACATAAATGTTTATTTGATGTACCTCTCAAATACCTGAGAATCCATTTCACTACATTCCAATGCTCAATTCCTGGATTACTCATATACCTACTAACAACTCCTACAACATGTGCAATATCTGGTCTTGTGCATACCATGGCATACATTAAACTACCTACAACTGAAGCATATGGTACCTTGGACATTTTTCTTCCCCCTCTTATGTCTTTGGACACATATCCTTAATCAATTTGACATGACTAGGCAAAGGTGTGCTGACAACTTTTGCATTCTCCATATGAAATCTTTGCAACACCTTTTTAACATAATCAGCCTGAGATAAAAACAATTTCCTATTTTTCCTATCTCTTGTAATATTCATACCAAGGATTTGTTTTGCTGCCCCCAAATCCTTCATAGCAAATGAATTTGCTAACTGTTGTTTTAACTCCTTTATGTGATCCATGTTAGACCCCGCTACAAGCATATCATCAACATATAAACATAAAATAATGTAGCTATCTTCACCTAGCATCTTAAAATAAACACAATGGTCTGAATTACACCTATTGTAGCCTTGCTCAGCCATAAAACTATCAAATTTAAGATACCATTGTCAAGGTGCTTGCTTCAAGCCATATAAGCTTTTCTTCATTCTGCACACTAGTTTCTCCTTACCTTTGATCTCAAATCCTTGTGGCTGTTCCATATAAATTTCCTCTTCCAAATCACCATGGAGAAAGGAATTTTTTACATCAAGCTGTTCTAAATGCAAATCTTCAACAGCCACAATACTTAACACAGTACGAATAGAGGTCATTTTAACAACTGGAGAAAATATTTCATCAAAATCAATACCTTGTTTCTATGCAAATCCCTTTACAACTAATCTGGATTTAAATCTTTTCTTATCTCCATCCTCTTCTTTCATCCTATAAACCCATTTGTTTGCTAAAGCCTTTTTACCTACAGGCAACTTGCATAATTCCCAAGTTTGATTTTTCAGCAAGAAGTCCATTTCTTCTTCCATTTCATGCTCCCACTGAACCTTGGTATCCACCTGCATAGCTTCATGATAACATTCTGGTTCACCAACATCAGTCAATAAAATAGAGTAGAAAGAGGGAGAAATTCTTTCTAGAGGTCTACTTAACCTTGAAGATCGTCTAACATTCATTAGAGTTTGTGGTATTTCTTGTTGCTGTTGTTGCAGAGCATGAGGATCCACTGAAACTTCACTGTTTGGAGTATCATCCAGCACTGCATAATCATTTTCTTTCTTCTCATGCTGCTACAACTGATCTTTGTACAACACTTTCTCATTGAATATGACATCCCTGCTTCTCACAATTTTCTTATTTTCAAAATCCCAAAGCTTATAACCAAATTCATCAATGCCATATCCAACAAATATAAATTTCCTTCATTTTGCATCAAGCTTGGTTCTATTTTTAGAATCTACATGTGCAAATGCTTCACAACCGAAGGTTTTCAGAAAAAAATGACTATCCTTCTTACCTTTCCATGCTTCCTCTGGAATACCACAACCCAAAGGATTAGATGGACCTCTATTAATTAAATAAACAGTAGTGTTTACAACCTCTGCCCACATGTTTAAAGGCAACCCAACATGCAATCTCATAGTCCGTGCACGCTCCATTATTGTTCTATTCATGCGCTCGGCCACTCCATTTTCCTGTGGAGTCCTTGGAACTGTTTTCTACCTATGAATACCATTAAAGGAACAATAATCTTCAAACTCTTTACTGCAATACTCACCACCATTATCAGATCTAAGACATTTTAACTTTTTACCTGTCTCATTCTCAACCAAACTTCTCCATTTTTTAAAAGTTTCAAATACATCAGATTTCTGCCTAATGAAATAAATCCATACCTTCCTAGTTGCATCATCAATGAATTTGACATAATAATGAGAGCCACTGAGAGAAGATACGTGAGCTGGTCCCCATACATCCGTATGCACAAGCTCGAATTTCTCATCTTTCTTTTGTTTCCCATCCTTGAGAAAACTAACTCTCTTTTGTTTGCCATACACACAACTTTCACAGAAATCCATATTAACACATTTTTGACCTGGTAAAGCATTCTTTGAATGAAGTACTTTCATACGTTTTGCACTCATGTGCCCAAGTTTGTTATGCCACAGTGCTGATTCAGAATTCACAGCATCTATCTGATTTTCTTCCTGCTGAACTGTAGCAAATGTTCTTAAACATTGATTTTTATCTGCAATAGCTAAAGTAGAAGGAATAGTATGACCTATACAAAGATATAAGGTGCCTACTTTCACACCTTTTGCTTCCACTAAGGAACCTTTTGTAACCTTCCAATTTTTATCACTAAATGTAACAACACAACCTTCATCATCTAGTTGCCCTGCTAAAATTAAATTTCTTTTTAGCTTTGGAACGTGCCTTACCTCATGTAGTAGCCAATGATTCTCATTCTGCAACTTAATCTTGATGCTTCCCTTTCCAACAATCTGATAGGGTTCATTATCTCCCAAATAAACTAGCCCAAAATCCCTTTGGAAATAATCAAGAAAATAATTTCTATGGGGCGTAGCATGAAATGAAGCCCTTGAATCTAACACCCAAGAATCATCAACATTGTCAAGAGAAAGAATCAAAGTATCCTCATCAGATTTATTGCTTACCACATTTGCCTCTTTATTTCCTTCCTTTTCGTCTCCTTCTTTATTTTTCTGAGACCAACAATCTTTGTTTAAATGACCTGGCTTACCACAGTACCAACAATCCCTCTTGTCTCTAGATTGGGACCTTCTGTAACTTGATTTTCCTTGTGACTTCCCACGACTTCCAAAATTGTTTCTTCTCTCCTTTTTTCTACCCCTACTTTCTGCATTCAAAACACTACCTGTTGTGGAAGTTCCACCTGAGCTTTTCCTATGAATTTCCTTGCTCAAAATAACACCAACAACATCATCAAAATTCAATGTATTCAAACCAGAAATAGAATTGCTAACAGCCATTACCAAGCTATTCCAGCTTTCAGGCAAAGAACACAGAATCAAAAGAGCCCTAACTTCTTCATCAAAGTTAACTTTTACAGAAGTTAATTGACTGGTAACTGTATTGAATTCATTTAAATGATCAGTAACTAACCCACCTTCTACCATTTTCATATTAAATAAACGCTTCATAAGAAATACATTATTCGAAGCGGAAAGCTTTTCATATAACTTCTCTAGGGTTTCCATCAACTCTAGAGTTGTCTTTGCTATTGTAATATTGAACGCCATTGATTGTGCCAGGCATAAGCGAATACTACCAAGTGCCTTTCTGTCCAAAATATCCCAATCCTCATCCGATATTGTTGTGGGTTTCTTGGTCTTCCCTTCCAATGGCCGCGATAAATCCTTCTGATAGAGATAGTCCTCCATCTGCATCTTCCATAATTGATAGTTCTGCCCATTGAAATTATCAACCTTCATCTTACCCTTGTCTGTCATTGCTCTCACTTAACCGTGAGACTCCCACTCAACCGTGAGACTTTCCTGCAGACGATAATCGAAAACAACCCGCTCTGATACCACTTGTTAGGTTTTCAAAGGAAAATATCTAAAAGATAAATGCAGATTTTATCAAATAAACCAGAAATAAAACACACAGAAAAATAACACAGAGAATTTAATGTGGTTCACCGAATGTAGGCTACATCCACCAAACTGCAGCCATCCAATGTTTTCATTAACTAGTGTAAAACCATATTACAATATTGCGAATAATCGCATTTCCTTATCATACTGTAACTCTATCCCAAACCCTTTATAAATTAGGGTTATACAATGATTAGTCACCACATACCAACACTTACCACGGCCATCGCAGTCAACCATTACATTGGTCGCAGTATGGCGGTAACCGCCAGACCCAACCGCAGGCAGTCTCACCGCGCTACTGTGGTGAGTCGACCCACTGCCTGCGATATGGCGGTAATCGCCAGGCCCACCACTGGTGGTCTCACCGCACTACCGCGGTGAATTGACCCATCGCCTGCGGTATGGCGGTAACCGCCAGGCCCACCGCAGGCAGTCTCACCACGCTACCACGGTGAGTCGACCCACCACCTACAGTATGGTGGTAACCACCAAAGCCAGACAGAAAGACCGTTGTCACGACCACCACGGTGAGGAAGGAGACTGTGTGCGGTATGGCAGTAAATGCCATCAACATGAAGGAAAAACCAAGGCTGAAGGAGAAACATGCGAGAAAGCTAAGGCAAATATCCCAACAATCTCCCACTTGATGCAGGCTTTTAGGCATCCTCCAAAACTCGAACAAGGACCAAAACCAGGCTTCCACGCTCCAACCAAGACCTCTGCAATGACATAAAAAAAAATGTCCACCATCTCAGGCACCAGCTCCAAACACAGGAACACGCCGAGGTGTATATGCACCAGTCTCAGGAATGAAAATAATTGATCCTTCAGGTGACAAAAGGAAACAAAGCAGCAAACAACAAGGCACCACACGAACATAGAAAACCATTCTCCACAACAAGAAACGATCAGCTAGAACAACAACCACAAATTGAATGCCCTCCATCCAACTAATCAAACCCACATGATTGAAAAACCAA
Source organism: Sequoiadendron giganteum (assembly GCA_007115665.2). Lineage (NCBI taxonomy): Eukaryota > Viridiplantae > Streptophyta > Pinopsida > Cupressales > Cupressaceae > Sequoiadendron > Sequoiadendron giganteum. The sequence goes on along the minus strand of CM021109.1, from coordinate 232,629,995 downwards.
CACCCACAACTCGTGCTGAAACATCCAACCACCTATACCTCAAAGGTATGAAAACCAGCAGTAGACTCATGCCATCATAAAACCACCCATCTCAGCAAGAAACAAGCTCCAGGTACTCCCACTGCAAGGGCACTGTCCAAATGAGTGCAAACAAAGCACCATCACAAATGATCCAGGCATACCAAGTCCACCAAACCCTACACAAAGAAATGTAACCAAGTAGTTCCAAGGAACATCCACACTAATCTGCAACACATGTAACCACTTGCTGCAAGAAACATTTCTCTCAACTGTCTTCCACAGTTCTTCCAAACCTGACTGAAGAAAGAAGCACAGGTACCTTCGTGTCATCACCCAAGTGACAACACATGACCAAAAACTATGACCAACTCGGCACCACAAAGGCAACCCACATCTAAAGTCAAAGGAAAAATTAGGAAGAACAAGACCAGATTAGAGAGAAACTGCAAATCAAACCATGTAGTCACCTTCTACACATATTTCTAAATACAAGTTGTGACAAGTATGATCTTCTTCTCATCGCAAAGGAAAAGTCTTAACAACACCCAACAACACCATGGATGTAAGCATCAAGGAGATTAGACTAACCCATATAACCATCTCCTATCAGTCCTCAAAAGCACAAGGAGATAAACAATTCTATCCATCTTCCATTCTGAATCCTTTAGAATCTCAAAACAACTCAAGATTCATATCATGAAAGATAGAGCATAACGCACAGCTGAAAGATATAATGGGAAAATACCTTTCAAAGAGACACCACTTCCGAGCAAACCAAGAAGAAGAGAGAAACATGCTCATGCAAGATATACAAGTCAAAGTGACTTACCCAAGAGCATTCTCCTTCAAGGTCTCTATTGAATTCACATTCAACCAAGGTGCAAGCTTCTCGGACTTTCAGCTGTAACAAAAACATTCTCAAAAGAATTCCAGCCTCACCTTATTCCCCATGCATCCCTGAGTATCAACAACCTGTCATCTCATGCTGACTCCAATCTGCAATACTGCAACAATCATGAAGTTCACCAGCATGTGACCAATGCACCCAAAACATAGAGAAACCCCAGACCACTATCAAAGCTTCAAAAAATTATCATGACACCATGATCTTTACATCCCCGTTAGGAGATACCATGCTTCAAGTGAACAAGCTATGGTCTCAAGAGCAAAGCAAAATTCCAAAACTCTAAGAAAGAGTAACCATGACATAAAGAAAACAACTCTAAACTAAAACCAACATCACCTGTCAAGCACCACCAGCAACTTAGCCAAAACTAACAATGTCTTCCATGGCTCCAAGATGTTGCACACCTTTAAATAGTGAACATGCAGATGCAAAATCTGCAACACAAAAGAAGATCACCAGTCATTGCTAAAGCTCCCACTGAACTATGACACCAAGATTTCCAAGCACCATGACTAACCACACCACCACTGTTAAAAGCCTACACTAAACCAATGTACCCAGCTCTCCATGACATCGTGATACACATGCTTTAGGTCCCCATCATTGACTATTCAGGTACTCAAATGCCATTCCTCCTCTCATCTCAAAACAACCACGCCAATGCACAAGTGACCACAGACAAGGTCAACTAACAGATCTGCACCACACAGTTACAACCTCATGGATATTGACAGTCCACTTCCGAGTTGTCACATAGCGAACATGTACGTAAGGACAGCCCACAACATTGCACAACTCATGGATGCAACCAAATGAAACCAACAAATCTATTATTGCACTGGAAAGTACAAAAATTGAGATAATCAAAGAGAACAACCAAAACAGACAATCATGACTCAAACACCAGATCAGAAATAAATTCGATTTTCCAGACATGTCCACAACTCAAGCACCATAGTCTAGGTAACCATTAAAGCATGCCACAAGAATGCTGAAAGAGAAATAACATACCAACACTCCCATGCAGAGAAGACATCACACCTCCTCAAATCATGTTGAATTGCAGCTATATCATCTAGTCACACCTCAAAAGCCAGAGTCTAGAAAATAGCAGACAACGGCTCCACATAACACAAGTTTTCTTGACCATGCAAAACCACAGTGTTTCCAAAGCACCCACACATCTCCATCTTCACTACTCATCTGGATGACTCAGGAGTCTACACACAACCATCATAGTTAACCAAAACAATGAAAGAAACATGAATATGTGTCATAATTTTTAGGAAAATCTACACAAAACCTCTAGAGCCAATGACATGAATCTGAACCATGCGAGTGCAAGACATAGGCACATAGGAACAACAGGTCCATTTCAAAAATGTTCCAATGCTAGAATCATGCACAAGAAAAAGAGAGTCAGGCTATCAAGAAGTTGCAGACCACCAGGGTCACTTCATAGCCACCATGCAATCAGGACAATAAAGAAAATGCCTTCAGTGTTAAGTCAGAACACCCAACACAAGCACACCAATTCCATGGTCGAAACAAAAATACAAGCAATCCCATACCACCAGGGAGCCTCTCACACAGACAGCCAATATGAACACCATGCTTCGCTGCAACACAACCATAAGCACATCTCGCGCCCTTTGCACCAAAAACTTTGTTACCAGCCAGGAGCTTCAGATCACATTGCCACAACATGATCAACTCTAGTCATCTCCAACATCTTTCAAACAGTGTGTTGAAACAATGAAGCACACACTTCCACTCATCAAAGGATAAATCACCAACCGTATTCTCCAGACTTCCTCAAGCTTGCTAGGCTAAGAAATCTTCACAGGAGAAAACCCAGAACTTCAACAACCAGGAGAAGACTTTGATACCACTGGTTGGTATCATCAAGCCTCGACCTCCCTTAAACCTACTCTGATACCACTTGTTGGTATCACGAGCAATAAGCTACTAGCTATGATACCAATTGCCAGGGATACGGATTGGGTTATTTCATCAAGATATGCATCTAAGACAATAGTGCCTTAGTGATTTCAATTCAAAATCACAACAAAGACACAACCAACCATGCCATAAAGTGGAAACAAGCATAGTTGATCCCCCATTGATCCTCTGAGAGAAGTGGATGCAAACCAATAATAGACTCAACACAAACAGATAACCATGAAAGACAAAACTAATGACACTCAGATATATGTGGGGAAAACCTTTTTGGGTAAAAAACCCCACCTCCAAAATATTCAACTCACTTGTATTATTCAGTAACTGAAACAGTTTCAATACAAACCAGAGCTATGCTCTTCAGGATATTACATCTTGTTCATCTAGAGAAAGAATACTAGCAACACAGAAATGGAATCATCACACAGTTACAATGTCCTCATGACATACTGTGTAGATTCCCTTCAACTCCTCTCAAAGACTATCATAGCTAGCCTCACAGCCAGCCCAGCCACTCGACCTTCACAGGTTCACATCATATCAGATCCAAGAGTCAAGGTGTTCACTATTGAACAACTTGAACACTCCCAGCCTCTCTCTGATATTACTCATCCATCTTGTACTACACACAAGATTATTTATAATCTTACACCGTGTGCATACCTATTCAGCCCATCCTTGTCAGCAACGGTCATCAGGATATTAACTATCCTACATATAGACCCATACATCCTGATAGCATGCACCGACCATGCAGATGCATCGAGCCACCCACTCATTAAATTGGGCCCATACACGTCCGTCAACCAACCTTTAACACTGCATCTCATTCGCAATCAAGAAATAACACTCTACCAATCAGATCTCAGAGCTCTCGCCATGTGTCGCCATCACATTCATTTATCACTTCTGACAACCGGTCTAGCTCGGTCAAGCTCAGTCAACCAAGCTCCGAGCTCACCCGAGCTCCTACTACGCTATCGCTGAGCTCAACATTACCAGCCACGGTATGGCGGTGAGCTTGCCCGAGCTCACTTTGCCATCTACTGCACTATTGCAACCCTGACTGTTTCACCTCATGGTATGGTGGTAAGCCATCCGAGCTCCTTCGAGTTCTAGCCCACCTTTGTCTTCGGCCAACCAGAAGCTGCCAACCTACCACGTGTCACCCTATCATTTTCCTGCCGCACTGACACCGAGTCCAACTTGGTCAAACTCTGCCCCAAGCTCATTCGAGCTCCTACCGCGCTACCGTAGCCCTGTTGGCATTGCCTCACAGTATGGCGGTAAGCCCCCGTTCGAGCTTGCCTTCGGACTCCACCGCGCTATCGTTGGGCTTGGATTTTCCCATCGTGGTATGGTGGTAACCGCCAACCAGACCATTGGCGGTCTTATCGTGGCCACCGCGGTCAGCCATTACATTGGTCGCGATATGGCGGTAACCGCCAGATCCAACCGCAGGTGGTCTCACCACGCTACCGCAGTGAGTCGACCCACCACTTGTGGTATGGCAGTAACCACCAGGCCCACTGCTGGTGGTCTCCCACGCTACCACGGTGAGTTGACCCACCGCCTGCGATATGGTGGTAACCACCAAGCCCACCGTAGGCGGTTTCACCGCACTACCGCGGTGAGTCGACCCACCACCTACGGTATGGCAGTAACCACCAAAGCCAGACAGAAAGACCGTTATCGTGGCCACCACGGTGAGGAAGGAGACCACGCGTGGTATGGCGGTAAACACCATCAACATGAAGGAAAAACCAAGGCCGAAGGAGAAACATGCCAGAAAGCTAAGGCAAATATCCCAACAGCTTGAAGATGCATTAACAACATAACCAGTGCACTCCATTGGGACCAAATATTGTCTTTTATCACTCATTGATTGATCTCCTTATTTAACTATAGATTATCCTCATGGGGTATTGACATCATGTTGTTTATGAGGGGCCTTTATCACTTCCATTAACTATATTTAAACAACATTGAGATGATGATCTTCCCTTTATTAGGCATTGTGTAGGGCCAAAATGAACCTACCATCACCCTCCTATTGTCACTTGTCTCCTCTACTATGAAGGTTTGATTTTAATAGATAAAAGTAATGTATGTATACCTCTACAGTTTTAATCATTTGTGTTTCTCCATTATCAAACTGTTATTGCACCACCTGACACTTGTAGAGAATTCATCTCTTATTTATAATTCTTTCATAAATATTTTGCTGCTCTGTCATTTCTAATCCTTGCAATCATCTGAAATGTGTGAGTGAGTCATGCATGTTCTTTTAACATCCTTCCTACTGTCTACTTGATCTGAGATTATTGTCTTATGAATTTTCCTAAACCATTGGCTATGTTCTCCTTGATAGCATTTCACAATGGTTCATGACTCCTATATTTTCTATGAGTTTGTGATGATGAATCACCAATGATAAACTCATTGTCTTTGTCATTGATGAATAATGTATGCTTGTATTATGCTTTGATCATTGATGGATAGTGTCTAGAAACCATACAATAATAGGCTATGTTCATAGAGGTATGTGTAGAATCTATACTCTTAATATGAATTTTCTCCATAGATATACACCTCCATTATCATGATTACCAGTGAAAGTTATGAAGACTTAAGGTAGATTTATGATCAGATTTTGCTACATTCTTTTCTCGCAAACACATATTTTCCTATTCATAGACAAATGCTTCTTTGTCATGCATTAATTGTTCCACCTTGGTTGATGATTGTACAGTCCTCCTATCTTTATTAATCATTTCATGGTTGTCCTTCATTAGATGGCTTCAAAATGACCCCTGCTCTATAATTGACACAGATGACTATCCTTGATGCAAATATATTACCTTTGAATTTCTTTGTATCATTATGTTTAAACTTTTTCAAAAAGCATCTAATGTGATCTTTGCATTTGTTGTACAACCTATAAGACATTATGGAATGCCTTCAATGCTCATTATGCTCATAATTTAGATGATGTCATATGACCTTCATGTCTGATATAGACTCATTTTTGATATATTTCACCTTGTTTTCCTAGGAATAAAGATGAATTACCTTAGCGAAGGCATATTCACCTTTTTGGTTATGTTGTTCTGATATCTGGAATAACTTGACTCAAGAGGTGGATATGCCTTCGATATGGATAAATATTTTTATGCTTTGAAGACTTATCAGGATGTACAAAAATGACTCAATAAGGCATTTAGATTGTTAACACCTCACCCCTCAAAAACACATGAGGGCAACATGCTAGGCTCAACCCTTGTGGGAGCCACATTTAACCCACATGCTAAAAACTGATAACTCAAAATAACAACAAACTTTCCCTATATATGCATATGAATCAAACAAGTTATAAAAATAAATACATATTTTGGATGTGTTTGATGACTTGATGGCTCTCTTAAACACTTTTAGTATGCATTTCTTGTTCAAGGTACATAGAGATCTATTTATATATGCATAGGTGTTTGTAAATGTAAGGCTGGAGACTTTTCATTTCTTAGAGCTTTTCATTGCTCTAACATCATTTCTCACTGAAATGCAGGCACTAGGACAATAGAGGAACCAAGGAGGACACAAGCAGATCAAGGCATCAACAAAGCAAGACAACACATCGAACCAGTCATTTAGGCAATGACTGGTCTTTCTCCTTACTTGTACATTTTGTTTTGTTTACCTATCCATGTATATACTTTTCTTTGTTTACATTGGACAAGTTTTTTTACAATGGATTAGTTAGTCTCACGGCTTGTGTGAGAAAATGTACACTTTTCATTCAATAAAGATTACTTCTTTATTCAAAAAATATTTGTACAATCTTTCCTATGTTACATGCATATGTGTAAATGCAGTAATTTGTAAATGTAATATTTTGAATTATTCCATTTATGCATCTAAATGCAATATAGGAGAAAATAAGAAATGAAATGTACCTCATTTACTTTCAAGTACAAAACTCTACCCAAATGAGCTTGTTAGTGAAATTTGGGTAACAATATCAACTTAATGTTGTGAGCTAGTTTGTAGGATACTCACTTTTGTAAGTGTGGGCAGCATGAGCTGAACTCAGCCTCATAAATTATAGTTATAAGTATCAAATAATCGACCTCTATCATTGTTAATGATAGTCCATTCCCAAGCAATAGTTAATATATTAAATATATATTAATATATATAATATTACATATACATATACATATACATATATATATATATAAATATCAATGTATTTATATGTATATGTATATCTATATATATATGTGTTAATATATATATATATATATATGTTAATATATATTTATATATATATCATACACCAACTAAGCATGTATACATTCCATATACAAATAAGTATAACCAAGATAGTATTCACATAATAATCACAATATATCGATTGTATATGTATATATACATATATAGGTATATGCCTCTATGTACATGTATACATATGTACACATATATTGATACATTCGTATGGGAATGCCCATTTCCCATCGTACGTTTGTATTGATACATAGTCACATATGGATATATGTATATACTATACATATATATGTACACATTTGATTCACATATAACCATTCACATTTACTATTTTATTGATAACCATTTACGTATGGTACATCTATACATATGCATATATATGTCATTAGATCCCATTGACATGCATGTGTATATATATACACATACTCCATGTACGTCCTACTCATCAATACAAACGCAGTAATACAATAAAGAACTCTAAAGCTCAAATAGATAAACATCAACCAATAATGCACTCTATAGTAAACTAGACTACTAATGCAGACACATAAACTAAGGATGACTTACCAACTTTCCACTTAATGACTCAACTCAATTATTCTACTATGGTGTATGTATGCTAAGATAGTTTTCGTTACCAATAACCTGACCAAGTTCTTCTCTTGAGTGATACTTCCCCTCCGCTTGGAGGAATTGAATATATACTTGCAACCACTAACACATGCACACGACAGTCAGCTATTCATAAATTATGCAGTATACATAATACATCTCCAAAGTTAGAATATCAATTCAATAACCATCCATTCACATATATGCAATGTTTTTCATAACATTAAATGAGATAACATTCACATATAACACATCGATAACAAAGTACAGGCATAATTTATTCATCTCTAGAATTCGTATTACATTCATATTTACCCTACATAGTAATAGTAAATAGTAATTACACAATTGGGGTGTATACTATTGTTGAGAAGTTGTTGATGTGACATTGTTGTCATTGATGTCAAAACCTAGAATCCGGAAGGTTGTGCTTTGAATGATATACAAAAATGATCTATCCTATAATATTACATAGTATGGATGGTATCCTCAATCCGGATAATGGTAGTACTTATTTTTCAGACATCAGTGGAAGACAACTAATGTATAATATTGAAGACTATTCTTTTGCTATCGGTTTTTGTTTCTAAAGCTTATTCTAGGTATCCTTGCTATCCGAACATTGATGTAGCATGTTACAATCAAGATTTGGTATTGGTTGTGGCATTCCTATAAATTGATGTTAATCAAGATTTGGTCTTGGTTGTGGCATTCCCATTGAATCTAGAATATATCTCATGTAATTCCATGTCAGCTATCTTTTGGTAATAATGTTATATCTTATGTATGACCTATTTAGGGGTCCCGATGTAACATCATAAGAATATCCTTTATGTGTGACCTATCTTTTGGGTTTAGTGCTACTATGTCAAGCCTTATTGAATATTTCAAGGTTGTTTCTCAAGATGACATGTTTTTCTAGGCCAACTCATTTTTTTCTCTGGGTGTACATATATACATGTATGTGGAACATCTTTTAGTGCATCCAAAAAACAAGAAGTGTGGAATGTGTGAACAATGATAAAGGTGTGAAGGATTGTGCGAGAAGGAAGTGAAGGCAAGTGCCAAGTAGAAGTAATTTGTTTTGAAAAAGTAGTGGAAGGAAGGTTGGAAAAATATTCTTAACCGGATCTATTGCAATCAGATTTTGTGCTCTTAATCCAAATTGAATTCATGCATGTGTAGATGCAACTTCATTAGTTCATGTTTTGTCCATTTTTGTAATCAATGGTTTTTGTATCTTGGGCAGTGAGCCCACCAAAAGTGAGCCACCTAAAAATGAGCCTTACCTATAGCGAGAATTTTGGCAGTGAGCCAGTGTAAAAATCACCTAAATCGGTGTTTTATAATTGAGAATTAGCATTGTCTGTGGTTTTTCCCATCTTGGGTTTCCATGTAAATTCTGGTGTTCATTGTGCATGGTGTTGTTTAGTGCTTGCCTATTTATATCTATTTTAATTAATATATGAATGGTTTATGATTGCTCCAGATTAAGTAAAGAAAGAAAAGTTTTTTGAGATAACTGATTCACCCCCCCTCTCAGTTATCCAAACTATTCAACAATTGGTATCAAATCCTAGTCACTTGCAGATAGAGCTTAACCGCTTGAGTGGGATCTTGGCAGTTTGAATAGATGGTAGGAGATTATTACTTTGACCAAGAACTAAAGTCAATATTAAGTGATATGGAAAGTATAGAATCTGAGAATGAGGAATTGAAAGAAAACATCAAGGAGGCAAATGCTTGTATCTCAAAGCTAAGGGAGAAAATCCAGAAATTCAAAGCAAGACACAGAGAGGTTAACGAGGAACTAAAGGAGTTAAAGGAAAGTGTTGTTAATCTAAAGCTTTGGTTGGATGAATGCAAGAAGACAAAAGAAAATCTCAAAGATACCATCAAATAGAAAATAGAAGAATGGAAAAATATAGAAGATAATCTCAAAGATACCATCAAACAGAAATTGGAAGAATGGAAAAAGATAGAAGAAAATCTCAAAGATACCATCAAATAAAAAATGGAAGAATGGAAAAAGATAGAAGAAAATCTCAAAGATACCATCAAACGGAAAGAAGAAAATGAGAAGTTAGATCAAGAGTTAAGGAGGATGAAATCAGAAGCTAGAGTGTGTGAAAGTAGCATGATTATGGATCAACTTTTTTACCTACAGAAATGTCACGAGGATAAGGAAGGACTTGACTTCTCAGGTGAAAACTCAAATCTGAACACTAAGGGTAAAGACAATGCAGTGGAAGCTGAAGCAAGATCTGGTGTAACAAGCAAAATCTAGAACTCTAGAAGATCTACAAAAAGACCTCTGGTGATGCAACCAAATGCTTAAAGGTACTTATCATTCAATGGTCACTATTTTCTATGCAAAAAATTTGGACAGAAGGTTGTAGAGTGTAGAAGCAAGATGGAACCAAGTATTCAATGCTTTAATTGTCACAAGTTTGGTCACAAACAAGTCATTGCAAAAGTCAGTTATCTAATTCGGCTAGAAGGAATGAAATGAACAATCCCTTTCATGGCTATTGCTACTTATGACATGGTTACGGTCACAAAGCTAATCAATGCAGATCCAGGTTTCACTCAGTTAGGTCAGGGCAAATATGTTACAAGTGCAATGAATCTGGACATTATGCTAAAACATGCAGATATGTTGCTCTAGAAAGAATTGAAGACAAAAAGAAGGTTGCAAAATTAGATGAATCTAAAAGGAAGACCGTCACCATTTGGAACAAAAAGGAAATGAGTGTGGAGATCCCTTATGTGGTACCGGATCCTAGTACTAGCTCTTTTAGAAATTGAGCCAACCACCTTGGCTCAGGGGGAGTTTTTCAATGCATATCTTGTCGATCCACTACAACAAATCCCTGTGATTAGCTCCCTTTTTTGCTTCCACCCACTATTTTAATGTATTTTTCTCCAATTTTTTGAAAAATTCAACACTATTTATTGGGTTGGTGCCATTTTTGGCATTTTTTGCGTCGATCAGGACAAGTAGGCACTAAATCAAGCTCTAATTAGTGCCAGATTTAGTGTCGGGTTTAGCAGTGCCAGATTTAGACAGTGGCATATCAGTAAGAGATATTAACTTGTCTCATCGACACTGGCAACCAACATCAGAGGAACATAAGATCTAATGTCGATGAGACATTGAGATATCGGTAAGAAAAAAATGATTGTCTCATTGACACTCTTCAAGTAATGATCAAAAGCATACACTGCTATATCATTGGGAAGGTGAGCAACATATGTGGTAGAGTGGTATACAATGCAACCCTACTAGTAGAAGGCTTCCGTGGGGTGGTGGTATACCGCGCTACCGCCAGATAGTCAGAATCCTCTCGCGGTATGGCGGTATACACCGCACTACCGCCAGGCATTAAGAAATCTCCCGCGGTATGGAGGTATTAGGCAGTCCAATTTAGCACCAGATTTAGACAGTGGCATATCGGTAAGAGATATTAACTTGTCTCATCAACACCCGCAACCAACATCAGAGGAACATAAGATCTAATGTCGATGAGACATTGAGATATCGATAAGAAAAATAAGATTGTCTCATCGACACTCTTCAAGTAATGATCAAAAGCATACATCGCTATACCGCTGGGAAGGTAAGAAACATATGTGGTAGAGTGGTATACACCACAACCCCGCTGCTAGAAGGCTTTCGCGGGGTGGCGGTATACAGCGCTACCGCCAGACAGTCAGAATTCTCTCGCGGTATGGCGGTATACACCGCACTACTGCCAAGCAGTAAGAAATCTCTCGCGGTATGGCAGTATACCGTGCTACCACACCTATCTCACAATCATCCAGTGGTACAAAGGTAAAAGCATGAACTTAACACTTATGAATTTAATAGATAATAGTAATTTTTTATTATAAAATATATGTATTTTGTTTTCTAAATTTGTTTGAATATTAAAAGATTTAATGATTAAACATATTTGAGTTTTTTCACATCAATATATTTTCCGCCATGATTTGAGTTTTTTCACATGAACATTTTTGCCACCATGATGAGTTAGAACAAAATACCCAAGCCCTAATTTTTAAACTCTCATTTTCACTTGGTTTTTTTGAGCTCCCTTGCCCTACACATGCCACCATCATTAGAGTTTGAAACCTCGAGCGTTCTGAAGGGGTATCTGTCAATTTTCTTACTGATTTTGAGATTTTTCTTCACAAAAAATTCTATTGAGGCTGAATCAGGTAAAGCTTTCATCGTTCATCATTTGTTTCCACTTATCTGAATGCATTTTCAAAGACATTCCTTCTCAAATTCTCATGCATTTTTCTCTTTCTTTACTCTATAGATTACTTGCTTGTCTTGAGGCTGACATCAAAGCACTTCTAGAGCTCACATTTATTTGAACAACAAGAAGTTGAGTAAGTTTCTATGTGCCATTTCTTTGTATCTTACCTCTGTTTTCTGTCAAAACAAGCTTGATTTGGACTCAATAGATATGAATGAATGGGTGTTTTATTTCTACCATGCATCCTTATTTTGTAACCCTTCTATCCTGGCTTGACTTCTCTAGACCTAGCTCACTAGCAAAAGAAATGAAACAAATCATACTCTCCATATTTGATTTGATCAAATGATGAAAGATTTTTTTATTTCTGCATTTTTTCTCTTTCCTGGTGATAGCTTGGTCACGACCTCTCTAGAATATTTTTTCTATTTCCAAAAAGAACAGAATCTAAACCTTTTTTTTATTATATTTTTGAGCCTCCTTCATGGCTCCATGATTATGGTTTCAGACTCTATTCAATGGCATTTTGGGTTTGTCTTTGATCTGGGTTTTATTGAAAACCCGTGAATCATTTTACTTGGCAACTTTGGAAGAATAGAGTTATGTATTCGGCCGCCATGATGAACTAGAGTTTGAACATTCTCCGTGCATTTTTTAATTGATTCCTCCATGCTTGGGGTTGAAATCCTGCTGCAACTAGATGGTAAGTTGCTTCTTGAATATTCTGTAGCATTTTAACTCTATTTTCGAAGGGTTTCAAGGCTTCTTGGCCGCGACCTCTCTAATTTATCTGATGCATTCTTCCCTTCATTTCTTTTGTGGAAGCTTTGCTTGCTCTTGGCCACCATGATTGAGTTTTTTGAAGCTTCCCATGGTGAAAAATAACTTGCATAGTCAATGAAAACAAACAAACTCAAGCTCAGGTAATCTCTATGCTGATGTATACCTTGATTTTCTCTTTTGTTTTTTGTGAATCAAAACTCATTTCGAGCTCTCTCCATTCAGGACAATGGAAAAAATCCTCTGTTTTTCTATGTTTTCATGCTTCATTCTTGTATGCTCAGTCTCTAGTCTTTCTATAAGAAAAATGAAAAATCGTCTATGGAACTTGTATTTTCTTCAGAAGATAGTATTTTATGTACAACAATTGAAGAAAGACATTTGTTCATGGCTGTGGCCATGCTTGCATTTCGTTTTCATTTCCATAAGCATTTTCTTAAAAGGAAATATGACAGTGCTCCTTCATTTCTAGGTATTTTTCTATTTTTGAGGGTTTGTTTAACATAGGCCAAGGCTCTATATTTCCTTTCTTGGAGAAAATGAATACTTAAATCTTCATCTTCTTTATCATCTGTTGATTTAAATCATAGCATCATTATGCATGACTGATATAGGATTTCATGAACCTTTTGAGTTACATACACTTGCTGCATACTTTAATATTATGTAGCCTTTAAAAGTGGAAATGGTATTGCATTACCTTATATTGATGATAGCTTATCTTTGAATCAACATAGTTCTTTCCATGTCCATAATCTCATGCCAACAACATTACTGTCAACTTTTGCATCACTTTATGCTTCATGTAGTTCTATCACTTTGCAATACTTCACATGTATCTATTCACACTGTTATTAGCATGATGAGTTGCTTTACCAAGTCTTCCCTTGACATGATTACCAAGAAATCCTTCTCAAAGGTTGCCCTTCATGACTTTCCTACATTCATTTATAGAATCATTGGTATCTCCTCAAACCACATTGGTTGTTTATCAAAGTGTGCACTGTAGTTGTTTGTGAATAATCATTGTATCAGTAGCCAAATGATTACCAATGCATGTTAGTTACTCATCTGCATCAATGTGATTTCCTTCTAATGCATTTCTCTTCAGGACAACATACTAACATGATGGCTTTGGGCTTGCATTTAATTGTTCACCTTGTGCTGCTCCATGTAACTCATGATGATAGATCTTGATAGCTCTTGATAACTTGTAAGACCTCATTAATTAACTCGACCATAATGAGTATCCATAATTGAACGTGATGCATATGTGCTTCAATGTTCATATTATCACATAAATCATCTATTTCTTGGGAAGAGACAAACTGTTTCATTTTTGAATGATTGTTGTCCTTGTTCTTGTTCCCTTCTTTACTGGCTCCTTGAAAATTTTGACAATGAAATACAACTCATATCATTATTAAAATGGACTTTGATCCAACTTAAGAAGATTGAAAGACATATCCAACAGAGTAATATTTCCAAGCAGCCTATTGTTTGATTCATTGTGAAAGATGCAAAGCAACTTTCTTGATAATTCACACTGTTTTGTTGCATATTTTGAATATGATAATGAAATTTGATCAACTGGTATGATTCCATATTGATTTAATGCATCAAGAATAGGCTTATAATTGATTTTATCAAGTTGCTCAATTTCCTATCCCTCCTAAAACATGAGGGGAACATGCTAGGCTCAACCCTCGTGGGAGCCACATTTTACTCCACATGTTGTAATCAACTGAAACAAAAGAGTAACAAAGTTTTGTCCTATATCTGTACAAAGAGAAAACATGTTAGATAAACAGAGCATATGATAGATGTGTTTGATAAATATTTTGTTTTCTTGGACATCTATGATATGCTAGCTATTTTAATGTTTATAAGGATCGGATTATATGTTTACAGATCTTTTCCTATGTACTGATTGGTGATCCTTCATTTCTCTAACCAACTTCTTCTCACAAATGCAGGGAAACTCAGAGTAGCAGGGGAAAGGGACAACTAGAGGATGGATGGGCAGGAGGACTAAAGTTGATGCAAGGCAACTCAACTGGGATTCATCATTTAGAATGACGGGTCCCCCTTCTTTACATATGCATTTCCTTTTATTTGTAAATGTATAGTTTTTTCTTTATATGTATAAAAATAGTCAGTCCCTCGGCTTGTGAGGGACACTATACAGTTATGGTTATCAATAAAGACTACCTTTTCAATAAATGTTGACTCTCTTTTCTATTGTATGCAATTCCCTTAATCAAATAATGCAATTTTTTGATACTCTCTTTTATGCACATGGATGAAACTTAGCAGAAAATGATATTTACCTTTTATTGTTTAAATACAAACACAATCATAAGTCTACCTGATTTAGTTGGAAGCAAAATTAGGTAACAATAATTATCTTGTTATTTAATCATATGAGTTAAATAATTAAATTACTTACTCTATAATCATATGAGTTATTTAAGAGGCATGATATATTTAACTAATTAAATTGAAATAAATCATATTATTTAATTTACTTACTTTATAATCATATGAGTTATTTAAGAGGCATGATATATTTAACTAATTAAATTGAAATAAAACATATTAAATTAATAAATGGAAGCCAAACTAGAAGCAAAGCAGAAGCAATCTTAGAAGAAAAACTTGGCATTATCTAGGAAGAAAAAATAGAAGCAATTCAGGTAGCAAACAAAGAAGCAATAATGGAAGCAATTTTAGAAGCAACAAAAGATGCAATAATAGAAGCCATATTAGAAGCAATAAAAGATGCAAAAATGGAAGCAAATCTAGATGCAAGAAGTGACGTTATATCAGAAGAAAAATTGGAAGCAAAATAGGAAGTAAAATTGGAAGAAAAACTGGAAGCAAAATCAGAAGCAAACTTGGAAGCAAAACTCAAAGCAAAATTGGAAGCAAAACCAGAAGCAAACCTAGAAGCAAAACCAAAAGCAAACCTGGAAGAAAATGTGGAAGCAATACAAGAAGCAAAATTGGAAGCCAAACTAGAAGCAACAAAAGTTGGCACTAAACCTGGTGCTAAATCCGGTGCTAAATCTAGCGCCGAAGTGAGCATACCAATTTGTGCTGATTTTTACACCAACAAAAGTGCCCAATTCATGAAATCAAATGCACTAAAATCCGACGCTATTTTAGGCGCTAATTGTCTATTTTTTTGTAGTGATTCCCCCTCTCTAAAGAAATATTGATGTGTTTCTAGAATGACTAAGCTGGATCCGAGTGATGATGCATAATGAAGGTTAATTCGACTGATTGAAAAGTGAAGTACAATTGTTGGCATCATCGATACACATTTTGGCAGTGAAGTCATCATAAGCAATTAAGGATAAAAGATGGAGTTTCAAATCATTTCTCACTGTTGCAAAAAAAGGAAGAAGAGTTTTTCGTTGAGCGATAAAGGATTGTAGCACCCGAGTGCAATGATGGAATATGTTGATTGGTAGCGAATCCAATTGTGGTATTCCACTAAGGCTAAAGGGAGTTGAGTTGGATGAGTTTGATCATCGAAAGATGAAGGAAATGGAGCTAGGGTTGAAGGCTGATGAATTGTAGAATGTGAGTGCCATAGGTATGGATTTGTGGGGAGAATTCCCCTGGTTTTCTGACAAGGAGTCTATCTTGATCCTATTGATTCATTTCAAGGATGGCAACATCATATTAAACAAACCCTATCAGGTCATGAAGGAAGTCATTGAAGTTGTTACTGGGTTGTGCAGAGTTGGTGACCTCCCTAGGAAGAAAACCATGAAATACAGAGACATGGAGGAACTTACTGGTATCAATAAAGACCCCCGAGCTCTACTAATAAATACCTTTTTTTATACTGCAGTGAGGTATGTTTCTTATGGTATCTCATACAAAATCTATTTCTAAAATCATGAAGGTTCTACATCTGCTATTGTTGTATTTCTTGCACATAAGATGGTGAAGGAAAATCAACAGTTTGATCTATGTAGCTTGGTAATGGAAAACATAATTGAAAATGTCAAAATGTCTATGGTTGAGAGTTATCCCTTTCAATTTGGGTCTCTACTCATGTGCTTAGTGTTCTAATTTTTGAATTTGTTATCGTCAAAGGAGAATGTTAAGTGGAATTCTGACATCCCTATCGAAAAGAAAGTTTACAGATATCGAAATGTTTGGAAGATAAAGTAAGTGCATGCAAAGCTCATTTCTCATCCTTGTAGTTGAATCTATGCTTCGGTGTGATAGTGTCTAGTCCTATGCCTATTAGTTAGTTTGAGGAGGGTTCCTCCTTCGATAAGAGGGATTTGGAGTTTGTCATTGGTGGTTCCCCTCTAGAACCTAAAAGGAGGAAAATTAACACAAAAGATATCATCACTACCTCAGAAGAGATGGAGAAGGAAGAAGATTCTCTACCTAATTCAGATGAAGTTCATTCCATGTTGGATGAAGGTGATATGAAAAAGGTTGATGAAATGTGGAATGTCTACTCTCCAGTCAATAGGTCTAGAATTGAAGAAGCCTTGGTGGAGTATCTGCTCAAAAAGGGGATTAAAATTTTTGTTGTTTTGACTCATTACTGGATGATCTAGTAGAAGTTGTTGAAGACAAGTTGTTGCAAGAAAATTTTGAAGGAGATAAATTCCAATCTATGATTGAAAGGTGTATCACTAGCAAACAAAATTTATCCAAACACATTGGTGAGACAAGAGAATTCCTTAAGGAGGTATCTAACATCTACAAATACTATCTCTGGTGGCCTACAACTGTTGATAATTTGAGAAGCAAAATTAAAGCTATTGAATCTGAATTGAATAATATTGGGAAGTGTTTTGACTTCTTCAAAGATAAAGATGGAAAATAGAGGATAAGAGTTGGTGAGTTGCAAACTGAGTTGTTGTATACTCAGAGACAGAGAGAAGATGTTGTTTAAACCTTCTAGTTGGTTAAAGAAATTGTTGAGTTCCAGTTGGATCATCTCTTTGGGATACTTTCTGATGCAAAGGATTGTGAATGACAGTGCCTATCTCTTGACTGGTCATCTTCATTTGGGATGTTGATTTTACAAGAAAGTGTGTGTGCAAGAATGGTGTCTGCAGTGTGAGCTTTGAAGAAGATTCTTCCAATTGTGAGGGAAAGGTACAAGAAAAAAAATCATGTCAAAAGTGTTATCTTTACTTAAGTTTATGAATGTTCTTATTTGGACCTTTTCCTTTGACGAAAAAAATGGGGAGAAAAGGAAAGGAAGAGAAAAACAAAAAGAGGATTTGAATTGCTTGGCTAAGGGGGAGTTCTTGGAGTTTTTGGAGTTTTTGTATTTTTGAGTTTTTGTTGTTTTGCCATCAATGCCAAAGGGGGAGATTGTTGAGAAGTTGTTGATGTGGCATTGTTGTCATTGATGTCAAAACCTGGGATCCGAAAGGTTGTGCTCCGGATGATATACAAAAATGATCTATCTTATAATATTATGTAGTGTGAATAGTATCTTCGATCCAGATAACAGTGGTACTTCTTTTTTAGACATCTGTGGAAGATAGTTAATGCAGAATATTGAAGATGAATCTTTTTCTATTGGTTGTTGTGTCTAAAGCTTATTTTGGGTATCCTTGCTATTCGAACATTCATGTAGCATGTTACAAGTTTTGGTATGTCTAATTGCATTTCTCCGGTTGGTACTAAAATTTATGTTGATCAAAATTTGGTCTTGGTTGTGGCGTTCCCATAAAATTAATGTTGATCGATATTTGTCTTGGTTGTGGCATTCCTATCAATTGATGTTAATCAATATTTGGTCTTGGTTGTGGTGTTCCCATCAAATTTGGAATATATCTCATGTAATTCAAAGTTAGCTAGCTTTTGGTAATAATGTTATATCTTATGTATGACCTATTTATGGGTCTTGGTGTAACATGGTAAGAATATCCTTTATGTGCGACCTATCTTTTGGGTTCAGTGCTAGTGTGTCAAGCCTTATTGAATATTTCAAGGTTGTTCCTCAAGCTGACATGTTTTTCTAGGCCAACTCATTTTGTTCTTCAGGTGTGTATATATACATGTATGTGGAACATCTTTTAGTGCATCCAAAAAACAAGAAGTGTGGAATGTGTGCAAATAGTGATAAAGGTGCAAAGGATTGTCTGTCAAGGATCAAAGAAGGAAGTGAAGGCAAGTGCCAAGTAGAAGAAATTTGTTTTGTAGAAGTAGTGAAAGGAATGTTGGTAGAATATTCTTAACCGGATCCATTGCAATCAAATGTTGTGCTCTTAACTGGAATTGAATTCATGTATATGTAGATGCAACTTCATCAGTTCATGTTTTGTCCATTTTTGTAACCAATGGATTTTCTATCTTGGGAAGTGATCCCACTGGCAATGAGCCACTTGACAGTGAGCCTTACCTATAGTGAGAATTTTGGTGGTGAGCCCTTGTAAAAGTCACCTTAATCGGTGTTGTATAATTGAGAATTAGCATTCTCCATGGTTTTTCCCATCTCGGGTTTCCACGTAAATTTTGGTGTTCATTGTGCATGGTGTTGTTTAGTGCTTGCATGTCCATATCTATTTTAATTAATATACAAATGGTTTATGATTGATCCAGATTAAGTAAATAAAGAAAAGTGTTTTGGGATAACTGATTCACCTCCCCTCTCAATTATTCGAATTGTTCAACACATACTCCCCCTTTGTGAATTATCATCCCCAATGATTTTATGTAGAAACATAAAACAAAAAAATAACAAACAACATATTGTTTCAAGAACTCTCAAAATCATCAAGAACATGAGGAAACTTTTGTTGAATCTCAACATAGTCCTCCCAAGTGGCTGAATCTTCTGCATACTGGTCCCACTAGACTTTTCATTGCAAGACTTCCCTATTACATAAGTGAAGCTTACATGTTTTGAGCACCTTGACAGGCTCGAGAGTTACCACTCGGAGGTCCTATACCTGTAAAACAGTCCAATCAATCACATGATTATCACTTGGTATATAATTTTTTAGGTAGGACACATGGAAGATGTTATGCATTATGGAAAGAGTTGGTGATAATGCAATTCAATAAGTTATAGGATTCAATTCCTCTATAATCTGAAAAGTTCCTACATAATGTGGGGCTAACTTAGAAGACTTTCCAAATTTCATGGAGCTCTTGTGAGGTTTCACTCTCAACAACACTTAGTCACCTACGGAAAAATTGTGGGGCACTCTTTTGGCATTAGAATAGCTTTTATGCTAGTCGTTAGCTTCAACCAACCTTTGCTTAACAATTTTAACTTGCTCCTCCATTTCTACTAACATTTTTGGCCCACGACTCTATGTCTTCGAATCTATCCCAACTTATAGGAGTTCGACACTTTTGACCATACAATGCTTTGAAAGGAGCCATATTTATTATGGAATGATAAGAATTATTTTAGGAAAATTCTACTAAGGGTAAGTAATCTTCCCACTTGTATTATTGATCCATACAATACATCCTAAGTAGGTCTTTTGATACTTGATTCACCCTTTCAATTTTCCCATCTATTTTTGGATGATATGCTGAGCTAATATTCAGTTGAGTCCCTAGTGCAGAAAACAAAGTTTTCCAAAACCTAGAAGTTTCTTGTGCATCCCTATTTGAGATAATCTTCTCAAGAATTCCATGCAACCTAAACACTTCTTTCACTTGAATTTCCTTGCTATGATAGGTGCTCCATCAGTTAAATTCTCAGCTATAAAATGTGCTACTTTGGTAAGCTTATCTACAACCACAAGAATGGCATTGTGCTTATTTCTTGACATAGGAAATCCTTGCACAAAGTCCATACTTATGACTTGCCACTTCCTCTCTGGTATATCATGTGGATATACCAAGCCTGTAGGATGATGATTCTCTGCTTTCACCCTTTGACACTCAAGAAACCTAGCCACAAATCTAGCAGTGTCTCCTTTCATCCCTTTCCAAAAGTATAATGGCTTTACATCCACCATCATTTTCGTCACTCTATGGTGTTTAGAGTATGGTGCTTCATGTACTTCCTTTCATACCAAATTTATTAACTCTTCTATGTCAGGTACATACATTCTACCCTTATATCTAAGTAATCCATTAGGTTTAAAATGAAAACCTTCATACGTAGAATCTTGCAGATTGCTAGTGAGTGCTTGCTTTACTTGCAAGTAGTACTCATCCTCTTTGCATTTTTGTAACACTTTCCCTTTAAATTTAGTTTGGATCATTACTATTAAAGCAATATGTCATCTTCAACTCAAGGCGTTGGCAACCTGATTTTTTGTCCCTTTTATATAGCTGATATTGAAGTCATAATCAACTATTAACTCTAACCATCTTCTTTGTCTATCATTCAAATTAGTGTGAGTGAAAAGGTACTTTAACCCATTATGATCAATTTTCATCTAAAAGGGTTTTCCTAACAAGTAATGCCTCCACATTTGTAATATGTGAACCACAACTATTAATTCTAAATCATGTAGTGTATAATTCATCTCATAAGGTTTCAACTTCCTAGATTCATAAGCAATTACTTGCCCATCTTGCATTAACACACCTCCTAAACCCTCTCTAGATGCATCTGTGATAACAGTAAAGTTACCCTCAGGGTCTGGTACTTTCAAGATCGATGTGGTGGTTAATTTCTCTTTATGTAGGTCAAAAGCTTCTTGGCACTTCCCAGTCCACTCAAATTTATTTCCTTTCTTTTGTAAAGAAGTAATTGGAAAAGCGATCTTAGAGAAGTTTACAAAAAAAATTCTATAATACCCTACTAGACCCATGAAACTTATTACCTCCGAAACATTCTTCAGTACAAGTCACTCAAGTATCACCTTAATCTTAGCTACATCTACAGAAATTCCATCTATCAAAATTACATGCCCTAGATAATGTACCCTCTTTTGGAAGAATGTACACTCAGAGAGTTTACCATACAACTTATGTTCTCTTAAACATTGTAAAACCATCTCTAAATGTCTGCAATGTTCCTCCTCATTCCTAGAATAAATCGGGATGTCATCTAGAAAAGATAATATAAACCTATCTAGGAAGTCCCTAAATACACTATTCATCAGGTTCATAAATGTTGTAGGCGCATTTTCCAAACCAAAGGTAAAGCAGTGAACTCATAGTGTCCATATCTGGTTTTAAGGATATCTTCATCCTTAATCCTCAATTGTTGGTATCCAGATCTCATATCTATTTTAGAGAATACAACAAACCCCCTCATTTGATCGAAAATATCATCTATGCATGGCAACAGATACTTGTTCTTTACTGTAGCTTTGTTAATTATATGATAGTCGATGAACAAACACAAAGTACCATCCTTCTTTTTCACAAAGATGGTTGGCGCTCCCCAAGGAAAAACACTTGGTCTTATCAACCCTTTAGACAACAATTTGTCTAATTGTGCCTTAAGCTCCATTAGCTCGATGGTTGTCATCATATAGGGCACCTTGGAAATAGGTTTAGACCTTGGAACTACATCAATAGAGAAGTCAAATATTATTTTTCATGGAAATCCTAGTAACTCATCTAGAAACACATTCAAAAAAATTCTTAATATTGGATACTTCTCCATATTTTATTTTCCAGTTTCATCTATTTCACCATCTTCTAACTCCTAAAAGCTTTAGAATTCCAAGTTATCAAGATATTTTTCCAGATCTTCTATCTTGATGGCAAAGAGTTTACACCCTTTCTTCTTAGCTCTTAATAGTTGCATTCTCATGTTTTGACGAATCCTGACCTCTCTAGGTATCCCTTCAAATTTTACTTGATTATTGTGAACAGGAGAAATATACCTATCTAATGTGCAAAATGAAGTAAAATGCAAGATAAGTACAAAACACCTAACACCTCAAATGATTAGCCTAGTTGGATTCAAAACAAAGAAAGATGAAGATAAAAAAAATGATTATACCTTGTCTCAAATCGATCCTTTGGTTGGCCCTTGATATCATTTTGATGTGTGCTCCTTGGATTGATAACTTGCAATAATGGTGCTAGATGTGTGACTAATGGAGGTGGGTGGATGTGATAATGGTGGTAGATGAAAATGCAAATATTATGAAGGCTACAATAAATGGCTTTAATGGCTTGAAAGGCTTGAGAGCATAAGTTCGGTATGCATGCATTCACTAACTCAATTAATGAAAAGAGGGGGCTATTTATAGAAGAAGTTGAATTCTCTACAAAATTCAACGGTCAAGATGGAGGGCTATGATGAGTTGAGGACTCACAAGCCCTCACATCTTGACATGTGGAGGGTGAGGTGTCAAAGGGGATGATGAGATGGAAAAGGGTACAAGTGAGGTGGAAAAGGCCATGTGGTCCCAAGGTACTTGCAAGTACCTTGGGATGAGAGAGAATCTCCACAAAAATTAATCCCTTGTCCCCAAATGGGGCTGAAAGTGACAAGTGATGACTTTTAGAAAGTCCACCTTTGTCAACATGGGGATTGGAGATGACCTTGGAAGAATAAAAGTGAATTTTTAATTCACTTTTTGGGAGAGACCAAAGGGTAAAATAAGATTCCTCTAAAAAAGGTCTTTGTCCTTTGGGTACGATGTGACGTATGAGATGTCATGGGGAAGACAAATGCATCAGGGGAATAAGTGTGAATTTTTAATTCACATGGGGAAGAGGTCAACCCAAAAAAGGTAAGTCCCAAGAAAGGTTGACCTAAGGACATGCTAGAAAGGGTAAGTCATTAGGATTAGGATTGTGCAAATAGGTGATTAGGCTAATTAATGATGATTAAAGGCAAGTGGCTAGATTTGGAGGATGTGACATTAATCCTAATTAAGGATATTCACATTTTAATGAAAGATTATTTAAATTAATCCAGCTTAGTGAAAAGGTTATGGAGGATGTGACAAAGGGAGAGGAAGAATGAATTAAAAATTGAAAAGGATAATTGACTAAATTAAATAAATTGATTGCATTTATTTAATTTAGAGATGAAGTGGGCTAATGTATAAAGTATTTAATTAAATATTTTTTGAAACCTTAGAGAACGAGCAAATGGATATCTGAAATGGATGGACGAATGGCCAGAATAGGTAAACGGGTACCCCAGACGAGGGAACAACACTCAGAATCAAAAAACAGGTTCTCGGAACAGGGTAATGACAAGCGAATGGAGGTTAAAAAAGGTTTGTTTCAGAGGGTAAGGTTGCCCCTTTAGGTCAAGGCTACCCAAACTTAGGTCAAGGCCTCCCCTTTAAGTCAAAGCTGCCCAAACTTAGGTCAGGGTCACCCAAATAGGAAAGATTTGGCAAAATTTTGACTTAAACAGGCTAAGCAACAATTAAGGTAGGGGGTAGGGCCGCCCCTTTAGGTCAGAGCCACCCCTTGAGGGCAAGGTCACCTCTGTGGACTGATCTAAACCTAACTTAGTCAAAAATAGTGATGGAAAAGGATGAAAACAACAAGTAAAAAGGCCAAAACTCACTGACAAGTATTGGTTTTGCACAAGAAAACACTTCAAACAACACAAGCCTAGTTCTATTGTTAAGGGTATGGTCAACACGGTTCTTTATCTAGGCTTAACAAGTTTACTAAGGGTGTCCTCAATATACACACGGTACGTGGGACATAACCGTGAACACCAGTCCATCTACAAGCATGAGTCAGGAGTAGCCAGTGAGAGATTGGCAGCTCGGACCAACTCTTCACGTCTTGTCTAGGTATCACCTTAGCTTTGATGCTCCACCAAACATGACATGACTAGATTGAGGTACAGCTTTCACTCTCCCCCCTTTATATACCTTGTCAATAACATGTGGCTGGGATCATCCCTTGGGGTGATGAAATCCCCAAGCAAGTCTCACTAAAGGAAGAAGACACTAGATGCCTCAGTTGGTCCCCAAGCTCGCACGAAGCGCAAGGGGAGAGCTTTGACGCATTGGAATCTTCTAGGTAGACTAGACAAGAGTGAGTTGCGATTTATCATCACCTAGGATCGCCAAAGAGGTGCAAGGGGAGGGGATACATCAACAATCCACTCACAAGCACAACAAACAGATGTGATTTGACCCTTTAATTAAACTATGTTCCTAGTTTAGACAAATGAAAGTACAAAACCAATTAAATACAATTTCTCAACCTACAACACACTTGTCAGTAGTTTTATTTTCTATCTTTAACAAGCAAATTTTGTCTGTTGGGCGTGGCCACCTCTGTGTTTTGGGTGTGGCCGCCACTTTTGGGAAAGGTCGGTCTTCTATAAACCTACAAGCAACCTGGGGTCAAAGAACAGTAAAAAAAGTAGCAAAACAATTTATTGTTTGGGCAAGGTCGGTCTTTTGTGAACCTGCAAGCAACCCGGGGTTAGAAAATAGTAAAAGAAGTAGCAGAATAGTTTGTTGTTTGGGCAAGGCCACCCCTCCTGGGCAAGGTTAGTCTTCTGTGAACCTGCAAGCAACCCAG
The DNA here is from genome assembly GCA_007115665.2 of Sequoiadendron giganteum. Classification (NCBI taxonomy): domain Eukaryota; kingdom Viridiplantae; phylum Streptophyta; class Pinopsida; order Cupressales; family Cupressaceae; genus Sequoiadendron; species Sequoiadendron giganteum. Next base: position 232,604,738 of record CM021109.1, on the reverse strand, counting down.
GGTCAAAAAATATTGAAAAAATTAGTAGAACAGTCTATTGTTTGGCCATGTCCACCCCTCCTAGGCAAGGTCAGTCGCCTGTGAACCTGCAAGCAACTCGGGGTCAGAAAACAGTGAAAAAAGCAGCAGAACATTTTGTTGTTTGGGCAAGGTCGGTCTTCTGTGAACCTGCAAGCAACTTGAGGTCAGAAAATAGTAAATAAAAGTAGCATAACAGTTTGTTGTTTGGGCAAGATCGCCCCTCTTGGGCAAGGTCGATCTTATGTGAACCTGCAAGCAACCCAAGGTCAGAAAATAGTAAAAAAAAGTAGCATAATAGTATGTTGTCAAGGCAAGGCCACCCCTCCTAGGCAAGGTCGGTCTTCTATGTCAGAATCTGTAAAAATTTAAACAACAAAAAATGTTAAAACAAAGGACCCGTGATATGGGTCCCATCAGACGTGCCAAAAATGTGAACAAGAGAAATATACCTATCTAATGTGCAAAATGAAGTAAAATGCAAGATAAGTAAAAAACACCTAACACCTCAAATGATTAGCCTAGTTGGATTCAAAACAAGGAAAGATGAAGATAAAAAAAACAATTATACCTTGTCTCAAATCAATCCTTTGGTTGGCCCTTGCTATCGCTTTGATGTGTGCTCCTTGGATTGATAACTTGCAATAATGGTGGTAGATGTGTGACTAATGGAGGTGGGTGGATGTGATAATGGTGGTAGATGAAAATGAAAATACTATGAAGGCTGCAATAAATGGCTTTAATGGTCTGGAAGGCTTGAGAGCATAAGTTTTGTATGCATGCATTCACTAACTCAATTAATAAGAAGAGGGGGCTATTTATAGAAGAAGTTGAATTCTCTACAGAATTCAATGGTCAAGATTGATCCACCATGGCCAAGATGGAGGGTTGTGGTGAGTTGAGGACTCACAAGCCCTCACATCTTGACATGTGGAGGGTGAGGTGCCAAAGGGGATGATGAGATGGAAAAGGGTACAAGTGAGCTGGAAAAGGCCATGTGGTCCCAAGGTACTTGCAATTACCTTGGTATGAGAGAGAATCTCCACAAAAAGTAATCCCTTGTCTCCAAGTGGGGCTGAAAGTGACAAGTGATGATTTTTAGAAAGTCCACCTTTGTCAACATGGGGATTGGAGATGGCCTTGGAGGAATAAAAGTGAATTTTTAATTCACTTTTTGGGACAGACCAAAGGGTAAAATAAGATTCCTCTAAAAGAGGTCATTGTCCTTTGGGTACGATGTGACATATGAGATGTCACGGGGAAGACAAATACATGGAGGGACTAAGTGTGAATTTTTAATTCACATGGGAAAGAGGTCAACCCAAAAAGGGTAAGTACCAAGAAAGGTTGACCTAAGGACATCCTAGAAAGGGTAAGTGATTAGGATTAGGCTAATTAATGATGATTAAAGGCAAGTGGCTAGATTTGGAGGATGTGATATTAATCCTAATTAAGGATATGCACAGTTTAATGAAAGATTATTTAAATTAATCCAGCTTAGTGAAAAGGTTATGGAGGATGTGACAAGGGGAGAGAAAGAATGAATTAAAAATTGAAAAGGATATTTGACTAAATTAAATAAATTGATTGCATTTATTTAATTTAGAGATGAAGTGGGCTAATGTATAAAGTATTTAATTAAATACTTTTGGGAACCTTAGGGAACAAGAAAATGGATATCTGAAATGGAAGGATGGATGGTCAGAATAGGTAAACGGGTACCCCGGATGAGGGAACAACACTCAGAATAAAAAAATAGGTTCTCGGAACAGGGTAACAACAAGCAAATGGAGGTCAAAAAAGGTTGTTTCAGAGGGCAAGGCCACCCCTTTAGGTCAAGGTCACCCAAATAGTGGGTGGGGTCACCCAAACAGGAAAGACTTGGCAAAAGTTTGACTTAAACAGGATAAACAACAATTAAGGTAGGGGGTAGGGTTGCCCCTTTAGGTCAAAGTTGTCGCTTGAAGGCAAGTTCACCTCCATGGACTGATCTGAACCTAACTTAGTCAAAAACAGTGATGGAAAAGGTTGAAAACAACAAGTAAAAGGCCAAAACTCATTGACAAGTATTGGTTTTGCATAAGAAAACACTTCAAACAACACAAGCCTAGTTCTATTGTTAAGGGTATGGTCAACACGGTTCTATATTTAGGCTTAACAAGGTTACTAAGGGCTTCCTCGATATACGCATGGTACATGGGACACAACCATGAGTCAGGAGTAGCTAGTGAGAGATTGGGAGCTCGGACCAACTCTTCACATCTTGTCTAGGTATCACCCTAGCTTTGACACTCTGCCAAACATGACATGACTGGATTGAGGTATAGCTTTCACTCTCACCCCTTTATATATCCGGTCAGTAACATGTGGTTAGGATTGGCCCTTGGGGTGATGAAATCCTCAAGCAAGTCCCACTAAAGGAAGAAGACACTATACGCCTCAATTGGTCCCCAAGCTTGCATGAAGCGCAAGGGGAGAGCTTTGACGCATTATAATCTTCTAGGTAGACTAGACAAGAGTGAGTTGCGATTTCTCATCACCCAAGATCGCCAAAGAGGCACAAGGGGAGGGGATACATCAACAATCCACTCACAAGCACAACAAACAAATGTAATTTGACCCTTTAATTAAACTATGTTCCTAGTTTAGAGAAATGAAAGTACAAAACCAATTAAATACAATTTCTCCACTTGCAACACACTTGTCAGTAGTTTTGTTTTCTGTCTTTGACAATCGGATTGTGTCTGTTGGGCATGGCCACCTCTGTGTTTTGGGCATGGATGCCACTTTTGGGAAAGGTTAGTCTTCTATAAACCTACAAGCAACCTGGGGTCAGAGAATAGTAAAAAAAGTAGCAGAACAATCTATTGTTTGGGCAAGGTCACCCCTCCTGGGCTAGGTCAGTCTTCTGTGAACCTGCAAGTAGCCCGAGGTTAGAAAATAGTAAAAATATAGTAGAACAGTTTGTTGTTTGGGCAAGGCCGCCCCTCTTGGGCAAGGTCGGTCTTTTATGAACCTACAAGCAACCTGGGGTCAAAAAATAGTGAAAAAGGTAGTAGAACAGTTTGTTGTTTGGGCATGTCCACCCCTCCTAGGCAAAGTCAGTTTTCTATGAACCTGCAAGCAACTCGAGGTCAAAAAATAGTGGAAAAATTAGTAGAACAGTTTGTTGTTTGGGCAAGGTCGGTCTTTTGTGAACCTGCAAGCAACCCGAGGTCAGAAAATAGTAAATAAAAGCAATAGAACAGTCTGTTGTTTGGGAAAGGTCGGTCTTCTGTGAACCTGCAAGCAACCCGAGGTCAAAAAATAGTAAAAAAAAGCAGCAAAATAGTCTGTTATTTGGGAAAGGTCGCCCCTCCTGGGCAAGGTCAATCTTCTGTGTCAGAATCTGCAAAATTTTAAACAACAAAAAATGTTAAAACAAAGGACCCATGATGTGGGTCCCATCGGGCGTGCCAGAAATGTGAACAAGAGAAATATACCTATCTAATGTGAAAAATGAAGTAAAATGCAAGATAAGTAAAAAACACCTAACACCTCAAATGATTAGCCTAGTTGGATTCAAAACAAGGAAAAATGAAAATAAAAAAAATGATTATACCTTGTCTCAAATCGATCCTTTAGTTGGCCCTTGATATCGCTTTGATGTGTGCTCCTTGGATTGTTAACTTGCAATAATGGTGCTAGATGTGTGACTAATGGAGGTGGGTGGATGTGATAATGGTGGTAGATGAAAATGCAAATATTATGAAGGCTGCAATAAATGGATTTAATGGCTAGAAAGGCTTGAGAGCATAATTTTTGTATGCATGCATTCACTAACTCAATTAATAAGAAGAGGGGGCTATTTATAGAAGTTGAATTCTCTACAAAATTCAACGGTCAAGATTGATCCACCATGGCCAAGATGGAGGGTTGTGGTGAGTTGAGGACTCACAAGCCCTCACATCTTGACATGTGGAGGGTGAGGTGTCAAAGGGGATGATGAGATGGAAAAGGGTACAAGTGAGGTGGAAAAGGCCATGTGGTCCCAAGGTACTTGCAAGTACCTTGGGATGAGAGAGAATCTCCACAAAAATTAATCCCTTGTCCCCAAATGGGGCTGAAAGTGACAAGTGATGACTTTTAGAAAGTCCACCTTTGTCAACATGGGGATTGGAGATGACCTTGGAAGAATAAAAGTGAATTTTTAATTCACTTTTTGGGAGAGACCAAAGGGTAAAATAAGATTCCTCTAAAAAAGGTCTTTGTCCTTTGGGTACGATGTGACATATGAGATGTCATTGGGAAGACAAATACATGAGGGGAATAAGTGTGAATTTTTAATTCACATGGGGAAGAGGTCAACCCAAAAAGGGTAAGTACCAAGAAAGGTTTCCCTAAGGACATGCTAGAAAGGGTAAGTGATTAGGATTAAGATTGTCCAAATAGGTGATTAGGCTAATTAATGATGATTAAGGAAAGTGGCTAGATTTGGAGGATGTGACATTAATCCTAATTAAGGATATGCACATTTTAATGAAGGAATATTTAAATTAATCCAGCTTAGTGAAAAGGTTATGGAGGATGTGACAAGGGGAGAGAAAGAATGAATTAAAAATTGAAAAGGATAATTGACTAAATTAAATAAATTGATTGCATTTATTTAATTTAGAGATGAAGTGGCATAATGTATAAAGTATTTAATTAAATACTTTTGGGAACCTTAGGGAAAGGGGATATTATTAATTAAATATTTCATTTAATTAATATGGATAGATTAGATGAATAAATGTTGGGATTATGACTATATGGAAGTGGTCAAATTTAGGTGTCTAATATTACCAAAATCATGTAGGCATTCTATAGTTTTAGCATGGAAATCTACCTTAGCCCTATGTATCCACAACCAATTCATACCTAGGATAATGGCATATGATCCTAGAGGTGTGACATATTGGTTTACTTCCATAGAAAAACTAGGTAGCTCTATCCTATACTCGAGTAGATATTGTTCCACCTTTTCTCTTGTCTAGTTTGCATACTCTACATCCTAAGACATTGCCATGTATCCAACCTTCCTAGATAATTTCTTAGCTACTCTATGTGAAATTAAATTCTCATTTGCACTAGTATCAATAAGAAAAAAAATAGGTAAGCCAAAAAAAATACCTGGAATTTCAACTGGAGTTACTTGATAATCAGCCTAACAATCATCCACAACTACATGTATCTTTTGTTGAAACATTTCTTGTTGGGTGGGTAATGGATTATCATATGGTCATAATTTGGAATCTTTATTAGGACAGTCGTTAGCATAGTGGTCCCCTCCACATGTATAACATCTTGTACCTAGTCCTCTTTTCCTTGTGGGTTCTCCAGACTTGTTAGCATTTTCATTAGCTTTGTTGGTATTACCAATGCTAGAACCATTCCTCTTACGCTCTCTTCTAGACTCTTTTCCATCATTGAAAAACCCTTTTCCCTTTTGCCTTGGTACATTTTGCATAAATTCAACCTTCTTTGGAGTTGGCTTGTCAGGAACTTCCACAACCTTCTTATGATCTCTAATTTCTTGACGAGTGGAGTTAGCCTTGAGATTTTTATCCTGTTTAATTGCTTTCTCATATATAATATTCATTGTTGTTGGACCATTCATATCCACTTCTCCTTCGATCTAATTGTTAAGTCCCATAATAAAATTTCTTATGTGAAAGCGTTCATCCTTGTGATATATGGGAACATAACGTAGTCAAGTAAATTTCTCCCAAAACTTGTTGACTGTCATATTACCTTGTTTACTGTAGAAATCTAAGAGGTTTTGGTCATAGAAGAGTTGGGGAAACCATATCTTATGAAAAATCTCAACAAATTCTCCCCATGTCAGCTTCCATGAGTTAATATTGAGTTCCAACTTTTTGTTCATCCACCAGTTAGAGGCTTCTCCTGCTAGCTAGTATGCACCCCAAGTAGTTTTAGTGGTCTCAGTGTAGTTTTGGATTTCAAAATACTTTTACATTTGGACAAGCCACACCTCAACCTCATCTCTGCCAGCACTTCCATCAAACTTGGGTGGGGTAATCTTCTTCATGTCCTTGGAAAGAAGGAAGCCATATGCTTCTTATTTCTTTCCTTGGATGGCGTAGGTGATTTTTTCTTCTCATGATCATGAGTTTCATCATGCCCATGAGAATATTTTTATCCCTCATGCTCATTAATGAGAACTTATTTCTCTACCCTATCATTAAATTTTTCCTACTCAAGGTTAGCCAACCTTTCCAAGATTTGGTCAATTCTAGCCTCAACTCCTGTGGGTCCTTTCCCAACTTCTTGTCTTCCACCAAGATTAGTTCATGTCCTCACCATCTTCACAAGATCAATTTTTACCTGAATTTTTATCCATGTTAGACTAAATTATGTTATCAACTATCTTATGGAAAACACTAAAAATGGCATTCATAACACATAAATAACTCCACATAAAATTAAGCACATGCTTTTTGATAAACATATAATTTTATTCATTTCATAAGGATTTTAATATCCCTTTGATTACATGGAGTGACTATTCAGATAGTTGAGTGGAGAGTATCCCTCGAATTCACTCTCTGACACATAATGGAGTATAACCTACAGACTGAGATTGTTTCTCATCTTTCATTTGTTCGTACCTATCCCAAAAAGGATAGTAGCCTTTATATTTTTCATTTGATACATAGTTACGAAGTACATATCCCTCAGATTCATTACTTGAGGAAATTACAATTACTTCCAACAATGGAAGAACTCTATGGTCCATAAAGGTAAATGTCGGACCAACGCTCCCTTCCAAGGGCATATCCAAGTGCAAAGTGATAATGACTTAGATTTCTTTGGTGAGACAGAAGGTAGGTAGTTGTACTTAGCCTCCATCTTCATCTTCCTCTTCACATGGCCAATCCGAGAAAGTGCATGACTAAAGGTTTTGGTGTCACTCAACCAGATGACATTATCAAAGTTGGTACCCTTTATTGTTCTAATGATGGCTTATCTTTCCTTCTTGGCCTTGAGGTAGCACTCATTTATTATTATTGTCTTTTGATTCGTTAATCTAAGACACACCATCTTGGCACAAGACTTTCCAAACATTAGATAATGTTGGATGGAAAGAATGATGAGATCATAGGTTCCAGAGCTAAACCCGGTAGCTCTAATACCACATGTAACATTGCAACCCTTCAATGAAGAAAAAATTCCTAAGTTTTCACTTTATGAGTAAATAAACTATGTAACAAGCCATAACAATAAAAAATATGTTTTCTTTATTGAGAATATACAAACAAAGATTCCATAACATAATATAATAAGGATTCCATTCCATTACAATAATTTCACAAGTTACAATCATACAAGAATGCATTCATTAACATACAAAGCCCAATGAGCTTTAGAAAAAATATCTTATAGATGGTCCAAGATCCTTCCTTTCAAATATTGGTTCTTTTACCGCCTATTGTGGAGGAGAAGCATCACTTAAGCACTTTTTTGCCAACCGCAGACTCATATGTGGTCCCCCACACATCTATCATTCGATAGATGGTCCTTACCTTCAATGAAGAGATTGGTAAAGTAACTGAATAACAAAAACCAACTAAGCATAGTGTTGTGTCCTACATAACTAGAACTTGTAAACCCATAATCTAGATCTAGCATGTAATACTATATCACGATGAACTAACAATCAGGGAAAACTTTAGTGTTGAATCTTTTCCAATTGATGAATTTTAGAAATTGGGGAATTAATCACACCCAATAGGGTGTCCAAATTGCTTGAATTTTATGAATTATCGATCCAATGCATGTCCATTTGCCAATGATTTCTTTTATGAGGCATATTTAAGCAACAAATTTTCCATAAAAAACTACACGTTTCAAATGAACCGATTAATATTTTCACCTAGAATCCCATAAGCATGTAATAAAACACCTACATATTTTCCAATACAATTAAATTAGAATTGTATTAGGACCCATTTCGCCAATTAAAATTTACAAATAGTTTCTTGCTAAGACCCATTTCGCCAATTAAAATTTACAAATAGTTGCTTATGAGAACCCATTTCGCCAATAACATTAAAAAATAATTACATTTGAGGACATATTTCACCAATTGTTGTGACACCTCCATGCTAATTGTAGGGCCATAATCGCCTTGAAAATTACAATGTATCATTGTATAAGCACGTAGGATTCACCAAATTTTTAATATACCATTTAAAAATCTTGCAAAATTTACCAAATATGGATTGATATAAATATAATCGAAACTATCATTTATTCTCACATTTTTTTCAGTTCTCGATTCGAAAGTTGGCCTTGGAACCTTGAAGTTGATCGTAGGCAAGCTACAAAGTTACAACACAAAAATTCCTGCATTAACGAATAGCAAGTCAGTGAAAACCTAAACTTAAAGGTGAGTGATCATTTCTTCATAGTGTTATAAGATTTCTCTATCTCTTTTCCATTCTTGATTCAATCTTAAAGATGATATTGAGTAGGGAATGGGATCTATATTCTATGTCCTTAAACAAGAATACATTGTTTTCCAACTTTTATTCAAAGTGAGAGATCAATATGTCGAGCAGCAAGGGTAAGAATCCTCAAGGTGGTGAAGGGACTAGGAGGCCATCAAAATGCTCAAAAAGTAGAGGTACCATATAGTCTTACTTTAGAATTGGAAATGCTTTTGATCCATCAAATCAAGATGGAGCTACATCATCAACTCTTCCACCAAATATTAATGAAGAAGGCATTCACAATACCTCACCACCACTGGAAGGTCCAAGTGAGATTGTCATTGAGTTAAATGTGTCAAATGAGGATGGTAACACCATAGAAGATGTTCCAAGGGATGCCCTGGTTAGCCAGAATGAGATAATTGACTTGGATCAGGATGATGTTGGTAGCAAGAAAAGAAAAGTCAAATCAAAAGTGGGGCGTGAGTGGGAAATGACAAGGAATTTTCAACTTGGTTGGTTGTCAGAGTACCCCTTCATTGTACCAGTGGGGAAAGAAAACAATGTTCAAACTACAACAAAATACATGTGTATGATTTGTAGCTGGAAATGTAAAAGAGACAAGAAGTTGCAGCTAAAGCTTGACACTATAGAAAAGCATATTGGTAAAGTTTATGAAAAACAAATAATAGACGGAAAGGAACAAGCAGTCGTACAATGGAAATCAAAGGAAGAATGTCTTCATGTTAAGTATGCCACATAATATGAAGAGAATAAGCAAAGAATTTCAAAGCTTATTGCATGTCAAAGTACACTTGAGGGTCAGTTTTGAAAAGCAATGGAAGGAGATAATATGTCAAAAACTATTCAGATGAGTGTTGTTTTTTATATTTTGTCTAGAGGGCATCCTATGACAGACTACCCAAAATATTTTAATTTATTATCTTTTTTGGGTGTTCCTCACTTTCCTGGATCACATTGGTTAGTAAATGCTAGATGGGAATGGGAAAACTATCTTGTTGCAATGGAAAAGCAAGATTCAAATGAGAAATTAAAAGATTCAAACTTCATTGTGTTATCTTTAGATGAAGTTACTACGGTAGAAAATACTTCTTGGGTCTGTATGCATGTGTATACTATAAAACAACATGTTTTCCAAGCTCATCTTCTCTATGTTCAACATCACAAAATCTATTTGAACTAGTCAAGAAATCTTTGAATGAAATTGCAAGTATGGATGACATGAAAATTGTCAAAAATTTGGTGTGTGTAAGAGTTGATGGAGTTGTAGTGATTTAAGGTCAAACAAGCGGTGTTTGCACAAAGTTACAAACCACTTTTGCACCATAGATGCTTAGCATTCATTGCATGGCCCATGGAATGAATTTAGCATTCAAAATTGTAAGCAAGTTTCCTACAATATCAAAAGTTGAAAATCTAATCCATGAACTCTGTGCATACTTCTGTCGAAGTCCCAAATGTTTCGTGAAATTTCAAATTTTGTTGAGGGAATAACAACAAGAAACAAGCTTATCAAGGATGTTGATAGTAGATGGATCTCCCTGCATAGACCAATGCAACAAGTTCTTTTAGAATATCAATCCTTGATTGGAGTAATGTATGAGCATTGCAACACAGTAGACAAAGCTTTTGGCCTTTTACATAGGTTAAGCAATATAGAGACACTCTTGACTTTAGCTAGTCTTCTCCGCATGCTAGATGAAATGAACAATCTTGTGAAGAAATCCCAAGATAGAACTATGTATATTTATGAATATTCCAAACTACGTAGACATACATGCATGGCCCTCAATCATCTATATCTAGATCTAACACAAGAAAACACAAATTACTTCATGTAGCAGAAAATTACTGATTTGAATAAGCCTAATAATTATTTACAATTTAATGCAAGTGGGCACTTATGTATCTGTGTATGTGGATATGAGATACCAATTTACCATTGTAAGACAGCTAGGCGCTCTAGTAGAGAAGCGCCTATTAAAGAGGAATATTTTAAAGACATTGTTAAATATATTAGTGATAATTTGAAGGAAATTGCAAAATCTATTTCCTCGGAGATTCATGAAAGATTCCCTTGAAATTAAATACTTGAATCCATTTGTATTGTGTCTCCTTGATTTTGGGTAAACCGAGATAGCCCAAATTGTTTTCATGATAAAGTAAATATCTTGATCGAACAATTTTTGAAAAGTGTAACATATAATGAGTAGACAATAGAAGGAATTTTACATACAAATAAGCGTAGACAACAATGTAAGAATTTAACAATAACTATGAGGGACCAGTATAATTCCATGGGCATGGAGAAGGCCTTTGAACCAAGATCAATAACAAAGGTTTGGACAAACTTAGGTCAGAGTGAAATATTGGGTGATATGATATCAGAATAATTCAAACTTGTTGATTTATGTAAAACAATGATATTGAGGTTGGTGGAGGATGAGAGAGTTTTTAGTTCATTAGCATTTTTGAAATCAAAGTTAAGAAACAAACTAGACAAGAATTTGGAAAATTGCTTGAGGATGAAAGGAACTTCTTATAACGTCAAAAAAAATCATTTTGAAAGGGCACTCACAATCTGGAGGTCCACATGTCAAAGAAGAGGGACCAGTTTGTGCAACACTCCAATTCCAAATGCTGGTACTGGTGGAAGTGGTAGTGGCAGTGGGACAAATGATAGTGACACAATGAATATTGAATTTGAGATGTAGGCCGAAGAAAATGAAGAGGAGACTCAGAATCAAGATGACTCTTTTTACTTTATCTCAAGTTGAAAGTCAGTTTCAAGACCTTGACTCCATTTGGGAAATGGAATTGAATTAGCAGGTTTTAGTTATTTATGCTACACTTCATGAATCATTTTCCAAATTGTAGTTGATGGTATTTTATATTGTATTCCATGAAATTGTGAATCATTACACTTCATGAATCATATTCCAAACTGTAGTTAATGATATTTTATATTGTATTCCATGAAATTGTGATATTTTATATTTTATATTGTATTCCATGAAATTGTGATATTTTATATTTTATATTGTATTCCATGGTATTGAATTTGATATGTGATTTTGCATCGATTTTAAAGAACAACACTTATCACACTACTTATAAATTCCTATTGCATTTCCATTCACACAATCTTTGATAAATGACTAAAAGGAATATTAATCCATTCCTTGAACAAAAGCTAACAGTTCAACATCCATTATTCCATAACTTATAAATAACTGTTGATTATTTTGAGTTAGATGATAGTGAATACAATACTGGAGAGAAAGACAGGTTGATATTATATTCAAAATTAAAGAAATACACTTAAGTATTTGGTTCATCTTTTTTTATTACAGAGCAAAATTATAACATTTCCTAATATCCTATATGTGCTATCAAATAGCTTATAGTAGCCTAATCTGTACTATTTTTAGAATATGCATTGTTTCTCTCTCATCCGTTAATCACCATGGTTGTAGACTCTAGGACCAAAATTGCACTCACCATCCCACAACTGCAAGTCATTCCTCCAATACGTCCAAGTATTTGTTCTTCTAGGCTTGGAATTTGTCCTCAGTGGGCCAACTAAAGCTCATGACTCTATCAGCCTTTTGCCTATAAAGTGAATATTTAGTAACAAACTAATTGGCTTCCTTATCAAACTCTGCTAGGAAAATCTTTGCATGAGCCAACATGTCCATGTTCCGCATTAGCGTACCCATATCATGTCCTTAACAAATCGAAGTAGTTTGATTCAAAATGACGTCATTAGTTTCTTTTCTCCAATCCTGCAAGGTTTTGATGTTACCATCATCCCTTAAAATGGATGGAAAGAGACCATGATGTGTTTCATGAATTTTTTTAACCAATTCCCTTATCCTAGTCTCCAAAGGCTCTATATTTCCCTTGAACTCTTGAATTTAATTTACAATTTGAATGGTGGGATTAAGTTTTTTAGGGGAATTAACATCCTGCTTGGCTCTAATAGACATCATTCTCAACTCTTGCAACCTGGGGATCCATGTCTCCATAAGTGGAATAGCCTTCTCCTTATCATTGTCAAAATTATTTATAGCAAATCTCACAGAAGAATAGCCGGCATGAATGCTATTCAATCTATTATTAACCCATCTATTTAAATGCTCCAAGACTACATTGACAATCTTCATATTATTGTCAAAGATTTCTCTATTGTGATTGTCACATCTCTCCTTATAATCATTTAGCTACTTAAGCAGCTCCTCCTTGCTTGAACCTTCCTCTTTATCATATCAAAAGCAATGTCAGAAGCTAGATCCCATTCTATCAACAATAGGACTCCACTATTTCTTACTAGCACTTTTCCTTCTTCTGCAGTCATTCCATGAAATTTAGCTCTCATTTCCTTTAGGACATGGGCTTGAATAGTTGCCTCTAGCAACTCTAGGTGAAGACTTCTTTGCTTAGCCACAGTAGTAACATACTCATCCTTCTTAGCCATTTAGGAAAACTCCATGAAATCTTTTGATTTCACAAATGAATCATCATCCATGACTCTTGTGCATGCTTCCACTCGGACATCATCAGTGGTATTTATCCTAGTGAGGTCATCCTTGCTCAACCTCATACCCAATTGTTGTGGAACAATCACTATTGGTGAAGAAGTCATTCCCTATTGCATTTCCTACTCAGATACCCAAATTTCCTCATCTAATTCTTCATCATCATAATCCACCAAACCTATTGATTTGACCTTTTCCTTTTTCAATGGTGGCTCTTTTGGTGGTGAGGCATGTTGTGATGGGGAATCAACATCTATAATTTCATGCCCAGTTGACCTCAGAGGAGATTCTAGTGGCACTTGTGGCACTGGAGAAGGAGCTATTTACTCCTCTTGTTGAGAGGAAGCAATAGTTGCATCATCCTTCTTTTCTTTATTCTTTCTCCTTGTGAATTTTTTTTATTTTTTGCTCCTCAGGAAGCTGATATGTAGGCCTTTCTTCCATAACAGGGATTTCTCCTCCACCCTATTCCTCTTCCATATGGGCTTTCCCTTTATCTTGAATCATCCTTTCACTCTCAAGGTGACCAACCATTGTTTCAAAATTTTGGAAAACATGTTCCATTCTCTACATTATATTGGGGATTTCTACAAGAGTAGTGAATTCAAGTTCCTTTTCCCTTACCTTTCTTTACATTTTTTTGAAGTCAAACCATTTTTCTTTTCTATCATCTTGCTCCAAAAAATCAAAGATATTCCTTATTAAATCCTTGGGGTACTGGAAAATGTGCTCAAATTTGGAGCTCCAGTTCCTTAACTTTAACTAGGATATGAAGCCTTCAGGATCATAATACTCCCTTGCCCCTGCTCTCTTCATGTGAAAAGTTTTGAGTATATCATTTATTGTATTCCAACCTCCCTTTTTCATTACAAAATCAGAGAAGCATGTGTATGAAATGAAAAGCGTTCCTTTTCCCTGATCCAACAAGTGTTTTTTTTCCACACTTCCCAATTGCCACATCACTTCAAGGAAACCAATTCTCTTTGGCACACATTTTGGTAACAAGTGAGGTGAGACAGTAGCACCATACACTCTCAAAATAGTATATGAGAGATAAGGGATAACATCTCCCCAATTCAGGCCTCCTATCTTTAGATCTCAATAGATCATGCAGGGCCTTGGGAATTCTCGTCACACTCATAACCAGGGCTCTTATCAACTCGGAGGAAAATAGATTCTCAAATATCACATAGTCAAAATTTATGTCATCCTTATCTAGGACTGTGGTCCAACATTGGACAAGAAAATCCAAATTACCCTCTACCCTATCCAGTGTCATATTTTATCCAAAGTAAGGTGAACCTTTGAACAAAAATATGTGCATGAACAATGAATACCAACTAAATCTTACTCCCATTTCACCCTTCTTCAACTTTACTAGACCCTCATGAATTGTCTCTGTAAGAAACCCTGCATAATCATAAATTGTGCAATAATGGGGGTGTTGGATGTGGGCCACCATATACATCCATGCCATGAGCATTCTAGTGACTAGGTTGTAACAAATAATTTGACAAATGGAGAAGAATATTTTTTGAAAATAAGGGACAAAATAGTTAACAGGAAAGGGCTCTATATCAAATGGTCCCAATGTAATCTTTCAGCCCCTAATCTCTATCAGATACTTTGGTAGTATATGGACCTTGAATGAATTCCCAGTCTTCTCATAGTCTTCTCTAAGAGCCTTTTCATTGATCTTAACCAGGTCCTCACTCCACTCAATGAGACTAAAAACACGATCAATCTCCTCCTTACTGACTTTAACCATGTCAATTCCATCAAAGGACCTCATAGTCCTGGTGACTAGGTCATAATTGACATCTATTGCATTTAACAGATCAATATCTAGTTATACATTTGGCACAATCAATTTTCCCAAGCCAAGATTCCAAGGGTTACCAACTGGAACACCACAATTTCTATTTCCAAACCAGCCACTGAACAATTCCCGCCCAATGCAAGGAAATGCAACATCCCTAATAGGGTTATGCTTGTCAATCAAACCCTCTACTACTTGCGGACCCCGAAAGAGAAATTGACCCTTAGGTTTTTCATTAATCGAAGGTGGAAGTTGATCAGCTAGGTCCTTACTCAAAGGTATTTTGGAGCCAGAGGCCTTCCCCTTTGATGAATATGCTTTCGCTTTAGGAGCCATGACTCAAGGGTTTTTGTAAAGTAGGTTTTTTGGTTTCATAAAATAAAACCTATAGCTTGAATAAGGGTTTAACACAAACAATTGCAATGCAGAACTACCAAATTATTCAAAATGAACATCAAACCTTAAAAGAAATACAAAACCAAGAAAACTCTAGTGATAGGATGACAGAGAAAACACAATTGAGCAAGTTCTTAATATATAGTTTTAAAGGTGCAACAATATATCAACTTACTAGCTTGGCACGAGCTTTAAAACCCTAACTCTAGCTTTGAACGGGCTTGAAAATGTAGCACAAGCTTCCCTGGATGCATAGATTACTTTTATCGATTCTCAATTATTCTTTAAAATAAGTTTTAACAGCCTTACAACTTCTAAATTTGGTAGCTCGACATCCTATCTATTATAATGGCTCACTCATTGGTGCAAGAGCACCTACACCTTGTGAAGTCTAAGTTGATAGCTAGGTGTGTCTTGTGTTCATTTATGCTTAATAAGGTCTGAAGGACCAGTCATAATGTAATTTGAAAAGGTTTTGAATCATTTAGTTGAATTTGTCAGTTTGATTCATAATGCAAAAGCCATGTGAAATCATGAGTTTTAAGGGATATGGGGAGTAGGGTCTTATTCCATGTTAAATAAGGTCTCAATGACCATTTTAAATGTATTGGAGGGCTTAATAGGTCAGTTAGGTGGTATTTGCAAAATCAAGTTGATCAAGTTGTAATGGGATAGTGATTAAGAGCAAAATTGGCAAAAATTGTCATCTTAGACTCTAACAAAAGGTGGTTATGGTAGTTGGTCGGTTCAAGGGGTGGTTTGGATGTGATTACATGATATATTGTTGGAATATCTCGAAGAGAGGCTGTTGGAGAAGTTTGGAATGAGTTTCTAATAAGAAGTTTGCTGTTTTTTTGTGTTTTCCATTAAGAAATTGCTGATCCCGTGCATTGTACGACCTGTACGTATTGTTTTAAACTACAACCCTATTATGGTTGGATAGATAATTGAATAACCTTTCTTTTGGCGTTGGAATGGTGTGATTTCATTAAAAATTGAGTGAGATATCCTTGTTTTACTGCCGGGTGGTCTCAAATCCCATGTTTTTCCTGTTTTCCTGAACTTTGCAAGCATTGTACGGATCTGTACCACCACCATATGATCTGAGACTTATATCATCTTGTAGGGGAATGAAATATCTTTCATCTGAATCCAATTAGAGGTTCTAATATTGAGTTTTGAGAGAGATCTCTTCATTTTTCTGGGACTGCCTGTTTCTAACTAATTTGAGGGTTTGATTGGTGTAAAAAATGATGTTCTAGTCATTCCACTTGCTTTCCAGCCCTGTAACTCGGTGGAATGACTTTTTTCATGGAATTTTAGATGTACCAATGGTTTGGGATGCATAAAATACAAGTTGTATGGTTTTAGGGGGATGCCCTAGGGTGTTTTCATGAGTTTTCCAAGTGAAATTGAGGAATTAAAGTAAGGTTTTGGAAAAATATGATTGGAACTCTATATGTGATAGTGTTTTGAGTTTTTTCAGGTCATTTTATGAAGGTATAATGTAGTGGAATGTTATGATAAGTCTTGGAACCCATATTTTCAATAAACCCTCATGAATTGTGCCTAAAACAAGGTTTTTCAAGTTTGGCATGTATTTGTCCGTACCAATGGAATATTTTTGTGATTTTGGAGGTTTGAAGGCATATGAATTGCTTCACCAAGGTTTCATGGTCCTATGATAGGTTTAAAGGCATGTTGCTTTGAAAAATAGGCCTAATCAGCATAATTGAGCCTTCTGGGTCTGCATCACTCATGCAAACCATAACGGCTCACTTTCCCTCAATTTCAAATTTGAATATTGTTTGTTGATCTCACGATGAGATGAAAATACCACCAACTCAAACTAATTCACCTTAGTCTAAAAAATTCAACTGTGAGCAGCTATTGCCATCATCCAACTAGAACCAGCCATGTGGAACCACTTCCCAATGATCTGCAGGCTCCACCATCTCATTGTCACTAAACTAAGAAACCACACATCAGCTTTCCCACTTCCTCACAAATCTTAATCCTCGTGCAACTTCAATCAATGAGAAGATGGGGAAGGATTGAGATTAAATCTCCCATCCTCAACCTATGTGTGTCTTAACACAAGCTCACCCATCGGTGCACACAATCCCTTGGCACAATTGATGGCCATGATTAAAAGATCCATTTTTTATTACAAAATGTGCCTCCAGAATTCCCTTTAGTAACCAAAACATTAACACCTTCAATCTATGGTGAAATATTTCATTAATTTTCTATTGTTTCCTTTGTAGATCAAGTGACACCATGCAACATTCTCTTGTTTCCTCGTTGAGAGACAGGAGGCAGAGGTGGGTCCCCCATAGGATGGCAGGGAGTGGTCAAGATTAACCCACATCATTTGCCTTCAACCATTGATCTCATCTGAACAGAGTGTTTGCTTCCTTCACCGCCCAATGGGTCCTGAAAATGGGACACGCGTCACCCACCCACTACCCCATGATATTATTTAAAAGCCAAAACAATTTAGACGGGGAGGCGGGGAATGCACCAGATGTAGCCACATCATTTCATTGCCACCATTGATGTGCTCTATCTCATCGCTTGTTGACTTTTCAACAATGTCAGGTCCTCTCATGCAGAAGATATGTGGCTCTCATCTACCAGCCCATGATAATATTTTAATAAAAAACAAAATCAAACATGGGCATGGGGAGTAGCGAAGATGATTTCTCAGTGATTGAATGGTCTTCATAAAACATTAAATCTGCACATGTCATTTTTCTAGTTCATAAAATGGGGCCATGACTAGGCGAACGTTGGGTGAAGACATAAAACCTAAAGATGAAACCTTAGACCTGGAAAATATTTTACTGACTTGTTACCTACATATTATAAAGGCAATTTATTATTAAGATGGTGAGTAACGATAGGATTCCTAGGATTCAGGGGCCAATCAACAGAATGATCCAAAAGGCACAACTCACAACTTAATTGACTGGGAACCGAAAACAAGGGGTCAATGAGGAAACATAACAATTGTCAAAGACATCAAACTTAGGGGTTTTTAGGAAGGGTTTTAGTAACACAAACCCCAAGGCATGACACTAAACAAATACCTAAGGCCCAAGAAATAAAACAACCAAATTTCATAGAATTTAGAGATGGAACACAAAGCATTTTAGGGTTTTCATCACTTGGCACCGACTAAAAGAGCCTTTTGGAAGGTAGGAGAATCTTCACTAGCAAATGGAAATGGTTTTTGTCTCATATGAAATTCTCCCTCATATTTGGAAATGCAAATGCAACTACCTTTGGGGACATTTTGAAATTGAAATTCAATTATATGTCAAATGTAAATGTGACTAAATGTGTAATTTGGCCCAAAGCTCGTTTGCTCCCTTGTTCTTATAAAAGGGAATTCAAGGCCAATTGCACGGTCTTTGGTTGAAAGAGCTTTTGAACTCATGTAAGAGAATTTTTTAATTCAAAAACAAAGAAATAGAGTTAGTGTTGAGTCTTAGGTATGAATTCAAGTCTATAATAGGCATAATGGTTTTATAGTAGTGATGGCATTTGAATGAGAAAATGCATATTTTGAAAAAAATTCTCTCCTCTTGTATTTTTTCATATGAATTATTAATAAAATGATCAAGGATCCTTCAATTGGTCTTCAATCATTTTGGTTGAATGTATGATTTTGTCTCTATTCAAAGAATTAATAAAAATGCTCTGATGGAATCATAGATTTTTATGACTAAATTAACATATTATTAATAATTTCATATTTTATTTGTGTTAAAACTTAAACATGTACTCAGTGATTCATCACTCAACTCAATGCTTAATAACATATTAACAATAGTATCATATACAACAATGAACATCAACAATCGTTTAATGTGTATCTAGTAGTTGAAACCAAAAATTTTCTTCAAATGATAAAATAAATAATACAAATAATTAAACATCAACACATTACTGAATTTGAGCTTTTTTATTGATTTTCACATGGAGTACATAGAGGCATTAGCAATGCAAAATATTGCACAAAGAAAACTCTACACAGAGCTAAGTTGGAACTTAGAAACTCATATTTTCAAATATCAAATCATTGTATCACCTTTTCTAGCAACTTCCACTGTTCAGGTGTTGGAATTGCCATTTGTTCTAACTGTTGTTGTTTGACTTGAAGATTTTTTAACAATTCATGGTTGAAATTGGAACCTGTCTTGAATTCTTCAGTCAATTTTGCATTCAAGGTTATCAGAGGTTTGATGGAATCCAAATAGTTCACCACCTCTAGGTTCTGAGGAAACTGGTCTAAATCAATCTTCCTTGCACCCTCCATCTTCTTTTTGAAATCATCATTTCTAATGAGTCGCTCATTTTTGTCAAAATCCTCTAGCAAACCAAGCTCTGTGAAGTTCCTTGCCTTTTCATCGAACTTCTTCATCTTGTTTGCAGCTAGATTCACATATTCCTTTGTTTCACACATTCTCAAACACTTTTGAATTATAGATGACAACGTCATTGAGGTAGCAAGTCAATTATTAATCCTTTTTATTTCAAATCATTGTCACTGGCTTTGTAGACTGTTTGTTGAACTTGATTTGCAGATTTCTCTAATGCCAGCACATTTTTGTTGTCCACTAAATATTTGTTGAGCTTTTTATAATGTAGTCTGATAGCATCAATAAATTGAAACAATTCACGCAAATGATCAATCCTCTACATTATTTCATCCCAGATATTTTGTTTCATAAGCCTCATTGTTTCTCTACAAAATGTAGATAACTTATTTTGACAAGAGTTAACTTCATTTTTTAGTTCCATTAGCTCTACCTCCAATCTTTCATTTATTTTTCTCTCTTTCTCCAATTTTTGTTGCCACTATGCATTTCCATTCACAATGCTTTGTGTTAATTTTTCTGAACTAGATTTTTCATCATCATAATTCTTGTTTCTCCCATCTATCCTTTTCTTCAATTCATTCAATTCTCTCTCATTTTGTTTATCCTCTTTGCTTGTTGATGAGGCAGATTTTTTACTTTTTTCTAATTCATTGCTTTTGTTATCTATTGCTTTCCTCTTTGCTTTCTCATTTTCTAGGTTTGCCTGTAACTTTTCTATTTGAGTCTGCAACCTTTTTTCTCTCTATCTTTCTTTAGCAATGATGTGTACACCAATTCATTTTTCTTCTTTGATACATTGTTTTTGTCAGTATTTTTGAGTCTAGAAAAATCCAATTGTAAACTACTCACCTAAAATTTAGATCGATCCATTTGATTTGTTGGTTTATTTTGAACTATGGAAACAACAGTTGTGTACTCCATGATTTCTTTATTTGTGTCAAATGTGGGTAATGCCATGGTTTTTGTAGGCTATGAAGTTACAGCAGACGCACTCTTCATCAGTTGCTTCTTTTCTTTTTTATACAAGTCTGATTTCTTTTTAAACTCTTTAATGTAGTCAAAACCTGGGGATGCAAGAACAATGGAATGCTTGAATGGTGAAGGAATAGGAGTACTTGCAGTTTTTAATGATGTCACAACCACACTAACTAGCAATGGGGGAGTTCCTAGAAATAAATCCTTTGTGGTGGATCCACTGGTAGTGTGACTTGGACCTGTCAAAATCCTTTGTCTCTTCTATATGCCTTGATCACCTGGTGTGTGTGTGGTATCTTGTATTGTTGTCCTCTTGTGTGTAATTTATTGTTGTAGCACATGTTGACCACTACTAGTACTACTACACATACCATCGCCACCAATGGTAGTGCCAGTTTCACTAAGCTCTCCACCATGGGCATGTCCTAGTTGTGATTGTATCTGACCGTGAGGATGAGGATTTGAAGCTCTAACAAATTGAATTGTTTCGGTTCTACTTGTATGCCCTTGGTCTAATTTTTCACTTCCAAGCCCAAGGCCAGATTTACCAACTAGTTTTCTATGCTCTACATCTATTACCATCCAAGGGCCTTGTCTTTGGGACCCCAAAGGACCACCTTCATAACCCATTTTTTTAGCTATGGCTACTCCTAAAGTATATGCTTCTTTTGTGGCCTCACTTAAACTAGGTTTGAAATTGACATGGCTTTGTTCTTCCTTATCATCATTAGATTCTTCATCAGTTTCTTGATCTTCATGTTCATCAAGATGCTCTCTATTCCACAATTTGCTAAACTCATGATCTTCTTCATTAGCTGCATACTCTACAAGAGCTCTTGGATCACCTAGCTCCTTCCTCACAGACCAAAAGGCAATTTTTAGTTGTAACTTTCGTATCTAGAGAATTTGGTATTTTTACTCTACTAGATGGTTTATCACTTGTTTCATAAAAAAAATTATACCTCCTAATTGTCTTTTGATGCAATGCCATAATTTTTGCTAACAATTGTTCAAAAGAAATACCTTTCTTAGTAGCACTTTTCTCCATTGCTATTTTGACCTCATCCCAAGAATCCTTGTTTCTCAAGTTTTCAAGCAAGGGTTTACTTTGATGTTGAATTCTACTTGCAGCATTCCTATTGGCCATAATCATTGATTTAATGGTGTCACATGGATCATACTGCTAGTGACAAACAACATAAAAATTCAAAAAATTCAAAAGATCATGTGTCACACTAAATTCTTTTCTCTCAAATGTGAACCCTCACATGAAAAAGGTAAAGAAGGAAATAAGGTTTTCTTCTACTGATTGACAAAGTGTAGTTCATCAATACTCTTCAACTACCTTACATATTCCAATGCAAAAACCCTTTATGTCACATGTATTGGAAGTTTGTATGGATCTACTCCTGATCCATAAAATCTTAGCACAGTATATTCTACCATTAAGTACTAATCAATCAATTATATTTTTTTTCCTAGTTGAATGCAATTTCTACATGACATAGGCAATCTAGGCATTAGAGTAATTGTAATTGCTTGATGCAATGGATCCAAAAAGTAGTCTACAAAATGATTGTATTTCCTTTGAGAACCACACATCCTTATCTCAATCGTACAATCATATACTGGAGGCATTTTCTTTTCTTGAGCATTACTATAGGGTTGAATCTGAAGCTTGTTAGTCTCAAACATTCCTCTAAATTTGAATAGAAAAAAATAGCACAAGTAGGTTTTGAACCTAAATGTCTTGGTGGAAGCTCCTTTAATCATTAAAAAATTTGTATACATGGATTATACAATGTGCTCAATAAATTTATATTTGACATGTGGAACACCATAATGGATATTATATACCATTTCAAGGAGGCTTGCTCCCACTTCCCAATTACTATCCAGTCTGAGGCAAAATGCTAGCATGGAAATAGTATCCTAAACCCATGGTTTAAAAATATCAAAATCATAAGGAGGCTTATGATTACCTTTCAATTTGTTTCTAACTTATATGTTATCCAGAACTATTTTATTTATGAAATATTTTTTCTCCCTTTCATCCATTGCTTCATAATCACTAGCAAGCTTTTCTAGGTCAATGTGGATGTTTCTAAATTCTTCGGTTGTAAACCCCAACAATTTTCCAAGTTCTTCTGCATTAATGGATAACAATTCTTCTTTGCTATCTTTATTAGCAATTGATATTTTTTTATCATCATAATTTTGGGCACATTCCATGATAAATTCAAGGCAACAGAAAACCTCATGTAACATCATGCGCCCTAATCTAGTTACCCATGGTGCATTGATACTATTAACTTGCATTTTCTTTGTAGCCTTATTCTGAGATGAAAATCTAAGTTCTGAGGTACGCCTACCAATACCATAGATTTCAGGATCATAAATATCATGGTATTTGTCAGTGAAACTTGGGGTTTTAAGCAATTTTGCATAATGTATTTTTTTATCAGATTTTTCTCTAGTGGTATTGGTGATAGACATGCTTATACAATGTGAAATTATGAATTCCCTATTAGTCCTCCTTAATTTTTCTCAATTCTTAAGTATCTCAACCCTAAACCCAAACTTCAAAGTTTGACAAAATAAGATTTTAAGAAACGTCAAACGATGAAACGTAGCCATAGGAATTCTTTCACTTACTCGAGTTTTGATTCTTGAAAATATTAAAGTTGATTGTTCTGGAAACTGGAATGGCTTTTTTGGAAGTGGAACTATGGAACTCATAATATGGTGGTGCACTGCAATGATCAATCTGAAGACTAAAATCTCCCCGTGTGTTGACCCTCTCAATTAAAAATAAAATCACTTAGCAGTAGAAAGTGATTTATTTATTTTAAAGTGAATGAAAGGTCAACATGTTGCTTCCAAACTACACAATTAGTACATGGCTGACATCATTTAGAAATGAAAAATTAGTACATGGCTGACAGCATTTAAAACAAGCCATTTAGTCTTGCATTGACAACAAATTCTAAACTGTTGATCTTTGTAAATCTAATGGTTATAAGGTGATTCTAGAGGTTTAAGTTTGCAAGCCTAGCACTATATGCATTTCATTTCGGAATGCAACTACAACCATCCATCAAATGTTCATCGAATGGTTTAAACTTGAGTAATTTATGATATAAACAATAAAAATGTGTTTGAAAGGGGTCGATAACTTTAGTTGCAAAGGATTTAATAAAATGAATAATTATATTGGGAACCGGGGGAGATCAATTAAAATTATAGTCAATGAAACATTGAAATGTCAACGTGTTTCTTCTAGACTACATAATTAGTACATGCTTGTCCTGCATTGACAACAAATTTGAAACCATTGATCTTTGTAAATCTAACGATTATAGGGTGATTCTGGAAGTTTAAGTTTGCAATCCTAGTGCTTTGTGCATTTCATTCTGGAATGCAACTACAACCATACATCAAATTTTCATTGAACGGTTGAGTAATTTATGATATAAACAATAAACATGTCTTTTAAAGTTGTTTTAAACTTTAGTGTGCTAGGATTGACATCAAGGCCAAGGGGCCAATAACTTAACATTGCAAAGGACTTAATAAAATGAATAATGATATCAGTAACCAGGGGATAAAGTCAAAAAAAAATTAGAAATCAATAGCATTTCAGTAAACCCTAACAAGAGTGATAACTTTTAGTGTTTATAATTTTTTTTGTCAATTTGATGGCAACTTTCTTTTTTAATTTGTATTGCTTTATGTTTTACTTTTAAATCTGCATGCAATTATTTCATAAATAGATAATACTTAATTTCTTAAAGGAAAAAAACTTATTTGAATAGATTCATAGACATTGAACTAAGAAAATAATTCTTTACTATAAATGAGTAACATAGAATAACACAACCATTTATTTTATTAAAATTGAATTACAATGTCACATTATTACATATCTTTTTAAAGATGGGTAGAGCATGCAAGCACCAAGCTCTTGTTTTGTATAAATAACATATGTTAATTTACATAATACAAATATAAATGTAAGCATCGAGCCTCTACTAGACCATTGGTGACAACGTAATAAAAATGTCGCTCTGAAAATAAATGCATGGTGATGGGACTTGTCAGGTCAACCATGTGCTCTGAAAATAAATGCATGGAACTTTCCTGATCAACCATGGGCACTGAAAATAAATGCATGAGACTTGCCTGGGCAACCATGCACTCTCAAAATAAATGCATGGGGCTTTCCTAGAAAACCATGTTGGGGAAATGGGAGTTGTGAAAATACAAAATGTACTTATCCCCTTTGAAAATAAAAATATGGCTCTGGAAATACAAATGCATGGGGCTTTCCTAGTGAACAATGTTGGGGAAATGGGAGCTATGAAGATACCAAATGTATTTATTTTGATTGAAAACCATAGTCATGTAGAATATGAGGGGTAGTAAAATTACTCCCATCTTTTGCATGTAGCTTCCATGCACTAGGATAGCACTTATCTCCATCAAAGCTCCTCATCCTGGTTCAAAACTTCCCTTAGAAGTTAGGTGAACCAAATCAACTTCTTTCCAATTCCACCCATTTTGAACTTGAAGGAAATTGGTCTTTTACTCCGTAACTACATAACTAGAGGTAGGAGAATTTAGAGTATCCCCAATAATACCACATCATCTTCTTCCTGAATCCTTATTAACCCTACAAAATGAAAACCCTTATGACAATTCAAAATATTGCCCTCAATAGTAAAGCCTTTAGCCTTCAACGAATGATTTCAGTTGTGCTCACTATCCCTATTTATGGGCCACCAGTGCCACTACCAACCTAGTCCATGTTTATTTGTGAGTCATGTCACGTGTTAGGTTGGGTATAATGATAATCGTGATTCGTGCAAACCAAAAAACAAACTTAATCAATTTATGTAACTTAAGCCTTACATTTACAATTAAAATGTTTAATTTGATTGACATCTAGCTACATACAAACTATACCTCAAGTTGACAAGCTATCAAAATTACCAGTGCCACTCAAATGATATGAAATCATTACAAATATTGTTTCACTAGATCATTGGATTAATGACATCATCATCTATGATTCTACAATACATCATGTAGTTTTCAATATAAAGCTATCCAATCAATCATTTTGAATGTTCATATGGAATTAATCCATGTCGTCGCCTGTAGTACCACAACCACACTCTCTTCAAAAAGATTGAGAATTAAATAAATGAAAGGTAGATTAATTCAATGCATTAAAAAGAGAGAATTAAATGGTTGATTTTACCTTAATCATTATCAATGTCCACTAATAAGTCATTATAAATTTTGCTCACTTATTATCAGAACTATATGTTGATACTTACTATTAGTTTTAAAAGACATGTTTTTATATTGATCAAAGCAAAAAGGATTTACAAGAATGGAGCCACAAAATGTATTTTAATTTAAGTATCTATTACCGAAGACTGAAGTACATAGTACATAGCTAGCCTAGCCAAAAATCCACTAACCGTGACAAAAAACCAATCACAAAATACATATTACAAGAACTATTACATTATACAATAAATATAGACATGTCACATGTCACACAACTCATTACTAAAAAAATTTGTAACATTAGTTGAGACCATCAACCGGGTGTTTGAGTAGAATGTGAATCAAATTTAACAAAGTAACAGTAGAGAAGAAAAGAGGATCACCTAAAACCTTCCTCCAAAACTCCAAACTCTTTAATGATTCATTTTTCGTATCACATAGTAGACCCCATCTCATATTAACTAGGGCAAGAGCCTGCACTGTAGAAGCATGCAATTCCACTTTCTAAAAGATTCCACCAACAAGTGCTAACCCACTTTGAAAATTGTAATGCTCCAGTGCCAACTCCAACGAAGAAATAGAGTAAATGAAAGGTTGCAAATAACATATTTCCAACGTCTTCACCAAATCTTTATCGAGCAAAATGTCCATGCAATTGGACAAGAAATATGAAGCTACCTTAGAATATAGAACATGGGGTTTGTTCTGAATCCATTCCCTACCAACAATTATTCTTATACTATCCTCAACCTGCACACAAAGAATTGTAAAAACCATACCCAACTTTCGTTTGTCATATGCATCGCCCCTTCTTTTCTCCCAAAAACATTTGGGTGGCATGACACGCCATGAAGACTCCATAATATCACAATTAAATTGAGAATAAAGAAGAAAGAAATCAAAGCCAAATATATTATAAATGATATGAAGAACATCAAGTTGGTGAAGTATATATAGAAGTTAGAAGTTTAGAACGAAGACAATGACATCAAATACTCACACTTAACATTTAATTTACCCCTATCATTGATGTGACAATTAACATTTAATTCACCACTTGAATCCTTAATCATTGATGTGACAATATTATTTCAAAAAAATTGTGACAATATTATTCCAAGTTACCCATGAAAAGTCCATGTTTCAGCCTCCCCGCTTCCCCGTTGTGTTTAACCTGTGTGCAACTTTCAGCAATGGGGAGGCAAGGAGCGGACCAGATTAAATCTAGCGCTTCACATTTGTGTGCTCTTTACCTTAAGACCATTCGCCTATGCATAACCCTCAGACCAGATGGATGACCCAAGTTAATATGTCTTTCTTACCTTTAAAACATGTGCCTAAAAGGCTCCTTCAGTAGCACGGGCTTTAACACTAGTTCCTTAATATTTCCTTAATATTTTTAACCTTGCTATAGTTCCTTTGATGGTTCTGATCATTCCACGTGGTAGTTCCCCATCTTCCCATTGAGGGAAGAGAGATGTAGGTGGGTCCCCCACGAGCTAGCAGGGAGCATTCAAGGTTGACCATGTCACCCTATCTCGACCATTCATTTCTCAAACCCATCATTCACCTAGGTCAAGGGGCCGATTACCATGCTAACTCCAAAGGCTTAAGTCATAACTTATGCAACCTTCAATGCTGGTAGCCAGTCAACGATAAAATATTATTTTGGTTGTCATGACTTTAAGTGAATTAATAAGTAATAAAATGTCAACCATTGATTTCTAGAAATCTAATGGTTCTAGTGTTATTTTGGAGGTTTCAATTTGCAAGTCTAGTGCTTCAGAGATTTTCTTCTGGAATGCAACTACAATCACCCATCAAAAATTCATCAAACGGTCATGGGTTATATTATTTTTCACTGACATTTGGCTTCAGACATAATAAATGTGTTGACACTTATCCCCATTTCGGACACTTTATGAAGGAATTAGAATGTGCAAAAAATTTGTACCAAAATTTGATATTTTTGCAAACCATGCTATGATTTTTTATTAGCGTACCCATTTATTTCGCCACTAAATTTGTTTTATTATTTTGAGATTATGTTTAACTCGCCAAGTTTTTTTATTCATTTGAAAATAGGTTTAATTCGCCAATGAAAATTTTTTTTTTGGCTTGAAGAAAAGTCTTAATTGCTAACAAAAATATTTTTTCTATTTTGAAAACATGTTT
The DNA here is from genome assembly GCA_007115665.2 of Sequoiadendron giganteum. Taxonomy (NCBI): domain Eukaryota; kingdom Viridiplantae; phylum Streptophyta; class Pinopsida; order Cupressales; family Cupressaceae; genus Sequoiadendron; species Sequoiadendron giganteum. The sequence goes on along the minus strand of CM021109.1, from coordinate 232,576,636 downwards.
ATTCGCCAATGGAAATATTTTATTGGTTTGAAAAATATTTTAATTTCCAATGAAAATATTTTATTGGATTAAAAAAATTGCAATTCGCCAGGATTTTCCACAGACTTCTAACGATTAGAAAATATTCACCAATTGAGATTTTTTTTCCCGAAAAATGAAAAAAATTGCAAATAAAATTAATATTTTTATTGGGAAGTATACAAGATTCGCCATGATTTTACACCTTCATCAAGTGGGGGGTTCTTAAAGTTATCCCTACTGATAGTGGAGCCAAAGTCAGTCACACTACTTTGGCTAAAGTGTTCTCAAACAATAATCCAAATGAAGGTAATCTATCACATACACTACTCAGGGCTTATTTGACTTAAGGCCATCATAAAATACGCATAGGTATTTCCTTCAATGGATAATCTATCACCCTAGAGATAACCTATCACCATTTCTACAAACTTCGAATAAATTTGCTTAACCATAGTAAATACACAAGCTCCCTCCCATACTGGATAACAATCCTAGGAGTAAACACTAGCTATTCTAGTTAAATCAATAACCTAGCTAAGAGTAAAACATATGCCACTCATGTTCAATCATATCTAGTATATAATACTTATGATTTACACAAATCTCCTATTATGGAGTACATACAAGCACAACATAAAACAGTAATAGTAGCTTCCAATTTATTTACAATCAATACTACTTTCCCTAAATGCAAGTACTCATAATAAACATTTCCAAAGCAATCATGGAGAATAATCTTTTAAAGCTAAAATAATAAAGAAGAAATATCCTCATGGCTATTTTCCCTTATCCAATCAATTGACTGCAATGTAGCTTCCCCAAACAACAACTAGCTTAACTAAAACTTTTCAAGACCTCTATTACTCAAGTTGGTTGAATACTTCTCTCAATTACTATCCTCTCTCAAATATAATAAAACTCTCTCTCTCAAATAAAATTGAGTAAAGTTGATAATAATGTAGAGTAAAATTCTTGCAAAAATGCATCCTCAACAAGATTTTTCCCTGCTATTTATATAGTAGCAATGAGACCTCACATCCTACAGATTAGGCTGGATGTTGACAGCAATTACCATGCACAGCCTGTTGAACATGACAACTGAGAGGGGGGGTGAATCAGTTGTCACCAAATTAATTTCCTTAACCATTTACCGGAACTAAATCCACATACAGCATAAATGATTCATTAATGAATGCAAAAACTAAAAGTCATCACATAAACATAGTAACACCAGGTTTACGTGGAAAACCCAATGAGGGAAAAACCATGATGAGGATTAACTCACACTATAGAGAATATCAAAACTGATTAAAAAAAGGCTCATTGCCTGGAAAAAGGACTAACTATCCGAACTCACTGTCCATAGGGCTACAACCCAAATGGCTCACTGCCACAGAGATACAAAAGTGATGGCTTACTGCCAAAAGTGAATTGATGAATTACACCTTTCTTGTGCTAGATTCAATTCCAGATGAAGCTCGGTAAAATTAGTATTGTATATCAATAATCGCTCAATATTTCTTCTCTAATCACACGCATATTGTCTTTGCTTGCTTCGCTTATTATTATTTGTTTTATTCGTACCCTTTTCTATCTCTATGTCCTTCTTGCATAACCTCGCACTCATTCTATGTTTTGGAGAGACATATATGCATATATATGTGTATCTTATTCATCAATTAGGTTAGCCAAGCATCCATAAAGTATTGCACACGCTAAGTCAGCCAAGATCTTCAAATATATGAATCATGGTTTGTCAAATGGTAGGAACCAGACCTAAAAACCAACATACCATACCACATATAACAGTCATCTTCAATGGGAAATAACTTCTGGTAAATGAGTCATACATACAGTACTGTGTTAACATCAATGACAACCTATTGACATTAATGACAACCATTTGATGCAATATTCAATCTCCAACAATCTCCCCCTTTTTCATTGATGGCAACATAAGATGTGAAAATCCAACAACAAGAACCTTTGGAAATCTTTTGATAAAAATGATTTTCATTTTGTATTTCACATGCTTCCTTTCTCCCCCTTTGACATCAATGACAAAAAAATTTCAAGTATATTACACTAAATGTACTGACTACTCCCCCTATCAAAAAATTTCTTCGCAAAAAGGTTTTTCCTCTGATTCTTTATCTCTCCCTTTTACTTCAAAAATTCTACAAAAAGGTTATCAAAAATGATTCTTTACCTCAATCCTTATTTCTTTAAAATATTTCCTTTTATTTTTCTTTCAATTATGGAAGACATGTCTTCCAGTAATCCACTACCAACCTGATGCATAGAAAAATACTATTGTTCTTTGCTATTGAATTAATTGTTTCTAGAAGAGTATTGGGAATAGCAATATTTTCTGCATTGTTCTCAACATCTGCCAGGAGACTAGAAAATTGTTCCAATCTTAACTTAGTTATCTCTTTGACTTTCTAAAAGGTCTTCACAATATTATCCCTCTTTACCATGATGACTGCAAGATCAAATTGTAAGGAATTGATCCTTTTCTTTTGTGTTTCATCCTTGTCTTTAAGAACATCATATGTTTCTCTAGTAGAATTCAATTCATGCTCAATAGAATCATTTTTTGTTGTGTAGTTCTCAATAGCCATAGGCCACCGAAGACAATACTTGTACACACGGTTTACACTCTTGATGCAGGTTTCAAGTTAATTTATACTCTCAGTCAACTTCTTTTGTCCATTTCAACATCTTTCTTCCATAGCCAATTGGATTTCATCTTTTTTTTCTATTTCACCAAGTGATTGTTCCTTTAATCTATCTTCAATTTTTTCAATCGATACTTCAAGTAAAATACTTCTCAATTCACTTCGATCAATATCATTATGAATTATGTAAATGGCCAGAGTGTCTATAATCTCATCTTGTTCATATGAGGGTTGGGATAACCATATATCTCCAATCTTCTTCAATCCATCAGGTTGCTCAAGAATTTTTAACACTTTTTCTTTAGTAACATCTTCTTCATCACCATCCATTGATACCAGATGAAATGTTTCTGCAATTTTTGTTTCCTTTTCTTCTCCCTTTTCCTTTGTCTTCTGCTTCTTTATTTTTGGAGGGGAACATGAACTGATTCTTCTTGTTTTCTTCTTTTCAAAGGAGAATTCTACCTCAGACATCATAATCGAACTGGAAACCGCACTAGAATTCCATGCCTTCATTTTGATTTCAAAATATTATTTACAAACCTTTTCTTTTTCAGCTAGAAAGTTTAGATACCAGTAAACTTGCTTCCCAATAGGTATAGCTGACTTTCACACAACATTTTCTTTTAATGGTAACGAATTTAGAAAATAAATCATCGAGCATATAACTAGAGATCCAAAGCAAAAAGGATAATTTTCATTCTTTTTCATTGTTATATTTTCCATTAATTGATTTCTCAGCAATTCACACAATTCACACAAGTCAAAATCCTCCTTATTCTTAACCATTTGATGTGCAACATAAACGGTAATCGTTGAGGTAGAACCTTCCTTGTTCCTAAAATAAATCTTATATGAGATGCCATATGCCACATACCTTATTACTGGGTCAATTATGGTGTGAATTATAAGTGCCCTTTGATCTCCTATTACCCCAGTTAGGGCTTTGACCTCTTTTTTCTTTACATAATTCTTGACTGGAACGGGTCCATTATTGCATAATCCAGTTATTGTTGCAATTGCTTCTTTCATGATTTCATAGGGTTTGTCAAGGATCATTTGTTCACATTAAATTCTGCTTAGAATAGCCTGAACAATGTCCACATTCGAAAATTATGGAAATTCGCTCCAAATGTCTAATCCCGTGTGCCCTAGATTCTTGACCATTTGTATTTGCTCAACTGAAAGAGAAGTCTCGAGATTCTTAATCTTTTCATGATCAAATTCATCAATTTGTAACTTACTCAATTTCTGTATTTTTTTGTTATGTGAATTGAATATCACCATTTCCTTTGACTCCATTGCTTCAACCTTTTTCTCCATACTTTCGCTTGCCAAAAACCTAACTCTTTCACTTCTTAGCTCATTCACTTCAAAAATAAAATGACTACTCAATCTTCCTTATTATGGATTTTTAGGGTTTCATCATAAAAGATAATTTATTGCTCGTGACATCATCATTCATACTTTAGTCTATCAATTCCTTCTCCCATCAAAGTTGTTAGCCATATTGTGAAATGCACTGCAAGCAAAAATAGTTCCGCAAATCTTCTGTATTGCTTGATTTCTTCCAGAATTTTCTTCATTTCCTTCAGAATGAGAATTTTCATCTCATATCCTTGTGTCATCACATGATACCTCTTATATTGGGGGTTAGATAGATTTTTTTGTGACTACTCCCCCTAAATCTATTTCTTGATTCAATTCATAGAAGGGGCATCTGCACCAGATGTAGATACAGGATTCTCTGATTTGTCCTTGTTCTTAGGTTCTTCTTTCTTTCTCCAAATCTTTGCCATTTATCTTCTCACTTCTTCTAGATTTACCTTGTTTACAAACTTGTCCTTTTTTTTTGGATTCAGTTTCTTCCCAACTTTGTTCTAACAAAATTTTGAAGAATGTACTAGTTTGTTGCAAGAGTGGCACATAAAAAATATTTGATCATGAGAGTTTTTATTCATCTTTTTCCTGCACTAGTTAGCCTTGTGTCCAAAAATATTACACATGTAACAGTAACCCTGGAATGAATGAAATCTTCTACCAATATTGAATATGTTCATCATTATCTAACTTCTACAATCGGTAGATTTATGTCCAAACTTGTTGCACACATAACATTGTCCAACAAAGAATCCAACATTCTAACTTAATCTATTTTGATTCATCATACTTCTACATTTTGTTGCTCTATGTCTGAATTTATTGCATGAGTAACAAAAGTCATTAAAAGATCGGTACCTTTTATTATTAGGCTATCAGTTGGGTATCCTTTCGATATTGATCCTTCTATTCTTGCCTCGATAAGTATTGCCTCTCCTTTGACTATTCATTTTTTTAAACCTGGAATATTTTTTGCACTTTGTCCTTCTTCGAGTCCTAGGTCACCTTTATCCTTTGCAGGCTTCTGAGATGAAATCAATTCATCAAGCAATCCTGAACTTATCTTGAATTTTTCTTCAAAGTTTTTTTTCCTTTTTTAGATCATATTTAAGAGTTACTACTTCTTGTTCAAGCTTTTCACAATTTTTCGTCTTTTGATTGATAACTTCTTTGCTTTGCTCAATTTCCAATTTCATATTCTCTTGCACCTTTTTTCTTTCTTCAAGTTTCATCCTTATATTTTCAGCAGTCTCTTTTGCTTCTTTTAGTTCCTGATAAACTTCTTTATGCTTCAACTTAAATTTTTGGATCTAATTTCCTAGTTTTGAATACATTCACCAGCTTGCTTGATGTTTTCTTTCAGATCTTCATTCTTAGACTTTGAGGACTATGTTCTTAATTCTTCATCTAAGTCGGATCCCTTCATCATTTAGTTCAACCTGCCAAGACCTCTCTCAATCTGTTAGACTTATTCCAAAGGACCTCACTCTGATACCAATTGTTGAATAGGACAACTGAGAAGGGGGGTGAATGAGTTGTCACCAAATTAATTTCCTTAACTATTTACCGAAACTAAATCCACATACAACACAAATGATCCATTAATGAATGCAAATATTGAAAGTCATCACATAAACACAGTAACACCATATTTACATGGAAAACCCAATGAGGGAAAAACCACGGTGAGGATTAACTCACACTATAGAGAATATCAAAACTGATTACAAAAAGGCTCACTACCTGGAATAAGGACTCGCTAGTTAGACTCACTATCCACGGGGCTACAACTCGGATGGCTCACTACCACAGAGATACAAAAGTGATGGCTTATCACCAAAAGTGAATTGATGAATTAAACCTTCCTTGTGTTGGATTCAATTCCAGATGAACCTTGATAAAAGTGGTAATGTATATCAATAATCACTCAATAGTTATGCTTTTATCACGCACTTATTATCTTCACTTGCTTCACTTATTCTAATCTATTTTGTTCACACCATTTTCTATCTCTATGTCCTTGCATAAACTCACATCTATTCTATGTTCTAGAGAGACATATATGCATATATATGTATCTTATTCATCAATTAGGTTGGTCAAGCGTCCATAAAGTATTGCACATGCTAAGTTGGCCAAGATCTTCAAATATCTTAATCATGGTTTATCACATGGTAGGAACTGAACCTAAAAACCAACATACCAGACCACATATAACAGTCATCTTCAATGGGAAATAACTTCCAGTAAACAATTCATACATATAGTAATGTGTTGACATCAATGACAACCTGTTGACATTAATGACAACCATTTGATGCAATCTTCAATCTCCAAAATAGCCTACTCGCTCAACTTAGCAAAAAGGTGGCACAAATATAAGAACTTACTCAACTAATCACAACTACAGATCGAACTTGTTGATTGAAAAAAATAAGAGACTTATTCAAATCAGCACATAATTGATAAGGTACAATTTCAATTACTTAAATAGTGGACATGATAGCAAACAGGTTTCCAAAGGTGGTGCCAAGTAAATACTCTCTATCCAATAGTTGGTGTGGTTTCCATCATATTTGAAACAATCAATATCAAATATGCAACACCAAGCTTGCATCGACTAAGTCTTGGTATGATTCAATTCAGATAATTACTCAGTTTGACAAAGTTGTCAACTTGTTATTCATTACCTTACATGTATTTTACATATGTTGGTATATGCTCAATAACATGGAATTTAGAGTTTTACCAAGTCAAAGAAGATTCCACTAAAGGCACCGACAAAGTCCACCATATATTGACTTAATGTTGTGAGCTAATTTGTAGAATAATCGCTTCTATAAGTGTGGGTAGCATGAGTTAAATTTAGCCTCATAAATTACAGTCATAAGTATATATATATATATATAAGTATATGCCTCTATGTACATATATACGTATGTACACATATATAGATACATTCATTTGGGCATGTCCATTTTCCATCGTATGTGTGTATTGATACATATACACTTATGGATATATCTATACATATATATATGTACACATTCAATTCACATATAACCATTTATAGTTAGTATTGTATTGATAACCATCTATGTATAGTACATCTATACATATACATATACATGTCATTAGATCCCACTGACATGCATGTGTGTATATATACACATACTCCACGTATGTCCTACTCATCAATACAAACGTAGTATTACAAAAAATTACTCTAAAGCTCAAATAGATAAACATCACCCAATAATGCACTTTATAGTAAACAAGACTCTACTAATGTAGACACATCAACTAAAGATGACTTACCAAATTCCCATTTAATGACAACTCAATTATTCTACTATGGTGTGTGTATACTTAGATAGTTTTCGTTACCGATTACCCAGCCAGGTTCTTCTCCTGAGTGATACTTCCCCTACGCCTAGAGGAATTGAACATATACCTGCAACCACTAACACATGCACATGGTAGTCAGTTGTTCACAAATTATGTAGTATATGTAATACATCTCCAAATTTAGAATATCAATTTAATAACCATCCATTCACATATATGCAGTATTTTTCATAGCATTAAATGAGATAACATTCACATATAACGCATCGATAACAAAGTACAAGAATTATTTATTCATCTCCGGAATTTGTATTACATTCATATTTACCCTACATAGTAATAGTAAACAGTAATTACACAAATGGGGTGTAACATCAGACATGAGAAAACATTATGTTTTTTCTTCCCTCTGAAAGCTCCAATTCATAGGGTACTTAGCCAATCCTTCCCATAATTTTTTAAGTCTTGTAGGAACATTATTTAAGATTTTCTAACCCATTTTCCTTCAGGGAATATTTCTTGTATGTATATAATCTCATAAAAACCATGTCTTTAATCTCAAATGTTCTCGTGATCCTATGACAATCTATATTTATATTTTGTTGGTTTTAAGACTAATAGAGATTTTTGTTAAGCGACTTCATAATGTATTAGCTCTATTTGATAACATCAATTACTCATAGTACCCTGTTATCTACCAAAAATGAGAATAACAAAGTTTTGAGCTTCATACCCCATACAAATCCATGAATGACATCATCTTGATTGAAATTTTATAGGTCATGTTGAAACAATGTCCCCCTATATAGATCAAATTTATCCAAGTCTTATGTTGATAAACAACTCAATTTCTCAAATAACCTTTCACCCATTTTTTTATAATATTAGTTTGGTCATATGTTTGTGGGTAGTAACTAGTGTTGGGGGTGAGCTTAGTTCCCACCAAAAGGAATATATCTTAGAAAAAATATCATGAAGTGATTGTCTCTATCACTCACGATGATCTTGGGTATTCCATGGAGTTTCATCACTTCTTTGAAGAATAGATTAGCATACTCTATTAGCTTATCCACCACAACGTATATATTACCTTGTACTTTAGGAGGTAGCATGATGAAATCCATAAAAACACTTTCTCATTTCTACGAGCTAGAATAGGTAAGGACTACAAAAGATCTACTAGAAATGTCTATTCTATTTTATTCTTTTGACAAATGATGCATTCTTTGATCTAGGTGAGGACATCATCCTTGAGTCCCTTCCATGTGAACCTTTGCCTAATTTTTTTGTAGATTTTTAAATAACTAGGGTGGCCTGCCAAGGGAGTGTCATGAACTTCCAAAAAATATTTCCCTTCATCCTTGATTCTAACACCAATTAGAATCTTCCCTTTTAAAGAATGAATTCATTACAGATGGTGTACCTTTTTTCTAATAGCATCCCTTCCAACACATCAACTGTAAAGGCTTTATTGGCATACTCTATTATGATTTTATTCTTCCAATATGTGGAGATATGAGACATGAAACACAAGTTCAACCTCCTGGATAGTACATCAACAACAACATTTTTCTTCCCTTTGATGTACTCAATATTAAAATCATACACTTGGAGTTTTATCATCATGCTTTAATATCACTCATTTAGATCCTTCTAATAGAGAAAATATCTCAAACTATTGTGATAATTTCTTAGCACAAATTGACCACCCACTAAGCATTTCCTGAATTTGACTAATGAATGTATGATGCCCAAAATTTCCTTGTCATAAATGGAGAACTGTATTTCCACCTATATGAGGTTTTTACTCTCAAAATTAATCAACTACTTGTTCTACATTAGCATGGATGTAATTCCTTCTATGAATGCATTATATTCTAGTGCGAAAGGAAGAGTGAAATTTAAAATTCCTAACATGAGATACGAGCTCATTACATCTTTTAGTCAATCAAATGCTCATTGTGCATCTTTAGTCCACATGAAAGCTCCCTCATTTTTTATATTAGTTAAAGGCATGGCTAGCTAGGAGAAACCCTTAACAAATATCTTGCAGTAGCTACAAAGGGTGAAGAATCCTCGCAACCATGTCAAGGTCCTTAGGGGAACCTAGTCATAAATTGATTTTATCTTTTTCATGTGTCTAATTGTACTCCCTTTATGTTGATGATGTGATCTAGGTACAAGATATTTGTCATAGAAAACCTTGCACTTTAACTCATTGACAAACAAAATTTGTCCTTCCAAAATTCCTAACACTAAACATCAATGTGTCATAGGTGCTCCAACATCTTTCTATAGATCAAAATTTCATCAAAGAAGACAATGATGAAGTTTCTCAATTTCTTATCAAAACCTTGATTCATGCATGACTAGAAAGTTACACAAGAATTTTTCAAACCAAACAAAATAACTAGAAACGCATTGTGTCTATAGTGACATCGAAAATACATATTGTGAATACCCTCATCTCAAACTCTAATATGATGGTAGCCCAATTTGAGATCATTTTTTAGAAATAAATTTCTCTACAAAGCTCATATATCAAGGTAAAATTACAAAGTTGTGTCACACTTTTGGCCAACTAAAAATTTCCTATCAAACCATTTTCGATCGAAACAGACTCAACCAAGAAGGTTTTAGCCAAAACCAAGTGGTACTGACATGACACCGACATGGCAATAGGTTATCGGTCAATAAGGTTTCAGTCGAAACCTTTTTGATCAAAAAACTTTCAACTGAAATTTGAAAATATAAAATTAAAAAAAAAGGGCCCGCCTATTTTCTATCTTAGTTGAGCATGTTCATCCAAAATGGTGTTGTATGAAAACAGTTCAAGCGATCCTCCCTAGACACTAATCCACCTAGAGGTAGGAATTTTTGGTTGTCTACTTTATTTTATATTTTAATATTCTCATTTGATGTTTGTTTCCTATTGTTTTTCTTTGTATTTTAGTTTCACACATCTACTATTTTTTAGAAGAAATTAATTATCCTACATGTATGGTATAGTAGTAATTTCTTTTAGAAAAATACTATTTCCTAATTGTAGGTTCATTAAAATTATTGAAAAGAGAATAAAATACTAAATGAAAAATTAAACCATTATAATTATAAAACACAATATGAAACATTAACTTACAAAATATTATTTTATGACAGGGAACCTAGGGAAATAAAATAGGTTACACATAAATATTTACAAGTACCTGAAAAGTGAAAACCTCTCCTTGTGATTTGAGAATTCAATCATGATAGCTCATAAATTTTAAAAATATTAAAAAAAATGATTAAGAATCAAGGTTCAAGTGGGTAGGAATGACCATGTGGCAAAAAATCCACTAAGAAATAATTGGTATGCATTATTACAAGTTGATATTCTTCCATGAGGAAAACCCTATCTAGTAGATGAAGATATTATGCCTCCTTTTGAAGGTATCTAACAAGGTCCTATAGTTGAAGCACATGTGTAGGAATAGTAATCATCACTTACATAAGCTGACATTCTTCACCCACCTCTTCAATATACCCATTTCTAAACTTAATTGAAGTATCATAGTATATAGAAGGTTGAAGTTGTTAGAAAAAAATCTATCACCTATTCCTGAGTTTCTAGATCTATAATGGGTATCAGTTGTACACCTTGTGAAGGGGGTGATTCATTATTCTCATGGTTCAAGAATATTTATTTGACAACTTTTCCAAGTCTAAATCTTCAAGAATTATATTATTATCAAATTATAAATATCATCCTCTAGTAGAAAACTTTACCATTCATCATTACATAGTGGCAAGCCTTGGGTAAACTTAATCCCTTCAACTTCATCATAGAAACTAGATTTGGATTTCCAAAGAGGGAGGAAATAATTAGAATCCTCATTATTAATCATGTAGTTTTTGTCTCCTATTATTGGGTCATAACTATGAATGTGAATCGTTGGCAATATTTATATTCTTTGATTAACCATGGACATGCAACACTACTAAACACTTTGTAGTGAATAACATTTAATAAATCCAACTACATCATTTCTCACATGGTGTGACATCCCAAACAAATTTTTTTGAAACTCTATTAGTGATGTAAAGTTATCACAAAAATTTGCTTTGATCCAAAATATATCATGCATACCTTTGGCTTAGAACAACCAAAAAAAAAAATTCTTCCTTTACACCATTATGCTAGGAAAAATTAAAAATAATGAACTATCTTAAATATTTATGAATAGTGCATTGAAAAAAAATATATTTGTGGTAAAATATTCTCCCAAAGCATGAGCAACATGTACTATTCTCATGAGAAAACATGAGTGGGAATGAGAGACGAGGTACAAATTTCATATCTTCAGGGGATGAGGAAGATGGAGAAGGGGATTTAGAGGACATGGATGGGAAGTTGCTTGGTATAATTTTCATAGCTCTACTTCCAATTGTTATTTTTATCAATTGTTGGAATGATTGTGATTTTGTGTATGGCAAGCCACTAGGTGTGGTTACAGGTGCATTGTTGGTGGAGGTTTTTTGTTGTTGGCTTGACTGTGAAGATGCAGTTTTGTTTCTTGTGCTTCTAGTCGGGCCTGTGGTGGTCATTAGCTACCTCTATTAGCCTATGTGTTTTCTTCTATGTTGAAGGTTTGGCTACCTCATGTGGTGCTTCAGGTATGGCCTCAAGTTGGTTTTCTTGAGTATACCCTATGGTTTTGAGTGGATATTTGGCTTCAGCTTTGTGGTCTCCTATTTTTATAGGATGGGAATTCTCTTCTCCTTCTTTCTTAGGCTTTCATTTTTATTCTGAACCATTGTTGGATTGTGAATATTTTTTTGGTGTAGGGGTTAATTTATTCTCTTCTATCAACTTTTTTCTACAATCTAGTTCAGTTCTTGGTGGTTTATTTGGTGTATTTGTTTAGTTGAGCTATGTTCAAAGTTCCATTTCAAGACCCTATCTCTCTTGGAGCCTAAGGGAGAGGTTACTACCCTTGTTTCTAGTGGGATGTTGTTGGATGATTTGTGTGTAAAACTTATTCTATTGTCCCAATTGATTTCTTTGATTATGATAGCCTCTATCACCCTTTCTTCAGAAGTGTTATCTCCTTACCTTATTTCTTAGTTGTTATCTCCTATAGAGGTGGAGTCCTCTCCTTTTGAGGTGGATTTGGAGCTAGGTGGTTTTCTTTTGGGTTTGCTGCTAGAGATGGTTGTGGTGGCTACTTTGGTTTATTTTGTTCTACTGATGGTTGGGTTGATTTTAGAGTTCATCTTGAAGACTCAGGTTTTTATGTTGCCTATGGATGCTAAGCTCATCATTTTTGTAGGATTTTATGCCTTTTCCATGGACATTAAGTCTCCTTTAGAGTTGGAGACATCTCATTTTAAGGTGAGGGTATTTTTTGTGGTTGAGGTTTCCATCTTCCTACTCATTTTAAGGTAGAGACCACTCCTATTGAGGTGGAGTGTGGATTTGCAAGAGAGTTGTTTCTGCTATGAGAATGATGTTCTTGGTTGCTTCTCCTATAAAGGTGGAGAGGCAGGTTTGATGATGTGGATATTCTACATCATTAAGAAGCTTTTTTATTGGTTCAGAAATTGGTATTCTGAGCATATTGTTCGTTGTTGCCTGATTATTTTTGGTCATGTTGGTTTAGGTATGTTCTTCTTGAGCAGTTGGTTAGTTGTAACCTGGTTTATTTAGGCTATTTTTTTGGTTAGCTAGGGTTCTAGGTCCCTGTAAAACATGGTTGCAAAAGGTTCAAGGTCCCCTCCAAAACCTATTTATTATAGATTTGGTAGTCTAGGTAATCTTTTAGAAGTTGTTTTTATTAGATTGTTGGTTGGTTTTGGTTTATCTTTTAGTATTGTTTGTTAGACAGGGTTTTAGGTCCCTTCAAAAACCTAGTTGTAAATGGTTTCAAGTCCATTCAAAACATGTTTTCCCCTAATCAAAAACATGTACTATTCTCGTGATCCTATCTCAAACATTTAATAGTATACATATAAATTATTTCTTAACCATAGTTATTCAATTAAAGACTTTATCTCAAGTTTCATGAATTTGATTATTCTTGTAAACTTCAAATGTTAAATTTCTTTTATCCTCTACACCTCTTACTTATATACCATCTTGTGAATGAGCATGAATTTTTTCTTTTCTTTGTTAACAAGAAATTCCTTAGAGCTAATTATATCTATAGATTTTCTAAATGTTAATAAGAAAGTCCCTAGTGCTAATTAATTATATCTAGATTTATTTTCAACCCTGCTTCCTCCTAGAGTTACCCTTCACCTCCTACAACTCCTATTTGATTCATCCCACCTTCTAGTCTCTATGTTAGCCAAAATTTCCTTGAACTTAGCATTTTCCAAAAATAGATCCTCTATCTATAATCCTTATCCTTTTTCTCCTTTAACAACTCAAGTTTTAGGTCCTTAGTTATTTATTCATCCATTTGTTCTCATTAATCACCCCTTTCATGAGAACTTTTTTTAAGGTTCCATCCCTTATAGGAATTTCAATATCCAAGGCCCTTGAAGTAGGAAAGTTAGGAGAGGAAATAAGAGTATACTTGGGGTGGGTCCACTAAATTTAATAATATCCTTCTCTAGAGACTACAGCTATTGGTGGGATTCCTTTACAAGATTTGGTGTCATGTACTCTATGTTGGGTTTCACACTTTTAAAAAGAATATAGATTTCTTAGGAGTAAATTGAAATCCTCAATCTTATTTTTCTTGGGGTTAGGTTCTAAGACTTGAAAATTAGTTAAACTCCTTAACTTGACCTTAGCCCTCTTGAAAATGAACCTCCTTGAATCCACCACAAGGGACTTCCGAAGTTATATTTACACATGTCATATTTACTTTAGAGGAGTACAATTGTTAAGCCTCCACATAAAACATTGCATCAAGATAATAATTTCATGTCATTATCAATCATGGTAGGAAAAATAATGTCATCATATAAGATACCATTAAGCACCTAGTCTTTAACTAAAGCACACCTAATTAAAGAAAATGTATGCAATGATTAGAAAAAGAAAGCTAATTCAAGTAACACCCTTGTAGGACACAATCATTTTTCAAGTCACATTATTAAAATCCTATGATATTATTCTTGGAAGTGTTAGAAATCTGAAATAGATTGAATAACCCAAGAAATTTATAAGAGAAAATCAAAGCTAAATAAACTAGAAAAGAAGAGATTATGCAATGTCAATATGACAAAATTGCATTAAGATTCTCCAAGCTGAAAAGATACAATGCAAATATGTATGAATGGATAAAAATACAAGCTAGGTAGTGAGTTTATATAGAACTTAGGAGAGGAGGTAGGTGTAAAATCCAACCGATAGGAAAAAACCACAAAAAGTGGAGATAGACCACCAAAAGTGGAAAGTGGTTCCACCCTTAAAGGAAGGGAACATCTCATAACTTATCTCCTAGTTATTAAATAATAAACTCACTTTATTATCTTAAGAAATCTTAATAAAAGTGTAGGAAAAATTAGGACTAAGGAAAAATAAATTAGCCCACTAGGAAATAAAAACCTACACCAACACCCCCCCTTAAGCACAGCTTAGGAGGATGCAAAATATGATGGGTCTCAACAAATGAAGCCATGTTAGGTACCCATGTACATATAAAATTCCCCCCAATGAAGAAGAAGCCCCATCTCACAAAAAGGAAGTACGCCCCTCCATAATAGAGAAAGAAATGAAGTAGAAGGACAAAGAAGTCGATCCCCAAAGAGATCCAATGGTAGATGCTCAAAATTGGATGTAGAAGATGGTACATGATCATTGAACAAAATTCCTCCCCCTAGGAAGAAATAAAACCAAAGGTGTATGTGAGCTATCTCCCAACTCTTGAAAGCAATATGTAGGAAGAAAACTCAAGTTGTATGAAGTCTCTGAACTCGGCTCAAGTGTCCCTATGTCGATGTTGAAGGATCCCACAATCAAATCATGCATTCTTGGCTACACTGTTAAAAATGAAAAATCAAAATCTCCTAGAGACTGATGTATATCACCATCCAAAGACTCAATTATCTCCTCTGCAAATCTATCCTCCAAATGTTGATCCAAAGTATCCACACTCATGTCAAATTATAATGAATGATTGTGTAGAGATCGAATAAGAGGGTCAAAGTGTTCCCTCACAACAACTGAAGAAGAATCAACTTCATTAAAAATAAGATGAATATCATCAATAGTGTCCCCCAAATATGCATTATGTGTCTCTATAAAAAATTCTAAAATACCTATCAAGAGATCATCCCAAGCTGAATCTGAAAGATAATGTATGTCCTGCTACAAAGAATCACTAGAAACTTTCAATGAAGCAACATTAGAATCTGAAGTAGCAATAGTATATGGTGATGGGGTATCAATGAATTGATCATCCACACAAGATGGGGAAACACAAGTCTCAATATCATTCACAATAGCTTAGTTCTCCAAGGAAACATCACTTTCAGATGAAGATCCAATGTCTCCATACAATTGTTGAATGATGGTCCAAGCAGTGAAAGGGAACTCAGTATGCTCTACATGATGTAGAATATCCTTAGAAATAGTAAGACATATTAGTCCATAGACCATGTAATTATTGTTAAACCATGCATTCTTCTTATCATAGTCACTTGGCTCAGGAACGAGTCCAAGGAGATAGGGCAGTAGATCTTGCTCAAGGCAATGAGTATTTATCCCTTGTTTCTAGGACAAATAGTTCTTTGAAGTTAGCTTGACAATACAAGGATGGAAATAATTTTTAAGAGACATGCTTAACCCCCCCCCCCCCCATAAATGGAACTTTATCTTAGTTCATGATTACAAATTTTTTGTATAATCCCCCCAAGATTGATACAAAAAAGCAACTTTAAGTGAATGTAAAAAAAGACATCAAGAGACACCCCCCCCTCTCCACTAGTCTCAGAAATCACCCCCCGCCCCACCCCCCCTCCCAAAGATATTACAAGGTTGGAACTTTATGATTAGTGCATTTGCAAATCCTTTTCCAAGATACAATGCTCAATAGGCCCATAATGACCAAAATTATAAATTTTGATACAAAATGAGTTTGAGATAAAATATGAAAAAAATAGCTTTGTAGCTATTTAGTTCTCTTCAATACCATATTTGTTTATGATACCATGTAGGAGTTTATGGTGAACTCCTCAAACACCCCAAGATAACTTGCAAAATAAAATAACTTCCACAAGAGAGAAATGACAAAAATATCATGCAACCATTAAGATGCAAGAATGTCAAACTGAATATATCAAAGTACATATGAAGCCTTAATTATGTAGGCAAGGTTGAGATGTAGTATGTAATATGATGTTGACATGTGTCATATTCTTATGACATGTGATAACTAACTAAATACCTAGGAAATGATGCTAGATAAAATAAGACTTATAGAAAAGACAATCCATCCTTGTAGAAGGAATCTTATATCTTAAGCAAACATGTGAATCTATCACCTAGTAAATGATACCTAGGAATATAATTAATTATCTAAATAAACTTATGTAAGTGTAATTAAATAATTAATTACACCAACACACCCCCCCCCCCCATAAGTGCAACTTAGGAAGGAAATTATTATAAAAATGATGCAAAGATGCAATGATGGGTCACAAGTATGAGGCCAATGTTAAGTACCCATGTACAAATGCAATGCAAAGAAATCTCTTACAAACAAATAAAAGGATAAAACATCATGGGAAAAAAATCCTCCCCAAAAGAGAGATAAAATACAATAATGATATCCATCAAAAATCCAATCAATCTCCATCCACACAAAGGATGAGAAAAGAGACCATTCAGTCCCCCATAATGGGATAACCTGTTGCAAGAGAAGCACTAGAAGTACACTGTGGAGTAACACTAGAATCCTCAATTCAGAAAGTAGGGAAAGATAATTATGTTTGTTAGAAACCATATTAGATTCACTCAAGGACTCAAGTCAAAATCATGAAAAGCAAAAATAGACCTGATGCCAAGGAACACTGGAAAACTCACAAGCTTGCACAACTCTAGAATCTATGAAGCAACAGTTGATTGACAAATGACCTGGAACTGAAATGAAGTGCAGAGAAAATGCAAACCTAATACACACAAAAAAATGAAATAGTGCATGCATTAATGAATGTTCACATCTTCTTCCATGATGAAAAATGACCTTAGATCTGTGTAGAGGATGGAATCAGCTTTCTAATTATATAAAGTTTTTGAAAAACAGACGATGTATGCTAAAGTTATGATTTTTTGAAAAAGGGATAAATTTTGCCAGCCAACAATGCAAACATGACCCTTTTGATTTGATTTTTGGAAAATTTACTTGTTGCATGCAAAAACTAATGGATACCCAGATAGTATTTTGATGCAAAGAACAAAACCCAGAAATATTTTTCCAATCCAACAAGCAAAAGATGAAAAAATAAATTTCTTTTGACCCTCGACCTATAGAAAAATGACGCGCGATGCTTTTTGGATAACAGTTTTCTTCAAATATGCTTACTATCTACAAACTCTTGCAAATACCTAGAAGAGATTTTGACCCCGGCTACAAAACCCATAAATCATTTTTCTCACAAATCGG
Organism: Sequoiadendron giganteum; assembly: GCA_007115665.2. Taxonomy (NCBI): domain Eukaryota; kingdom Viridiplantae; phylum Streptophyta; class Pinopsida; order Cupressales; family Cupressaceae; genus Sequoiadendron; species Sequoiadendron giganteum. The sequence goes on along the minus strand of CM021109.1, from coordinate 232,558,608 downwards.
TGGAAGTTAGATTTCTAAAGAAAAAATGAAAAATAGCTCCAATAAAAACAGCTTGCATCAAACCCTTGTAGATTTGAAAAAATAAAAGTTGATCTTGACTTTCTCTAACTCCTTGGATTCAATGGTGAGGTTCTCAAGACCCCAACTCACACCCAGCAAAACATTCATGTCGAGATTTGTCCCTCAGATCTGGGAAGTCTGGAGCACTAAAGTTGTGATACCATGTTAGAAATCTAAAATAGATTGAATAACCCAAGAACTTTATAAGAGAAAATCAAAGCTACATAAACTAGAAAAGCATAAAGAATGCACACCAAAACTCTGAGAGATTATGCAATGTCAATATGACAAAATTGCATTAAGAGCTTCCAAGCTGAAAAGATACAATGCAAATATGCATGAATGGATGAAAATACAAGCTAAGTAGTGAGTTTATATAGAACTTAGGAGAGGAGGTAGGTGGCAAATCCAACCAATAGCAATAAACAACAAAAATTTGATATGGAAAGTGGAAAGTGGTTCCACCCTTTAAGGAAGGGAACACCTCATCACATATCTCCTACTTATTAAATAATAAACTCACTTTATTATCTTAAGCAAGCTTAATAAAAGTGTAGGAAAAACCTAGGACTAAGGGAAAATAAATTAACCCACTAGGAAATAAAAACCTACACCAACAGGAAGGCCATATTTGTAGGAAAAGGATCGCATGTACATCATGTGAAGTTGCAAAGGTAATAGTTTATGACAATGATTGATTCTTCTAACATTTTCAACCTTTATTGAAGACCAAAGTATCCTTAGTATCTACCAATAAATTTCACATGATCATCTTGTACATATAGAAGTTCATGATTCTCATGGTCCACATTGAGACTCCTCAAAAGTAGAGCAAGGGTGAATTTATAGCATAGAAGGTTACAAAAATATTATCACATTACTAAGAGTTTGAAAAGGTACTACTATGGTACACCAATATTTTTGAATAGTGCAAATATATTCTAACACATTACATAACTCATCATAATATATCTATTTGATTCCTAAACCCCTCTATCTAATAGTTGTCTTTATCACATATCTATTTAGGATATTGATGAAGTTTGATGTCAAATCTAGGAGTTGATTAGTTAGAACAAGGTAAAACCTAGCTCTTCATGTTGCAACTTATCATTGAATTTTCACCAAAGGAAGATGGTACATGGTACCTCAACATTGACTATTAGATTATTAACAAGATAAAAATCTATGGAGAAGTTATAAAAATGAATTATTGTATTTTCATATAACTTACCTAGTAGTGACATTCATGCAACCTATGAATGACAACATATGACCCCTCACTAAATCCTTTTTAATTTTTACTTGGTTGAAATTCTCGTGTTTGAAAAGATGTAAAAATATCATGTGAAGCACATATCCTACATCATATATATACCTTTTTCCAACATGAGTTATAATTTAACATCAACAACCATAACTTCAACATAATACAAATATGTTATCTAGCATATATACACCATTGATAATTTTCTAGAATATATGAAGGTCTAGATAAAATCAAGGTAATTAAACATTGGTTGACTCCTCATCATCACTAATTTTTATATTTATTGAACTCTCAAACTTGTATTGTAGTTTTGTCCTTAGATACATGTGCATTACTTGGCCACTAAGTCAAATTATGCATGCCAAGGTAGAATTCAATTTCAGATAGATTACATAATGCATCATGATATCAATTTGATACTCAAAATCCTCTTCCTAATAATCCTTTCTATCACAAATATTTTTAGGATAGTGATGAAGTTTGATGTCAAATATATCCAAGTTTATTGATTAGAAAAAGGCAAAGCCTAGCTCTTCATGTGGCAATATAATATGATTTGAACTAAATAAATATGGCACATGATATATTAGAGTATACTAGTGCATGATAAACAAGATCATAATAAATAACTAACATCCTCTTTTGTGCAATTATGATCTTTTGTGGGGGATGACCCTGTAGTGCAATGACAAGTTGCAAGCAGCAGCTTCCCTACTGTCTTGAGTTCAAATCCCACCAATGGAAGGTGTGATGAACTATTGTTGGCTAGAGAATGAAGGGAGTGTTGGATGATGCACGGATGATGGATGAAAGCCTATGCAAGGGTGGCAGCGATCGACAAATAGAGAAGTGGGCAAGTGGTGGTTGGTCTGCGCTACTGCGAGGTTCGAGAGTTGGAGGGATCGATGGAGAGGTGGAGATGGCAGGGGTGTTCAGATAGAGGATTGGTGGAGGGTCCTACAGGGAGCTTGGCAAGAATGTAGGCAGGCAAGCAAAGCAGACAGGAGGAATGGCATCGAGTCTTGTAGGGAGCTTGGTAGGAATGCAGGCAAGCAAAAATGATGGAGGAATGATGCCAGGTCCTATAGGGAGCTTGGCAAGAATGCAGGCAAGCATAGGAATATGAATGGTTGGGATGAGGTCCCCCGAATGTGGCCTCACTGGTTTAGCTCTAGTCAAAAGTGACGGGTGCTGCCCCTTAGCAACGATTTACCGATCAAAAAAAAATTATGATCTTTTGTGCTAGGTCTATGGTGCATATATATAACCCTTGTAAATATTTTGCAAGGCATCTTAAATCAAAACAACATAAAAAAAATTGTGTAGATTTGTAACTTATGTACATGTATTTAATTTCAATTTCATGTAAATAATTTTAAATTTTAAATTATATTATTGAATAATTTCACATGTGTATGAATCTTGAGCTTTTGTACATATGATGATTGTTCATGTAAATGAATTTACATTGTGAAAGATTAAATTATTTTTGGTTTTAAAGTTCAACTTGTATATTAAAAATGTTTGTTTTGAAAAGATAAAAGTAATTTAAATTTTTTGTTTTAATTATATACAAATCTCTATTTATACATATGGTTGATCAAACTTCTCATCTAGATGATCAAGCTTCTCATCACTCTACTCAGTCTAAGGAGCATGCTCACTCTAGGTCTATTTTTTATGAGGACACCATTATGAGACTAGATAATACTTTGAGATGTTTAGACAAAACTATGCATAACCCCAATCTATCCAATAGAAACAAATTAGTTACTATTAGAGGGGAGATTACACATATGATTGACGTGATTCGATCATATAGTCCATATGATTACATGAGCACTAATTAGTTTTATATGTCCCTTGCTAGGAGTGTTACTAGCATTGAGAAACTTACATCTATTTCTAGGAGTGTTTCATTAGATAATGTGCATAGCATGTTCCCTTTTTATCAGGGATGGGATAGAGTTAGAGGTTATGTAATCACTAGGTTTATAGAAGATCTTGTTACTCCTTTTATATATCCTAGATGGTTAGTAGCCCATCATAAATGGCCTCATAATGATGAGTTACCACTTTATTTTTTCAAACAATTATATGTCAAGTTTCATTTACAGCTAGATGTGGATTACACATCTTTTCATCAACATGTTGGATAGGGTAGAGGGGAATTTTCTAATAAACCTGAATACAGACATACGAATTTTCCATCGCTTGTCAACAAGAGGGCATTATTTGGTCCAAAACTTTTGGTTATTCTAAAAAATTTGGAACTAGCAACAACAATGGATCTAGTAACATCCCCTACTAGATGTGAGATTTTTGACAATATTGCTACCATTACTACTTAAATCAATCATATATCATCTAATCATGTTGGTAGATACTTATTACGCCCAAAATTTATCCTTCCTCCCATCGAGGCTACATCAATCAATTATGATCCACATATTCATGTTGATCTACCATCACCATCAAATGTGGCACAGATGAGTAATGTGACTATGCATAATGTCTATGCAATCTCCATCACTGATTTACTAGCAGCATACCAGTTTATTAGTGAGGAGCATGGGATCCCTCTAGATGTTGTATCGACACATATTAGATGGTATTCTACTAGATATATGAGTCAAGATGATGTAGCTTCATAGGGTACATGGGGTATCAGGATATTCCAGACCATCCTACAACCCCCATGCAACATGTTTAGATTGATCCTACAACTTTCCCCCTTAGCATGTTCTTGATCAGGTTGAGGTTATTGCACTTGATATTGTTCCTAGCACATATAGAACACTTCTTTTTGGAATTAGTATTGTACCATGTACAAGTGTCCCCATGATGTCCATGCACTCTTTTGAGATTAGTGGGATTGGTAGAGCCATCGAGACTATAGTGCAGGTACTTGAATAATTTATATATTTTGCACTCAAAAAATTCACATGTATATTAAATAAAATTGATTTTAAAGTAGTTCTAAGTCTTGATTCAAATCATGTATTTGAAAATTTCTAGTAGTATGGTGATTTTTCGAGCTTTGGATATTTGCAGCATGATGGTGATCCTATGCATTATACATTTGAGGTACATTTATAACATTTAAATTACTTGATACATTCACACATTGAAAGTACACAAGTTTTAGATAACTTTACATATACACATGTACACTAAATTAAATTGTGTACTTTCTTATGTTGGGCTTGGGACAAGGATCAGGATAGGGATTGAGACAAGGATCAGGATAGGGATCGAACTCATCTATCTATAGTCATGTAGACATCTTCCTCTTTGATTTATTTTACATGCACGCACATGTGTACAAATGTGTTATATCTTTAGACATGAACGTTCTTATTGTGATTTTTCACATTATATACATTTTACATCATGGTTTATCACATTATGGTTCTTATTATGATTTGTCACATTATATACATTTTACATTATGGTTTGTCACATTATATACACTTATATATACATTTTATATTGTGATTTGTCACGTTATGGTTTGAATACATGATTTTTTTAATGATCTCTAGTTATAATGAATTATAAATTATATATCTAAATTTAAGAGTACTTGAATGTTAGATTATATATTTAAAATGGGTGAACCTTAAACATAAAGGGAGAATTTGATGTGCACTTTATTGAGACTCATGTGTAGGATTTTCTTGTAAACAAATAAAAATAATAATTTACACAATTCAATCCAATGACCTCTTTTTTGATAGTTGATTAAATAATATATAGAATAACTTATACATGTGTGTACAAATGTAAATATGATCTTAACTTGGAAAAAAAAATCCTATGTATTGTAGAGGATGAAATTTTCTACTCCTAAGTCTCTAGGACAAAGAAGAGTTTACAGGGAGCAAATGGTCCTCAACTAACCCAAGGAACAAATCCCAAGTGATAGGATAAAATGATGAGAGCTCCAAAAATAGAAATAGTAGGTCACATATATCTTCTAGATAGATTGACAAGTTCTCGAATAAGGACAATAGCGTGGTGCACTGGCATCTCAATGGTGTGTTGGCAACTCATACAGATCGAAATGCAAGACTACCATAGAAAATAGAAAAATGACTACCTCTATTATGACTTACTAAGAACTCTTGAAAGTGCAAGGAAGATAGCATAAAATAACATAACTAGAATAAATTAAACTAAATAAAATCTAAATGATAAAACTAAGGAGGAGAAAGAAAATTCTCACAAAAACCCAAGTAATGAAGCCTCCAACAAATAAATATCTTCAATACCTACACACGTAAAACCAAGAGAAAATGGTGGGGTTGTTTATGGGCTTTCCTCAATAAAATCCTCATTTTGGTGTGTTTACCTCCATAGATAGCCAAATAGATAGATAGGTAAAAATATAAATAGACAATAATATAAAATGCATAGACAAGGGATGTGAGAAATTGTAAAGAGTGGAACTCTTTAAAACAAATAGCGACAATACTTTAAATAAAATCATTTATATTCAAAATAAAGTCATCATCTCATTCATTTAGACATCAAAGAACTAGTTGATTTCAAAACAATGACATAAAAGTCGATAAGATAAATTCATATACAATTCCAGTCTAAATACATACAATGTCATGTTACACAATTTGAATTTATAAATACAATAGATGATAGTAATATCAGTTACAATTCGAGACTTAGGCATTCAGTCGCCTTAAGCTCTTCATTACATATTTCAAGAATAAATAAAACATAAAAGAAGATGTCATCCATTGATCTTCCATCCAATAGAAAATCTTCAATAAAGAAGATGAGAGCAAGGATCAGGCGCTTTTTCCGCCCAACCTCAAAGCTTACGCTTCCCTAGAATTCTTAAATCATTCTAAGAATACCCTACCCTGCACGAATCACTTAGCAAGAAGCAATCTACGAGCAAGACGGAATCTAATGCGTGCCTAGTATAACTAGTAAAACCACAAGCATTTTCATTTTTCTAAATCATTTAAGAAACAAGCAAGTTCGATACTAGGATATGGTAGAGAGTTCAATAATTCCATTTGTTTCAATGGTCCTTAAGTTACTTGGTCAAGTAAAATGTCATGCATGACAAATAAAGCAGTTTTGGAAAAGAAAAACTACACTCTCTAAAAAAAACCCATATTCGGCACCCGTCCCGAAAGGTAACTTTCCCCCAAAACATAACATGCACAGTCATTTATCAGGCATGCATGGTCTAAACAGTCAAATACAATCTTTTTAAAATAGTAAAACTGAAAACTTGTTTGAAGCGAAAATAGTTTAAAAAGTTGTCTTTTTCATTGTTTAAATCCATAAAAGACATAAAATTAATAATTAAATTGAGTAAATTAAAAATCAAGAATAATGAAGGTGTATCTCCAGTATGCAAATTAAATACATATAAAAATAGTCATAAAAGAGTACACGTTCATTCGTTATTGTACTCATCTATTTAATACTATATCAAGTTCATTTTTTCAGTTTCTAAGTAAATCATATTTAAATTTAAATGGTTTATTTTTTGTTTTACATATTTTCAGAAAATAAATAAATAATCTTTCAAATAGATTTAAAATAATTCATTTTTGCTTCTGTTTTGACTGTTTTGTGTTTTGTTTGCAATTTTTGTTGAGTTTAATCTCTATCTTGAAATTTCGTTTTAAAATTCAAAGGATATTTTATCTAAAATAGTTTGTCTGGAACATTTTTTATGTGTTTTTAAATCGGAATATAACAATCGTTTTCTGTTTAAAACGTTTTGAAATTTTAAATGAAAATGATGTTTTCTGGTTTTGAAATTCTTCCTAAATTTAATCAACTGTTTTATTTCATGATCTCAATCAAAATTTTCCTAAAAATCTTTTGTTTCTAAAATTCATACTATTCTGGAAAAATTTCAGTTAAATTCGTTTGAAATTTTCTACAAAATGTAAAGGAATAGATTTGCAAACAAAACTATAGATCATTCTTTTCTAAATTAATTAAACAAAGATCCTCTTTTCAATTTAAAAACTAAATACCAAAATTTAGAAAACAATTGTAAGACTTATTGTAAAATTTATGAATTATTTCTCAAATCCTACCTGGTAAAATTCTCAGATTTTGGAAGTTGTAGAATGTGTGCTCCCTCTGTATATTGTTGCTTTTATCCTGTGTTGGCACACTTGTCTTTCTTCCTGAGATCTCTATATTTTTCCTAAAACCTCTTGCTTATTTCCTGTGCATGGAAGATTAGAACATCCTCCTTGCCTTGTGCGCACCTTCTCTCTTGTTGTTGTTGTGCGTGGAGAGGATGGGGGAGCCAATCCCTGGCCACATGGGATGGAGCATGTGAAAGGGAGCCAGTCCCTTAGGCCACACAGGTTGGAGAATCTTTCCCCCTATTGTGTGGAATGTGGGATGTGTGAAGACTCTGGTCGTGTGCTCTTTGTTTGCCCACTGCGTGGGGTGTGAGTAGGTGAAGGGAGACTTTGGTTGCACCTTTCACCAGGCCATGTGCATGCCTTCCAAACAGGCCACCTCCCTGCCTTTTCCTGTGTGTGGACTTCTCCCTTAAGCTACGTAGGGGTGAGTGGTGATTTTATACCACTATTTACAAACATAAATAACTCTCTCTTCATGTGCGTGTGGAGTAAGATCCAAATAAAATTTGCCACACAAAACAGTAAATTCACCCTCTTGGATAATACTCTGTCAATTTTGTTTTTGCTCAAGAACACTAAAACGGATTTTTGTGTCTCCTTTCAATTTCAAAATTCTCTCAAAACAACTGATCCCTTTCCCCCATGCATTGTTGGAGTTATCAATAAAAATGAGATCCACTATTTTAGATTGATCTCCAGATCAATTTTTGAACTCCAAGCTTTTTTTTTTAAATCTGATTGCTTTTCAATTTGTTTGAAGATATTTCTTCAACTTGTTAACTGAAGTTTCATTGAATGCCAAGTTTAATGTGTACGTGAGTTCATTTTCTAAATTGTTTTCAATTTGATTCCAATAACTCGATTTAGCTATTTTTGTTCAATTTCTGAATTTAAATATTTTCTCCTTTCATATTTTTAATTAAAAACATTTAAATTTATAAAACACTTTATTAATTTAAATTTTAATAAATTTCAAAATAAAAGACAATTCTATTTTAAATTTCGAAATACAAGCACATTATTTTCAAACAATAATAAAATATTTAAACAAGAAATCCAATCATTTAATTTAAATCAATTTCATCAAATTTAACCAAAACGTCATTTTTAAATCACATGCATCTTTCACAAATTTTGAGAAATTAAATTTAAAACTAGATTTAAAACTTGCAAACACGATAAACACAAAATGCATTAAAATATTATCTAAGTGAGTGTGTGAGATTTTGTCTTGCTTATAAATGTCTAATGGCTAAACAGCTCTACCTGATCATTGTTCTCACCTTCAATCATGCTCACCTGTTCCTGTGTTCACTTGCAGTTGGTTTTACATTAGCAATGACAAACCCCGAAATCAAATATAAATGCATTTCAAATAATGGTAATTTCATTTCAATTTCAATTTAAATTTTAATTTAACTTTCATTAAAATAATTATTTAATTTCAATTTAAATAGCGACATCTTGATTACTAATTGCATTTAATTAATCAAATGAAATCTACACGTGACAGATATCCCAATATGCTCAAAGACATAAGATAAGAGATACATATCACCTACAAGGCTTGAGGAAGCCAAGGAGAGATAGAAAGAAAGAGATAGTTGTGAGAGCTTGATACCATTGTAGCAAGCTATAGAGAGTTGTGAGAGCCAAGAGAGTTGCAAAGATAGTTGTGAGAGCTTGAGACTATTGTAGCAAGCTATAGAATGTTGTGCAATCCCAATAGAAAGAGAGATTGAGAAATAAAAGAGAGTGAGAGAATATCCAAGAGATAAATACCAAGAGAGAGAAATAGAGTGAAAGAGATATATTTAAAAGAGAGAATAGGAGGGAAAAAAGGTTCTCGAGCCATTACAAGGTGTCCTAATCTATTTCCACCAACAAAGGTAAGTGAAAAGTGGAAAAATTCTTAGGAATGACCATTTGAATGTTGAAACATTGTGAGACACTAGCACAACATGTGAACATCCACATGATGTGCTAATGTCTAGACAAATCATGCTCAAAAATGGTGGGAATGAGGAAAACACAAGGTTTGACACAAAGATGACATAAGAAGGTGGTTGCTAAAAGGGGTTCATGATCATCTTGAGGGTAAAAATTCTCATGTGAGGACTAAAATAAGCCTAGACAAATACTAAGGGAGTGGACACTAAAGTGGATGCAAAATTATAGGTGAAATTGTGGTTGGGTGCAATTTTATGACACTACATGTATGTATGTTTGAAACGTTTAAATGACATGTGAAAGTAATTTTTCTAGGTTTGTAAACCATATTTACTATAATCATCCACCTACATAATGTATAATCATTAAATCATAATTATCCATGTTGCATAAACCATAAATATCATTTCATCATAAGGTCTTATAAATACATCTATATAAACTTAAATGAATTCTTCTAAAACAAAAATATATAATAATCCATTATATACATAAAATCATAGATCATAATCATCCATTGCATAAATCGTAAATTGTAAATTTATCCATTACAAATCCACCACATAATCGTAATAATGAATACCATCTATGACATATATATAATCATCCATGAATTCAAATCTAAGAAAAAATTAACAAATTGGTTTAAATAAATTCAATAGATACCTATACAGTACTAGCACTAAATAAAGGAGATGAGTGGAGAGTGTACATAAACTCTAGATTAAAATAAATAATTTCATAATCAAATAACACATTTAAAATGAACTAAGGACTATATGCTAGCTAGAGCTATACCCAAGTTATATTTACTAATATACCATATACAGTTATGAGGTTGACAAATGAAGTGCAAAAGTAATAGTTTGGGTACAAAAAAAAATTTTTTACTTAGATAATATTTTACATTTTAATAAGACTAAGTATAAACACGTAGAACATATCAAATTATTGTTGCAAAGGTTGATATTAGAAAAATGTTGAATAGGACATAGTAGAGAATGTCAGAGATCTTTTTTTATAAATTGGCTAGTTTTTATATGAAATTCACTAGAAATATTAGTGATATTATGGATAATTATAGGATATGTAAATAACCTGAGGTAAGTAGAAAATAACTTGACACAAGTGGACAAACATTGAAAATTTAGCCTAAAACAAAATAACTAGGCACAAGTGGACAAACAACACCTATAGTACCCTCTAGTTGGTGAGCCAAATTAAGAAAAAAATGATCTTGATGTGACCCTACAAATTTTTTTGTGAATGATAAAAAAATGAACTCAAACATATGTTTATGATTGATTCAAATACTATCACCTTTTTTATATTCCAAAAAAGAGTAGTTTCAATGCCTTGTGAAAAAGGAATTCACCTGGTTAAATGACGTAAACTCGATAAGATTATTGGAATTATTAAAAGGTCTTACTCTTACTCTCTATGTTTGTCCCACTATCATTACATGCCCTATAATATATTGAAATAATTTCAAGAGATCAACCATGCTTGGGATAACTTATTGAGGGACTTCATATAGCTAAAACTTTAGAGCTTTCTTATCCCTTATCTAGACCCATATATTCCTAAAAACAACTTATGGAACCAAAATCACGATTTTAGTCGAGCCCATTGCAATCCACCATTTGAGGAGTTAGTACTATAAATAGATACAAATTATTTATCCCTCATTAGATTTTTTAGTAGATGATAGGATATTAATTACAGAAAAAAATAGCTAGAAAACTATTCCATTGAACCAAAGCATGAAATTAATTATATAGATGTCAAAAAAAAATTAAAAAAAGAATAGGATAGTACCAAGTATTAGTCTAACTTCAACCAAAACAAGGGAATATAATTTATACAAGAAACATCATTTAGAAACCAAATCATGAGTTGCTAAATATTTTTAAATACCAACAAGTGGGTGCAAAATTCAAATAATTTAAATTTTATATTGGTAATAATAAGAACTTGAATTATACACTTTGAAGCTTATACTTTCTAAACAAACCTTTAGTCAACAGGGCTTACATTTCATGAGATTTATTAACCTAAAATCAAGTACTATCTAAAAGGCAATGGAATTTATAGCTTAAGAAAGCTTTATAAGAAAATAATATCACAACAAACAAAGCTTCATGAACTACTAATTCATTCAATGTCTACCTAATTATATACATAAAAATATGACATATATCAACCTATCTAAACTTGACCAAGCCTGAAAATATAAAAATCTAAATGTACCACCATCTAATCCAACAAAAAATACAAATCTAGATCACATGGAATGAAAAATTATTTGAATTCAATATATAATAAAATATTTTCAAATGTAGGTCCAAATGTTTTTGATACGATAAGAAGCATTTACAGGGTGTTGTACCCTTTACACAATGATCCACTAGGGCCAAAAAAGATCATGTCCAAAAAACTTAAAATAACAAAGCCAAAGAACAAAACACAGCATACTAATAGCCAACGAGCACCACATAGCAATAGTAGACTAATAAGAACTCTCCCAATTCTAGGAGAGAGCATTGATGACATCATCATCGAACCATTCATGGCCATCTTCATTAGTCTTCATGTCCACCTCGTCCTTCACAACAACAGAGAGGGTGTTGATGACACAGTGAACTAACTTGACAATGAATCTTGTCAAGCCTCTAAATTTCTTCTCCATCTTCTCCATCCTCTCCTACAACACATTAATATACTCCCCGTTATCCCCATTCTTCATAATATTAGTGCACTCCACATCAGGGTCAGAAGACTGGGACATCGAGTTCTCATCATGGACTTTTTTAAGATTTGGGATGATGTGAGGCCCTTCAGCATATTCCTCCTCGGCATCCTCTGAATCCTCCTCATTCCCATCACCTTTGTTGTTTGAGCACTCCTCATCAGAATCCAACTCATTAATCTGTGTTTTCTTGTTTTTTCTTTGCCAATCTACTCAACCTCCTAATTTTGGTCATCTCACCCCCCGTCTCCACCATCACAGCCACCATAGTTTCACCCTTGGAATCCTTCCCCACCACATTTTTACCTTTGTTGTCTGTGGCCAATAGTTCTTTCAAACCCTTCCCCTCATCTTTCACTTTCTTTTTGGTGGTAGGTTTGTTGACCATCTTGGCAGGGCTAGACCAGAAAATCATAGAGACTTGTTGCAGCACTTGACTGGGCTAACCCAACATTTCCTTTAATCTTCTTGGGGGTTGGTTTAGGTTTAGGGGTTTTTAGAGGGGATTTCCTTTCGGGTCCTTTAGACTCGACTGGGGAAATATTTTGCACTAGGGGTTCAATTTCCTCAATTCTGACAGCAAAGATTGGTTTATGTGGGTAGAGAGCGAGATGAAAGTGATAGAGCCTCAAAATGAGGCCTTGAAGAAGCGGCAGAGGAGGAGAATCCCCTGAGTTTTGGGTAGTAGATTCCATACATTTCTCGACAGATTTTTCTAAGTTTGTAAGCAAGAAAAATGGAAATCTTAACAAAAAATTATGGCAGAGGTGATTCAAAAGAGGAAAATGGTAGAAATAGTCACTTTTGTATCTACCTTCCAAGGTGATGTACTTCATTAGGGCAAGGTAGACCTAATCCCATGGCCGTGGAAGAGCCTCTCTTTCAAAACCCAACGGGTTGCGCACAGTTTCTTCATTACCAACAAAGAAAGCCTTCAGGATTTCGTTATCATGTGACTTAGTATGTTTTGGGTACTTCTTTCCAGTGCATTGCATCCCCGTAGCTTGGGCTATCACCTCCTCATTAAATTCAAAGGAGATACCACAATAGGTCACCCTGCATTATTTCCAGGAGATCGCAAACTATGCAAATAATTTAGGATCATGACCCACCAAATTCTCCATTAAAGGTGCAAGCCCGCCCTCCATGCATATGTGCCAAACCAGAGGGTCTTTATGGAACTCACTGCAATTATCAAGCTCTGTTTGCACTCTATTTCCACCCATGCCACTTCTTTGCACATGAAAAACCAAAAAGTCTGTGAGAGTAAAAGGTTTGTTATTTTGATAATTTGATCAGTCCTCCGCATACACAAAATGTTAAGGAAAATAATGCGGCCTTGGGAAATCAAAGTCATGTATAGAATACACACTTGGAAAGTACCATCCCAAAAGGCAATCTTGGCTATCACATTAATGTGAATCTTCAAACACTTGCGGCCAAATAATTATGAAATGTTGGAATGGTAAATTTTTCCATCCACATTGCTTTTGCACATTCCCAACGAAATTTGGTCACATGGCCTAATTTAGCTAAACCCAATCTCCTACGATTTAGAAAAAGCATCAAATTAGTGGGATAGAAAGGGCCAAATAAGAGCTTCACCTCGTGCACGCAAGTCACATCAAATTTAAATTCAAAAAATTTCCCTATTAAATAGGTGTAGATATCAAATCTCCATAAAAGATTACATAAGGCCAGATCCAACTTGGCCATAATCATGAAGTACTCCCCATCACTTCTCATAAAATCCTTTTTAAACATGATCTTCTCCTCATTATTCCAATTTTTCCCCTTGTAGGACACCTCAACATTTAAACCCATCCACACAACCTTGTAGACTAGAATGTGGACCCCCATAAGACCAAGCCCATCGCATAATTATTCAACATCGTGGATAATACATGTGCCTTTCTCCTTTAGGATTAACCCTTGAATGCTAGGAGGAAGGTTCCCCAAGTCACGCCAACACTTAAAAAAATTCCAATGGGTGCCAAAATTAGCCATACCATCCACCACTTGGTTACCCTCCTGATAAATATGGGTTGCAACCTTCAAATTTAGCTCAGACATTATATATTTTATGTCTACTGAAATATCTTTAGTACTCCAAACCAATAATCTACCCATGTTGACCGTATCAATTAAAGATTTAGAATCTCCTTCGAAATGCAGCTTCTAAATCCCCATAGAGACGGCCAACTAGATGCCCTTTAGCAATGCTCTAGCTTCAGCAATCATAGAGAATTGAATCCCAATCCCCCTTGAGTAACCAACCACAAAATCTCCTTTGTAATCCCTTATTATACCTCCAATACTTGCCCTTCCACCGTTGCCCTTGGCAGCACCATCAAAATTGAGTTTATGCCAACCATGGTCAAGAGGTTACCAAATGGTGCCTTATCAAGCCTGAGATCTAGAGTTGTCATAGGAATTGGCCTCCACATTTTGATGCCAAGCCTTAGCCATTTTTATTTCCCAATCAGTCGGGGCCTTCTCCAAAATTTTTCCTTTGAAGAGAGAAATATTTTCTACAATAAGCCTTGCCCCTATACCAAAAACCTCCTTTGGGCTCATCTCCATGTTCCTAAAAATCTTGTTGTTCCTTTCTTTCCATAAACACCAACAAATAATAGGGGGAACTTGATTCCATATCTCACGAGGAATGGAGTGAATGCAAGGCCCAGACCAACCTAAAACAAAGGAAATAATGTTTGTGTTCATAGCCCACTGAGTACCCAACCTTTCCAAAGCCATCTCCCACATACTAACAGAAAATGGGCAGTGCAAAAGTAAGTGGTCCAAAGATTCTTCATCACACTTGAATAACATATGTTGGGGATCTGAAATCCCCTTTTCCTCAATTATCCTAAGTAATAATCCTATTATGGCAAGTAGTCCACCAGAAAAATTTTATCTTTGGGATCATGTGTCTATTTCATACCTATTTCTAGGGTCCAAGGGCACCACATTGGTCGAACAATAGATTATAAGCCATTTTAACATTAAGCTCCCCCTGCTTATCAACAGTCCAAAAAAATTCATCCTCCATGTTGTTCAAAGGTAATATTTTAAGGGCAAGCAGATCCTGCAAGGACTTGGCCAAAGTACACAACCCAGGAGATAGAGGGCAGCATAGGGCCAAATCGTTCCATCTTTGAGCCCCTTGTAGGCCAAGGATATAATCCCTAATGTAGAAGCCAAAGAATAATTGTGCAGGTGTCATTAGGTTTATAAATTCAGAAAGGGCCAGAGGGTTTCAAGCAACCAGGGATCTTCCTAGAATCTGATACTGCAACCATTTCTAACTTTCCATTTTATCCCAATCCTAAGCAGCCCCTGTAAACTGCAAATGTTCTTCCAAGACAAAGACCTCGAAAGGTGATCTTCAGAGAGGCAATTAATCAAAGGTCTATTTTGGAGATACTTAGCATTCATAATTTTGCACCAATCCTTTTTGTTTCTCAGTTGATCCCACCCCACTTTTGCAATCAAAGCCTTGTTGATGCAGGGGATGTTCCTTGTCCCAATCCCACCATAAGGTTTAGGTTTACAAACATAATCCCATTTGACCAGAGCAAAAAAAATATTTTCCTCGGTCCTCGACCAAAGGAAATTCCTTTGGATTTTCTCAGTTTTTTTAGCTATATATCTAGGGATCTTGAAAATGGAGAGGAAGTAAATAGGGATCCCTTGAAGAGTTGCTGATAGAAGCTGTAGTTTTCCATCATGACTAAGAATGGAACCTTTCCAACCAGCCAACTTCCTTTGTATCCTTTCAAGGAAAGAATTCCAGAAATCTGGGGTGAATTCCTTGACAATAAGAGGTAATCCAAGATACACTGATGGGGAGAAAACCACACAAAAAACCAAGAACAATAGTCACTCGAGCTTGCAGAGACAGAGTGTTGTTGAAGAAATAGATCATGCTTTTATTATAGTTAATACATTGCCCAGAGAAAGCAACATAATTGTTGAGACAATTTTTCCATTTCCTAGCTTCAATCACAGAGGCTTTCCCAAAGAGAAAAATTTCATCCACAAATTGTTGAATAATAGTAGGCTCTAAAGAAGAGGCAACCTTAACCCCTTTAATGGCCCCCTCTGGTAGAATACTTGAAATGTAGGTCCAAATGTTACATGTATATATGGTCATAGATAACATAAAGCTCTTGGTACATACAATCTATATCCTCTCTATCTTTTATTATCTCTAAAATATTCTCCTAATCTTCAATAGACAACCTCCACTTTTGTTGGCCACGTCCTTTTTTTGGTAAAGTTTCAAAATTTATTCTTGTTGCTATAACTAAGTGACTATAATGTAGAACCTTTTTTCCTGGCATATAATCAATAAATATGATACCATTTTTATCTATCTTTATTTAATGATAATATGTTCCTTCAACAATGATTGATCTAGTGGGATACTCTTGTCCGTCACCATCTATCATTGATTGTGACAATTTGCATTTTGGTTGTGTACATCTTAGTAGATAGTAATTTACACCTTCTTTATTGTTAGGATCTGCAACAACATCAAAAATGTCTCTTGTACACGCCATGTAGTAAACATGTCTAAATGCATTATCAAATTAGATTTTTAATGTAAATCATTCAAATATTTCTAACCATGCTCAACTTAGGTAGAATATAAATCAATTTTAAGTTAAAATTAAATTTAAAAATTTAAATTTTACCTATAATAACTAAATCAAATACACTTTCATAATCAATTGAATATAGAGGATCATAGACATCTACAATTTCATTATCTTTAAAAGGAGGCATTGATACTAATTATTTTATTTCCCATTGTGAAACATACCCATCTCTAATATTCTCACATTATGGAGTATTTACATTTTTCTAAATGCAATCAACACAAAAATATGATTTTTATCCCACTTGAATTACAAGAGGCTTGCTATGTCATGTTGTCATGCTTTGATGCAAAATTCTAATACCATTAATTGTTTAACAATTATAAGGATTTGATCGATCGATATCTATAAATTTTAAACATCTAATGAAGAAGCGTATAAATTTGAAAATTCAATTCATGTACACTTTCAAATTCAAATAATAAATTCAATTATGTAACTTTAACTTCCCAAAAATAGCGTGTGTTGTATAGAGTCGTGAGCACCAAAATGAATTTTATACCATTCAACAATTTCATTTGTATTTTGTATAGCATTACATGCAAGTTTGTATTGGAAAAATATTAGGTTAAGAGGTTTAAGAATTTAAATTTCTAGTCTATATGGTTTTATCTACAAGTTCATTTTGGCGAAGTGCACGCTTCACACATGCTCTTTCTCCATCATGCTCTCCTTTTCCATGTCCACTCATAAAATTCCACAAAAAAATTATGTCACATCTAGCATTTTGTTGGCTTAACCAATTAAAATATTTTGCGGACTTAAATTGTCCTATGAAGTTACAAACAATTTCATTCAAACCAAATTACTAAAAAACTATGTACAACATATAAGTAACCGAATAATTCAAGTCTTAAATGTAAGCAAATAAATAATTAATTATATAAATTTAAAAAAAAATTATACCAGCACATCCATCAAACCATATCCAATGTTGTGAAGCATTTATGTTACGACATCTCAAGTCTTCAAAAAACATTCTAAAACAATAGGCTACATAGCTTCTATCATGACTCGTATCATCAATGATATAAAAGTGAACCTCTTTGATGGTAATTTTTTCATGTTTTCTACTTTGTACACCATCCACCTATAACTTGGCATGCCTATAGCAAACTTGTACAAAGATTGTAACTTTCTCTAAATGATAATATTAACTTTGAATCTTAGTTTGAGGACTAAATGTATAGTTCTCAGAGAAATCTACAATAGAGAAAATACAACTTGGTGGAAAGAAATTATTTTAGTCATGAAATTGCTTAGCTTGACATATTGCACCATGACAATGTTGGATATGTGGATATATGATATTGCAAGATTTATTCAAAAACTCATTGTAAGACTATTCACTCTCTTTGAGAATTATTTTTTTGGCCTCAAATCCTAACTTCATTGAGTATTTTCCATACTCAAATCTCTTACAAATAACTTGCAATGAATGATCAATATTGTCAATCTATAAAATATTCTTTAAATTTCCACAATCATTACATATATTTTTTATACATTATACATTGAATTCATCTGAATCTTCTAATTTTTTTTATTATTTTTTTTATTTTTTGATCCGTAAGTGCTTTTGACTGGAGCTATGAACCAGTAAGGCCACATTTTTAGGGGACCTCATCCCCATCATCTCTCCTTATCTCTCCATTGTGCTCACCGATACACTAAGCGTCAAAGTTCTGCGACAACCATCAATAGTAGTTGTCGATGGGTGAGCCGACTGTGTGCCAAGTTCCTGAGTCAAATCCCAGACCACTGTATCTACCCCTCCTTCCATCCAATCTCCCATCTCTCTGCTTCTCCTGTCTCTCTGCTTCCTCCTCGATCCTCCTTTGTAGCCTCCTTCTCCCCTTCTTCTCACCACTTCTCTCCTTCTCCTCTACCTCCTCTCCTTCCTCCCACAGCCTCCTTCTCTCCACCATTCTCTACACCTCTTCACTACCTCCACTTCTCACCTCTTCCTCCAATCCTTTCTTTGTAGCCTCATCTACCTCCTTCACTCCCTCTGACATCCTTCCTTTTCTCCCTCTAGAATCCTTCCTCCTTCTGATCCCTCTGCTTTCTCCTCGAGCCTATCCTCCACCTTATACTTCATTTCCTTCTTTGTTCACTCCTTATCTCTCCTCCCTTCCACGCACCTCTTGTCTACCTCCAATCCTCTTTCTTTGCCTCCTCTCCTTCATTTCTCACTGCTGGCCTGCTGGCCTCCTTCACCCCCATGTCATCTATCCTCCTTCTTTGCTTTGTACCTTCTATCACCGATCTCACCTTAGATCCTTGGCCTGCCTTTCCTCTCATAGCCTTCCTTTGCCATCATGTGCTTGTCCTACCTCTGACTGCCTTCAACGTGATGTGCCCAGCAGAGCTATACACGGTAAGATTCAAACCAAGACCACCATATCAACATGGTGTTGCAACTACCATTGCACTGTGGGGTGAACCCTTGAATCTTCTAATTTTCACATACAAGAGACTTCACAAATTATGTTTACTTTCAAGGATGGCTATATTTCGATTAATTACTGTCATAGCTTTTTTATATGAATGCAGGTGCAAATAAAATTTAATATTATTTTGACAACAACAAGTTTCACGTACTTTATTTATATGTACAAAACATGGTTGTAGCCTCTCAAACATCCTTTAATAAATCTTCACATCTAAAAATTCTTGCTTTAATGCTTCAAAAAATTTACTTGTGTTGTATCTATAAAATGTTTTGGATGAGAAATTTTTTTACCATCTTCACCTATTATTTGTATTGTGTCCCTTCTATTGGAAGAAACATGAGAGTGGTTGGCCCAATAATCAATTACCTGTCTCTTTAAATCTTCTAAAATTCTATCTTTTCAAGGAACCCTACAAATATTTACCCAATTATTCTCAATATTTTCATATAATCTATTTCTCTTTGTAATATATCTTTAAATATTTCTCCTAGAAACATTTAATAATTGGTAAATTTCTTGAACTTGTCTTCTATATGATAATTTCTTACAAGAAATTACAATCAGCAATGCTCTACATGCAACACTTAAATCGGTAACTCGACTCTTGCTTTCAATACAATTCAATGCTTCTTGCAAGTTTTTAAAAATTATTTGTTTTAATGAATCTAATGATTTTTTTCTATTATCAACCCCTAATAACTCCAAAATAGGGGTCATTTTCTTTTCCTAAATAACTTTGCACATAATTTTGCTCTTCCAATTAGAGATTTTTTTTCAAAAAAAATCATCTCATATTCTTTTAGAGTGTAATTTTATTGTTCTTTCATATAACATATCTTCAGATGAAATATTCTTGAAAAGAGAATCCTCATCCATATCCATCATATTTTCCATACCATAGAAAAATTTCTATCACTACCTTCAATTTTTTCCTGTACCTATACATTACCTTGGTCATCAATAATTTATATGGGTTGTTCTTGAGTAGATGTTCCTTCATCCACGTTTTTGGTCTCTCTTTTTCGAGCATACAACCTTGATCTAGTCCTTTTATTTTGTATCACAAATTTCTCAAATTTTAATCCACCTACATACAAATGTACACATACATATACTTTAACCTAAATTATATTTTTGATATATAGAGATCTATTTAGATTCAAAAAATCATGCTAAATATAAAAACAAAGAGAAAAGGAGAGGAAGAGAGAGAGACCTAGAGACTAGCACTACATGAATGATTGAAGGAAAGAGAGAGAGAGGGTAGCACTATGGTCATTCCCCCAAGATATAACCTACAACTTTAATAAAATGAATGATAGAGAGAGAGACTTGTATCTAAGGAGAGAGAGAGAGAGAGTGGGTATCTAAGGAGAGAGAGAGAGAGGGTATCAAGTTACATGTATGATAGGAGAGAGGGTGAGATAATATGAGGGTATATAAGTAAAGAGAGAGAGAGAGAGAGGATAGTTTTTTATGATAGAAGGAGAGAGGTAGAGATGAAACCAACTCATATAGTTAGATATTTTTTTGTAATATACAATATAAGAATAATAAAATGAAAGAGGGAGAGAGAAGTATCTAAGGAGAGAGAGAGAGAGAGAGAGAGAGAGAGAGAGAGAGAGGGGGGGGGTATCTCACTATGGTAGAAGGAAGGAGAGATGAAACCAACGCATAATTCTAATTTCTTAATGTACAAGATAAGACTAATCTAAAATGACAGAGAGAGAGAGAGAAGTATCTAAGGAGAGATAGAGAGTAAACCTATCTAAGGAGAGAGAGAGAGAGAGAGAGAGAGAGAGAGAGAGAGAGAGAGAGAGAGGGGTTAGATCACTATGGTATAAGGATATAGGGAGAGATGAAACCAACTCATGTAACTAGATAATTTCAAGTAATGTGCAAGATAGTACTTGACTATTAAAATGAAAGAGAGAGAGAGAAGTATCTAAGGAGAGAGAGTAGACCTGTCTAAAGAGAGAGAGAGATCTTAGCTCACTATGGTAGAAGGAGAGAGTCTAAGAGATGAAACTAACTCATGTAGTTAGATAATTTCCTAAGATTTACAAGATCTAAGACTAAAAAAATGAAAGAGAGAGCTTGAGTATCTAAGGAGTGATAGAGAGATTACATGTATATGAGAGAAAAAGAGAGATCAACACTACATGTATGATAGGAGAGAGGGAGAGATGAAACCAACTCATAATTCTAATTTCTTAATGTAAAAGATAAGACTAATTTAAAATGAAAGAGAGAGAGTAGTATCTAAGGAGAGATAGAGAGGTTAGCTCACCATGGTAGAAGGAGAGAGGGAGAGATGAAACCAAATCATGTAGTTTAAAGATAATGTCTTAATGTACAAGATGTAAGAGTAATAAAATTAAAGAGAGAGAGCATCTAAGGATAGATAGAGAGATAAATTAGGTATATAAGGAGAGACTTAAAGAGAGGGTAGTGCACTACATGTACATGATAAGAGAGAGGGAGAGATGTTCAACCAACTCATAGCTAGATAATTTTCCATAATGTACAAGATAATCTAACTAATAAAATAAAAGAGAAAGAGAGAACTATCTAAGAAGAGTTATAGAGCTCTAACTTAGACCTATAAAAGGAGAGAGAGAGAGATATAGGTTAGCTCACTATGATAGGAGAGAGGGAGAGATGAAACTAACTCATGTAGTTAGATAATTTCTTAAAGTACAAAATTTAAGACTAATATAAAATGAAAGAGAGAGTATATAAGGAGAGATAGAGAGAGAAGTTAGGTATCTAAAGAGAGAGAAAGAGAGGGTAGTGCACTACATGTATGATAGAAGGAGAGAACCCAAGGGATGAAACCAACTCATATAGTTAGATAATTTTTTGTAATTTAGAAGATAAGACTAATAAAATAAAAGAGAGAGACACTTATATAAGGAGAGATATAGAGAGAACTTAGACCTATCTAAGGAGATAGAGGTTAGCTCACTATGGTAGAAGGAGAGAGGGAGAGATGAAACCAACTCGTGTAAAGTTAGGTAATTTCTTAATGTACAAGATGTAAGACTTTAATAAAGTGAAAGTGAAAGAGTATAGAAGGAGATATAGAGAGAGAAATTTAATGTATATAAGGAGAGAGAAAGAGAGGGTAGTGCACTACATGTAATGATAGAAGGAGAGAGGGAAAGATTCAAAACGAACTCATAGTTAGATATTTTTTCTTAACTTGTACAATATAATCTAAGTTAATAAAATGAAAGAGACAGTGAAGTATCTAAGGAGATATATCTATCTAGAGAGAACTTATACCTATCTAAGGAGAGCTCGAGAAAGATCTAGGTTAGCTCACTATGATAGAAGGAAAGAGGGAGAGATGAAACCAACTCATGTAGTTAGATAATTTCTTAATGTGCAAGATATACTTGACTAATAAAATGAAAGAGAGAGAGAATCTAAGGAGAGATAGAGAGAAAGTAGACCTATCTAAGGAGAGAGAGCTCGAGGTTAGCTCGTTGTGGTAGTTCAAAAGAGAGGGAGAGATGAAACCAACTCATAACTTTATAATTTCTTAATGTACAATATAAGACTAATAAGATGAAAGAGAGAGACAAGTATCAAAAGAGAGATAGAGAGAGAATCTAGGTATCTACTTGGAGAGAGAAAGAGAGGGTAGCACTACATGTATGATAGAAAGAGAGAGGGAGAGATGAAACCAATTAAAACTAATTTCTTAATGTGCAAGATAAGACTAATTTAAAATGAAAGAGAGAGAGAGAGAGAGAGAGAGAGAGAGAGAGAGAGAGAGAGAGAGAGAGAGAGAGAGAGAGAGAGAGAGAGAGAGAGAGAGAGAGAGAGAGAGAGAGAGAGAGAGAGAGGGAGAGAGAGAGAGAGAGAGAGAAGCATCTAAGGAGAGGTACAAAGAGTAGACCTATCTAAGGAGAGAGAGGGTAGCATTGATAATTTATGGTAAATTGAACATGGTTTATATCAATTAGCTTTCTTTAAAGAGAAACTAACTCATCTAGAACTCTAATTTCTTAATGTACAGGATAATCTAAGTACTAATAAAATGAAAACAAATCTTGCTAAATTTTATAACACAAAATAGTAGATTTCACTTTAAAACCTTATCAAATAAAATTTAATTTACTTAATTAAAACACATTGCATGTTCAATGAGCACTATCTTGGAGATAGGGTGGAAGGGAGAGAGGTAGGTAGGAGAACTACTTATATACATTTAAAAACCCAAAAATGAGTCAGTAATTGAGCACAATCCCATGTAAACATTTTGAATTAATCAATTACAAGTTGAAAATCATTTTAGTTGAAAATATAGCTCTTCTCTTGTTGAAATAAGTCCTTTTTTATATTTTCTCCAAAACTTTGAATTGAAAAATTTTTTAAAAAAAATTATTTATATGAATTTTTTCAATCAACAAGCTTTCGATCCAATACATTTTAGTTGAAATGGTTTTAGTCAAAACCTTTTCAACTGAGACATATTTGACCGAAAAGGTTTCGGCCAAAACCATCTATGTGGCAACCTTGTTGGGAGCCAAATCACCCTTTTTCATAATTTTCTAAAACTTTCAACTTCAACTAAATATTTCTTCAGTCAGAATGATTTTTTTTAAATACCCTTTTGTAGAGCTCGGAGTGGTGAATCCAGATATATCATTTTTCTTGATATTTTGATTAGTTTTAATATGTTTTTTCTTAAATAATGCAATTAGGTTGTTAAAGTAAAAAAAGAGGTCGATTAGAAATTTTAAAAAATAGTAAAACATATTAAAAAATATAAAAATATATGGTACATTATAGGAGAGATTCCTCTTCAAAAGGGTATAATTTGTTAAATTTGAAAATGATAAAAAAAAAGGACAATAGTTGACGTCAAATGAAAACTCACGAATTCTGGTAAGTTTGACTTCAAAATGTTATTACAAGAAAAATATACATCAAAATTTCAAAAAAATCCATGCACTAGAAGTTATCTATTTGGAAACAAAATAGGGGAAAATGAAGTTTTTTTCTATTTGTTTCTTGACATCAACTCAACGTCACTTTTTCTTGAAAAAATTTCAGCATTTCAAAATCTTCTCTTAAATTGATAAAAAATATTGAAAAATTACAAAAATAAACTTCATCAAGAGTTCTACATTTCATTAGTTTACATCATTCTGAAATTCAAAACATAAAGACCACTTTTATGTGGTCGAAGTTGAGAATTTTTTTTGTGTTGGTTGATTCCTTTATAAAGTGTGACATGGGTTTATACTTCTACCCATTAATTAATCGATCTTGGGAATGGGGTATCAATTCTTGATAGTCTTCTTGTTCAATGCTATATAATCGATACATATCTACATTGTTCCATATTTCTTCTTCACCAAAACCATAGAAGAAGCAAAGTGACTTGAGCTAAGTCTAATATGCCTCATTTTGCATAGTTCCTTAATAGATTTTTTGATATCCTCCTTATGTCTCCTGGAGTGACAATAGGGAATAATGATAACAAGATTAGCACTCTCCTCTAGGTCAATAATGTTCTCAAAGCCTTTGTCTAGTAGTATCCCTAGAGAAATGATACTAAATAATTTATTGTGCTTGCCAAAGATATTATGTACATCCACATGATATAAATTTTTTATTTTGGCAAGTTTTTTTACAGTCACCAAATACTAAGTGGCGCATATGGCTTTCTCATGATGGAAAATTGTCTCCATTTTCTTAACTGATGCAATCCTTTGTTTTTTGTTTTTATTCACCATAGAAACACTTATTTTCCCTCTAATTGAAACTTCAATTCCATGGTCTAGAATATTTGTGT
Source organism: Sequoiadendron giganteum (assembly GCA_007115665.2). Classification (NCBI taxonomy): domain Eukaryota; kingdom Viridiplantae; phylum Streptophyta; class Pinopsida; order Cupressales; family Cupressaceae; genus Sequoiadendron; species Sequoiadendron giganteum. The sequence goes on along the minus strand of CM021109.1, from coordinate 232,533,501 downwards.
GATCTCTCCTAATGAGTGTAGCCACTAGACACCTAAGACCATATCCGTGTCTCCTATACTAACAACATAGAACTTATCTTTCATATTGTATCCTCCCAAATTAAGATTTATTTGGGAGATATTTTCATTACATTAGATGGTGAAATTTTTAGAATCCTTCAAAGTCCTCAATATTGAGGCCTCACTTGACCACCAATCCCTCATTAATGAAGTAATGAGTGTTATTGATGTCAATGAATAGAGTCACCCTTTGATCTTGTAGGACCCCACAGATAGGAAAGGGGTTGTACCTCAAATTACTAGGCAACATAGTAAGAGTGATTGCCAATACAACCTCTTCCTCTTTTGGTTGATCATATTCTTCTCCTGTCTCCTATTTGGGTTCTTTGTCACTCTGTGGTTCAAGTTTATTAGATCTTGATTCATCATCAAACCTTACCATAATTCAACATGCACTTGTCCTTTCTCAATAAATTCATGTCCAGATGACCATGGATCCTTACAATTAAAGAAAATTTTATTCCTTCTAAATTTATTCCTCACCTCAATGTATGGTCTTGATGGAAAACTCTCAGTGTGCTATAAATTTTTGTAAAAGGGATTCTTTGAAATGAAGGCTTTATTATGCAAATTATTCTTTGGAATGGGAATCTCTAGTTCCAAAGCTTTCTTGATTTTCTCTTGTAGGTTAGGTGTTTCAAAATCCTTGACTAGACTCATGAGAGATCTAGTTAACCCTTCAATGAAGAGTGTAGTCAATCTTCTCTTTGTGATTTCTAGTACCATAATCAATAGTTTTTGAAACTATGTTACATAGTTCTCTATTGAACCAGACTATTTGAGCTAAGTTAAATATTTAAAATAAACTTTAGGATCCTTTTGATCAAACCTTTCAATCAAAGATTTGTAAAATTTATCATATGAGGTGATGTATCCATGGCCTTGAGTGATTAGGTTGTGGTACCATCACTCCACTCATGTAAATCACCTTCCAGATATAAGGAGGAAAAATTGATTACATCATCTTTAATCATCAATTTGAGGGATATTTATGTGTCTAGATTTTATACCCACACATATTTTGACCATATATTAGATCCATCATAGGAAGAGAGTGTCAACTTCCCTAAAGGTGGTTGTACACTATAATGGAGAGGATTCGCTACTCCCGAGTATCTAGGACAAGGAATAGTCTACAAGGAGTGGATATCCCTCTAATACCTCAAGGATGAAAGCTCAAGTCACAAGATGCAAAATGAAAGAGATTGCAAAAACATAATTAAATGAAATACTAAGCTATGAAGGGAAAACTGCAAATTAGAAAAAATCCAGTAAGAGATTACTAAATGTAGATTATAGAAATACATAATAAGACATAGATTCTACCCTATGGAGGATAGAGTCACGGCCAATGGATGCCAGTGTGTGATGTTGTCATCCTTGTCAGATCAGGACCTAAAAATTGTGAACCAACAAGTACCCAACTCTCCAAACCTAGAAACCTACACACAAAAAAGAAGATGAGGAAAATTGTTGGGGTTTTTTAGGGGTTTACCTCATTCAAACTCCTTTTTTGGTGTTTCCACCTCCACAAACAACCATATAGATAGAAAATAGACAAGACATGTAATAAAATAAATGATATGTGTGATAAAGACAAACCCCACTATGGAGGAGAACCCGTATCATAAATAAAATAGATAAGATGAGTATATTTATAAATAGACAAGATAAAATAAAGCAATAAGAGAGTGCTACCGATAGTTTTTGGCTCCCTCTTAGCTTTATAGACAAGATGTTGTGTGATTGCAAGAGAGATTTGGTTGTTGATGAGATGTGAATTTGGAAAATCTTCATTGCAAAAAAGAGATGTAGAAGAGAAGAAAGAAAGAGAGAAAATTCAAGTGAGACGAAGTGAGAATAAATGAGGATAGAAGTGAAAAATGGAGTTTTCTGACATTGCATGGGTAGGAAGAGCCATTACACCTGTGATTCTACTACGTTGACATGTGTCATGGGAAAATTTCATGAGATTCCCTCATTTAAACTCTAAAAGTATGGGGATGCTTGTGCTTTGTTTAGACATTCACATGTCATGCAAGCGTCCAACTCAAAACTTTACAAGAAATGAGGTGGAAGATTGCTAACACTTCATCATTGTCCCTTATGGAGTTGGAATCATGAAATTATGACTCATAAGGTCTTTATCATAAATGTGGCTAGGAATCATAAATGCAACGAGCCAAATGTGCAAGTGTGAAATTGCCACAGGGTGCAATTTTAAGACACTAAATTTTTCCCCCAGTTTAGTGAGTTAAATTTTTAGAGAAAAATCAGCTACACTAAAGTAGAAAAGAAGACATTAATGTAAGGTTGAATAATGTAACAATTTTACAAATTCATGTGCAAAAAGGATAATGTAGAGGCTGCAGAGGCCGAGCAAGTAGATACTAACAATTCCCCCAACTTTCAAGCTCAACAAGAAACTATAGTGCCAGATGTGAAGTTTTGTTCTTAAAAACTCAAATTTAGGTCAATTTCAAAAATCAGAAGAAGCTACCATGGTGAGAAGAATGCTTAAGAAAATTTGGTAGTTCATAAGAGAAATATGATGAAGAGGTGAATGTATGCCCCCTCCTCTTTTTTCCCCCAGCTAGGTGGGGTAAAAATAGGAAGGATGGAAGGACCACTTCCACCAAGAAAATGGGCCAAAAATGACCTATATATACCCAGGTGGGCCCATAGAAGGGTCATTTTCACTATTCACAATGAGGATATTATTGACTTTTGTGAGAGAAAAGTTGGAAAAATGCCTCACAAAGGAGACATGGCCCCACCGATCGAGAAACTCCACATAGTAGTAGCTAAGGGAGACCAGATCGATGACGTACGAGGAATCTGACCCAACTATCTTTTTAGCACATTTTTTTTATTTTTCTACTCCTTGAGTAGTGTATGCATCCAATTGTCATGGAGGAATTCAAATGGAACAATGTCATTTAAATAGTGTGTCAGGGTCCTCTATTCATGTTGGCATCTATCCTACATGCTGGCATTGGGGAGGTATTCAGCCCTAGATGTTGGCATGGCACGCTTCCATCCTAGAGGAAAAATTAAAAGAATTTTGATGTAGAGATAGAATTTTTTTGCTTATGATTTAGATGGAAATAACATGAAACTTATTTTGATTGTAGGAGTGGCCAAATATTAGTTATTTTGATTACAGGAGTGGCCAGATATTAGAGAGCATGCAGGCGGGCATCTATTTACATCATTGTGTGATTGCAACAACTAGATGCACCTAGATGACTAGGATCTACTATGACATGTGGTCCTTTGGTGGGTCTATGTCATGCTGAATATCTGGTACCACACATTGATTCTCATGGCACTCATGGAGCATTAGGATGCAAACACCTGTAGCTTCAACCTACCAATAGGAAAGATGATTTTAATCTGGAGGATGCATATCGTATCATCAAGCTCCCCATTCATAGATGAAAAGTGGCCTATGATGAGACTAGCACGGTGTAGGATGCTACAATGGGCTAGTAGTACTATTTCAAGCAGGTCAACCCACCAGACACTACAAATCACATCTATATACAATGGCTCAAGCAAAGGCGAGTGGCTATTCCACTCATCTAAAGATTCATGATTGTGATAGTCACCCTTTGTTTCGTGATGGATGGGTGAGGCTCACACCTACATGGGAACCTCGTCCATTACATTCGAGCAATGAAGGATCATTAGATTGTCTTCACTTGGGATCAAATCATGCTTGCTCATTTTTACCATGACCTCAGGCATTATGTACATTATAATTATTATAGTCTCACAACCTACATGCTTCTACAGGTGTGGATGTTTATGCATATCAAGTGCACAAGTCCAATTAGATTTCCTAGGGTATTGCACTTGGTACACCCATGGCCCACGTGTACCCATTAGTACACGACTAGAGATATGGTGAGGTTTCTTTTGGAGATTTTAGTTTGATTTTTATGGGGATAGTACACTAGGTGGCATCATTATAGGAGGATGGAGATCTGACCCACCAAAAAGAAGTAGTTTTGACACATGTAGCATGATCAATTCCTGGTAGGGCAATCAAATCACATCGGCATCCCCTATTACTAGCATTGAGTCATTTGATGGTTTGAAAAATTATAGACCATCCCTTTGAAACCTCTCACATACGTTCAATTGATGATGAGTTCCACACAAGTGGGGGATCATCCTTGTCTGACCCTAGCAGACGTCATTGTTAGCGATGACGGGTTGGACAATGACGACTAGATTCTAGCTCTTCCTATTGACAATTTCAATTTTTCCCATGATTTTGTATAGTGGTGGTCGGTGGTTGTTTTGGCCTCAATTTTCGTAGCAGACACCCCCATGGGCCATGCTAGTGCATAGGGGCCGAGAGGTGAGGATTGCAATGATGACGAAGGTGAGAAGGGTGAGGAAGCAACGAGTGGAGAGATAGAGAGGTTGAGACAATGGTGGAGGGAGTCATCACCTCCATGGGCGGTCCCTATCTCATTAGCACCACCTTTGAGCTAGGAAGTCATCCCTCCTATGAAAATGACAATAGGACCCAGCATTGCACCCCCACCTGATCCACACTGGCAAGTCGAGGATTTAGGTACTAATGTGATGCATATTATTTCCTTTCAGTTCTTTTTACTTTAGTTTACATAATATATATGTATATGTTTTGATATGATCTAGTACTGATAGTGTCCACTTGCTCTATGATTTTAGTTGACACATAGGAGTGGATCATCTTCATTGGGCAATGCAATGTTGAGGTGGCCTCGATCATTCCTATCTAGGGGAGTGTCCTAGATGCTTAAAGGCATGCTTCAATGGGGAAAAATTGCCACATTTTTGAGCCTATAGCACGATTGAGGACCACTTATGAGGATGCATGCATGGAGATCGTTTAGAGGTACGTTGACCTTGCGACAATGATCAAGAAGTGAGATTAGCAATCAGCGATGCTTCGCATTGCACTTGTCAAGCGAGATCAAGCAGTGACATGGGTAGAGAGTTCCATAGTGGCATGTGACACCCTATAGAGCTGACTTGATGAACTCGGGAGGCAAGTGAAGGTAGTGAGGTGAAGTGTTGATCCCTAGGTGTAGCAGTTTCAAAAGGAGCTACAACATGCCCATGAGCTAGAGGTCAGGCTACAGGAGGAGGCAACCAAGCTGCAAAGAGAGGTCTGAGGACTATGATCATGGATCATATTTGTGTCACAATCACACTGGTCACATTCATACACATTGATCTAGCATCCACCTCCACCACCACCACCAAGACTAGAGGGCTCTAGGAGCCACGCACCCTAGGGCTAAAGGCCCATTTTCCATGCCATATTTTATATACTAGACCATGTTATCTTTATGTATAGCATTATTTTGGATTTACAAATATATACAGATATACAGTCACCATATTTTGATACAGTGGTGTGATATATGTACATGACATTTTGATATATATATATATATATGAGATTTTGTATGGTATCATGGTGTTCTTATGTGTACTTTATTTTCATGTATGGCTATGTGATGGATTTATGTTTATAGATGTATGTTTAGATTGGATGCTATCGTGATCTAATAAACACACATTGGATGTATGTTAATTAAATACAATGATGATCTAATTGCCTAACCAAAAGACTTAATCAAATACAATGTATGGATACACATCATAATAAAATACATGTATATATAATTCCTAATTAAAGAAATTAATCAAATACACATGTTCACATCATAACACAAAATGAAAATAATGTGTTAATGAAGGAATTTCATAGCATAACTAACTAAAATCCCTGAGGGATGAGCGTCATGTGTATGCCACTAAAAGGGGAAAATATGGAATGAATTATAAATAATGAACCCACATACAAATGAATATGACTGCAAACAAGTTATAAATTTAAACAAAGGTTAATCAAATCAAAGACACAATTAAATCTAAAAATAAGAACAGCCTTACCATCCCATTTTGGAGTAACTTGTGCTGGTTGATATGTCGAATTGCTTCAACACAAAATCCTCCATGATAGCTTGTAAAAGCTTGATGTAAGATGACCTAGATGCTATGATAAATCCTCACAAAATAAATGCTCGAGATGAAAATTACTTAGATATGAAAATTCTAGGTGGTAGATGTGAAGGATGAAGAGTTATTTTATAGATTTTATGAAATTTGATCAATGATCTGGATTAAGAGGAGATAATTTGAGATCAAAGGCTGAGAATGAATGAGAGGAATTGATTGCCCAGTTAACTAACCACAACTAGCTGTAGGATTCCAGTTAACTGGTTGCATGAGATATTGATTGATCTGTTAAGTCAATTGATTAATCAAAAGAGTGGTCAATCAATATTAGTTGACTGAGAGAGTGTCAATTAAGATTTGAGGGAATAATGCATAATATAGTTAATTAAATAAATTAGAGCAACGTGCAAGATAAGATTGAGATAGAAGATGAGTTTGATTTTTCCATGATAAAATAATTAATTAATCAAGGAACATGCAAGATAAAATTGAGATAGAAGATGAGTTTTCTTTTTGCATGATAAGATCATTAATTAATTAATTAATTAAGGAGTGTGCAAAGATAAGATTGATTAATAAATAAAAGAGGATAATTAAATAATGGATGATGTTTCAAATAAAAGAGGAAAATTAAATAATTAATGTAATTACTTAATTTAGAAGGAGATTGAATTATAAATAATTAAAAAAAAAATAGACTACAGGAATCAGTCGTGTATCTATCCCCCTATAAACTGCAATGCGCTTGGTGAAATTTGTTCATGTGACCGGTGGCACTGGCACGACACACCCTCCAATACCATGGGTTTGGGGAGAGACTAGACCTCATGATCTCTTGCCTGCAACAGGGTGCTTTAGACAATCAAGCTAGGCCCCCCGCTCCTTATAAATAATACAATTAATAATAATAATTTATTTAATTAAATTAGAAGAATAAATAATAATTAGTGAGTTAACTAGTTGCATGAGAAGTGAAGTAAAAGAAAGTGTTAAAAGATAAATTTAGATTTGTATTAGAGGATAATAATTAATTAAATTAATTAATAATTTGCGAAATCTGCAAGTGGGAATAAAATAAATAAATAAAATATTTTATTTATTCATAATGAATGGATAATGTCGAGAGAAGAGGGATAATTAAATAATTAAAGTAATCACTTAATTTAGGAAGAGGTGAATGTTAATTAAATTAAATAGAAAGGATTTATTTATTAATCAAGAAGATTAATTGAGTTAAATATACAATTAAATAAATAGGATTTATTTATTTAATCAAGAAGATTAATTGAAATGAATTAATTAAATAACATAAAATCATTTAATTAATAGTGGAAATATGATTTTAGAAAATAATTAAATAATTGAATATTATTTAATTATTAGGAAAAGATGAATATTAGTGTTAAAATACTAGTTCACAAGCTAAGACAATTTTAGGTATCTACATTTTCCCCCTCTTTAATACAATACAATTTTGAGTGTTGTGTCAAAGAAAATTCAAAAATTCATATTTAGGAGATGCCTCGGTATGCCTCAGTGATGGTGGGATAGAATAGTGCCTAATGGGTCTAGTTATTAGCTTGTTTTTTGTTACTTTCATGCCTACTTTCAGATACTTTTAGATATACTTTACAGACAATACTCCTATATTATACTATCTTTTCATACTTATTATGCAAACTTTGACCTAAAATATAATGATGGAAATATGGTTATGATACAATAGTATTGAATGGTTTATATGTATATATGCATGAAATGTGGATGGAATTATATATTTTAATTGTGATAGATAGTCTTGTGTATATGCTCTATGAATTAACCTTTTTTGCAACCAAGGAGTACCTATAGCACGTAGCAATTGAATGTTGTAACCTGCAACAAAAGGAAGACTCGGACAGTAAAACAAGGGAGTTATGTAGTAAGCTAAATGTGATGATTACTGATTAAAGACACCTGATGGAAGATGAACGTGAATCATTATAACAAGGTAATTGTTAGTTTTAGGATCAAATTTAACAAGAAACAGAAATACAACAACACATGAACAATAGAACACAGCACATACCCTGGGACTAACATTAATAAGTGCTAAAGAAGAAGGACGTCTTTAATAATAGGATTTTGACAAATCTTTATGTGTTTATATGCAAAAAAAATTTATAAAGTTTTAGTCCTATTAGGATTCTTCTATCTTTTTTATTTATGGTTTGAACAATTCAATTTTAACTATATGCTATGATATTTAGGAGTGGAAGTTGATGATTGTAGTTAGTTGTTTCTTTGAATAAGATTCCCACATGCTTGTACACAGCCATGGGTTGAATCCTTAGATTAGTTAGATATTTTTTCAACTTTCTTATTATCAATTATTTTTAGTTTTCAAGACATGATGAATACTCAGAATGATTGAATACAATATGTAAGAAGATCTTATGTAATCTTTCATGATATGCAATGAATGAAGTCAATTTCACTAGATGCATAGAATCTATTAGTTATATTTTGTTTCAGTTGAGTGAGAACAACCACTTGAGAAGGCCACTCAAGGTAACTATTCTTCACCTCATTTTCTCGTTGTTTATTTTTGTTTAATAGTTGTTTCTTGTTTATCATTACTTCATGAACTAAATGCAAGTTAAACTAGAATCTCACACTTTTCTTATTAGTAATGAATGTTCATGAATATGCATGTAATGGTTAACCAGTAGTACTCTGAAGGTTAAATTAGCTAAGTCATTAGTTTTTATCAATTTTGAGTTGATACAGTAATATTTTACTAGCAACAATTCAAATACAGTTTCAACTGTAGGTACCCGTAACCATTAGTTTTATGTCTTTTACTATTTTAAAATTTTGTGAACTTCCAATAATTCGAATAACTTGAATAAGGTAGCTTAGGTAGTTTTGAGTCTCTAAAGGGATATACAATGTTGCACCATCACAAGTTTACAAACCTTGGGTTGACATTTTAATGTATTCTTAGTAATGTTGAGTGGATTGTTTAGTCAGATAAATCTCTAAATTATGTAGGTTCTATCAAGTTTACAATACATTAGTTTAGACTCTACATTTTTAGCACCATTGTCAGGGATGGTGCTATCTTCATAGACTTATTTTTACAGCTTTCAGAGTTTACATTTTTTTTCAATATTAGGATTGCTAGACTTAATATTTTTCAACACCAAAAGATACACTAACATTGTGCAGAACCGCTACTATATAAAGCCATGTTTCATGAATGCGAAGGCAAACATATTATTTGGGTAGATTCCTTCCCTCTACATATCAAGAAGCTATAGCAGAAGTTGGTGAACCCAGTACTCAAAGCGAGGGAAATACTGAAGAAGAAATTTCCCTATCACCAACATCTAGCACACATACATAGGGAACATACCACACCATGGGGGATGCAATGGATGATTATCTTTACATGCAACATTTGAGTTCCTAATCACTAACCAGGAAAGGTCTATAGTGTTGAAGAATATCCTTCCTTCAACCTTACCAGTCTTTATGGGTTAATGAATGAGAACCTAGATACATTTCTATTTGAATTTGATGTTCTATGTAGAAGTTATGACTATAATTTTGATTCTCATAGGCTCAAACTCTTCTCTGCTACTCTAAAAGATGTAGCTCTCAAATGGTTTATGGGATTAGGTGGGGATGTTGTTCCTGATTGGGACACCATGAAGACATTGTTCTTGGATAAGTACCAAGACTATTGTAGGGGGCCTGATAGGAGGAAAGATGGCATTTTTAGAATGTCACAAAAGGATGATGATCCATTAGAAGATTATGTGGAGATATTTAAGTTTTCTTTGAAGAAAAATCCCCAAAATAAGTTGTTAGAAGAGTCCCTCAAGTTAGTATTTTTGAGAGGAGTCAATGATAATTGTATGGATGCCCTGAACCTCATGGTACAAGGAGATATCTCTCAGATACCATTTCAAGAAATTTTTAAGGTCTATAGGAATTATTCTAGAAGCTTCACGAAAAGGCTGAGAGGAGATAGGACATCCACTATTGGAAAATCATCTACAGGGGTTTCAAAGATAGAGTTAAGCAACTTGTTGTCCAACATGAAGGAGGACATTATCAGCCACTTAGAAAATTAGTTGGATACTCTCCACATCAAGAAGAAGTAGGAGGAATTTGAGGCCATGATCACTGAATAATTTCCAAGTTGTAGGCAAAGAAAAGAAAATTGTAAATGTAAGAGAGTGGCTAGTATCCAACAAGATAAAGTTGAGAAACCTTATTTTCAGCCAATTGAAGAAGATGATGGACAACTCTTTTATATATCATTAAGGAGGCCATGGAAAAAAATACAAGGTATTCCACAATACCCCCTCAACTTTGATTCATCCTTTCCTATTGGTAATCAAAACTTTTTTGCTTGGAACTCTTAGCCCTGGCTAGCAAACCAAAATTAGTGGCAAAATCCTCAACAATGGCAACAACCCAGCAAAATTGGAACCACCAGTAACCAAACCCTTGGCCACAAAAAAAAATTATAGGGTTCCAATTATAATCCCCAATGGCCAACATAGCATAATCAATGGTAGCCTCAATGACAAAAAGGCCAACAGTGGCAACAGCAAAACATGAACTACCAGTATCCTATGCTTCCTCTTCCTCCACAACACCAAGCAATCATGCCTCCATCTAATCCTACATCCCAGCCACCCAAGAAACCACAAATACCTGCCCAAAATGCACCTAAACCTAACAACAAGCTTGTTCAATAGGCCTATACTAATGAAGCTATGCAATACCCCACTTATGGGGTAGAGGTGAGTGATGTGCACCTTGGATTAGGAAAACAAATTGCTAGGCCTTCATCCCCTCAAATTACAGAGATGGAGGATGAGGAAACTATAGTTGAAGCTTTAGACAAAACACCTTTGGTACTTGAGTCAAATCGGGTACACCAAACTACCTCAATTCCAAAGCCACGTTTTCCTGAATGCTTAGCCATTCAAAAGCATCACACACAGGCTAAGACAGACCTCTTAGGTCAATTGAAATATGTGAGCATCAAGATTTCACTCATCCAAGCTATCAAATACATCCATATTTATATTAAAACTATGAGGGATATATGTCTTAAGAAACCAGAGAGAAAAAGGAAGGATCCTCAAATAGTGCATGTCTTAGGAAACCTCAAGTAGACATCATGTTAGCGAGCATCACTGTGTCTAAATATATAGATCCTAGTAGTCTAGTAGTGGACATCAAAATTAATGGAAACCTCATCAAGAATACTTTGATAGACTTGGGGGCAGCAATCAATGTTATGACAAAAGAAACACTGCAATTACTTCAGTTAGCCAACCTTACACCTACACAAACTATTCTATAGTTAATTGATAAGTCAAAATTTCAGCCTCAAGGAATCATTGAAGATTTAGTTATTGCATTAGATTCTTGGGAATATCCTATTGATTTTATTGTTCTACAGCCAAAGGGTAATCTTGCAGGCTACCCACTCATCCTAGGTAGGCCCTGGTTAGCTATAGTTGATGCATTCATAGGTTGTAGGTCTGGAGATATGATAATATCCAATGGGATAGTAACCAATAAATTGGTTCTCTATCCTCCAGCGCAACCTTATGCTGACCTTGAGTAAACTATTTGGCCTACTTTAGATAAGGAAAATAGTTATTCTCTATAGAATTTAATGACCATAGAATGTAGTCCTTTATTGGATGTTCACGATTAAGATGAGCTCATTGCTCACATGATTCATAATTATTGTGGTAGTATCCCACAACAATAGGACTATCTTGTATGCGTATAAGACCCCTTGCAAAGTATTATACCCACCGATTCCTTAGAAGAAATATCTCAGCTCTTTCATTCCTTATTTCTACAATAGTGTGTACAAATCATTCCAAGCCTTGACCTCTCATTAGTACAAGAATCATCCAAGGAATTTGAATTCATGCCAAGAAAAATGTTAAATATAAATAATGCCTTGATTATAGAGCAACAGAATTCATTGCACACAATGTTGTAGGCACACACAGCAGTGTATGCATAGGATTACCATGTTATGAAAGGCATATATCTTGACTTATGTATGCATAGGATCTATATAAATGATGGTTATAGACCCATTACCCAGCCTCAAAGATAGATGAACCCTACCTTGAGAGAGATAGTTAAAGCTGAACTTCAAAAAATCCTTGATTCAGGCTTTATTTATCCTATATCAGGTAGTGAATAGGTCTCATTGTTGGTCATTGTTCCTAAGAAAGGTGGAAAATAGAGAGTTTGTGTAGACTACAGTGAATTGAATACATCAACTAGGAAGGACCACTTTCCTTTTCCCTTCATAGATCAAGTGCTTGACTCTCTATTTGGGACAAAGTAATTTTCATTTCTAGATGGTTTCGGTGGTTACAACAAGATAAAAATTGCTATAGAAGCTCAGTACAAAACTACATTCACATTCCCTTGGGGTACTTATGCCTACTTTGTTCTACCCTTTGGCTTATGCAATGCTCAAGCTATCTTTCAAAGGGCAGTGCTCAACATCTTTTCTAACTATGCACATGAATGTATGGAGATATACATGGATGATTTCATCACATATGGAGAGACATATGAGGAATCTCTCACCAATTTGGAAAAAGTATTGAAAATATGTAAAGAACATAACCTACCACTCAGCAATGAAAAGTGTTTTATGATGATGAAACAAGGAATTATTTTAGGGCACTTTATATCTAGTGTAGGGATTTAGGTTGGTCCACACAAAATAGAAATTATATCTACATTACCTATTCCACAAAAGCAAAAGGATATCATAATTTTCCCTGGCCATGCAGGCTACTATGGGCGGTTTATTAAAGACTTTAGTAAAATTGTTCCACCATTGTTTATTTTACTGGGCAAGGACATTGACTTTGAGTGGACATCAGAGTGCCAACATTCCTTTTAAGAGCTAAAGAAAGCATTGACTCAAGCACCTATTTTAACGGGACCCAATTGGACCTTACCTTTTCATATACATACAAATGCTTCATATTTTTCTATTGGAGTAGTTTTGGGCTAGAAAGAAGGTAACAAAGAGTATGCAATTTACTACATCAACAAGAATCTTCAAGGAGTGGAGTTGAACTATACTGTTACAGAAAAGGAAATGCTTGCAGTGGTGTATGCCATTAGAAAATTCAGGTATTACATTATTGGTTATTCATTTTTTGTCCATACAGCCAATCAAATACTTGATGAACAAGCCAGTAGTGGAAGGTAGATTGGTAAAATGGATGCTCCTTCTACAAGAATTTCACATTACCATAGTGGACAAACTTGGTAAAGTTAATGTAGTAGCATATTTTATGTCAAGGTTGCCAACACAATCAACTAAAGACATGGTGGATGATTTATTCCCATATGAACACTTATTTTCTCTAAATGTACATATCTCTTGGTATGTTGATATTGCCAATTATCTAGTAACAGGGCAAATTCCACCACACTTTTCTCCAAAGGAAAAGAGGTAGTTGGTACACAAATATTTTCCATACTCCTGGGTATCAGGTTATCTTTTTTACACTGGCCCTAATAATATTATGAGAAGGTGTATAAGGGAAGATGAAATATTTGATATCATAAAGGCTTACCATGATGAGCCATGTGGAGGTCATTTTGTAGCAAAAAGAACAGCCTTTAAAATCCTCACAACTGGTTATTATTGGCCAACTTTGCACAAAGATGTTAAATACAAAAGGAGTTGTGATAGGTTCCAAAGGATGGGAAGACGAACAAAGAGTGATGGAATTCCATTGCAACCTCAATTAAAACTAGCTCCTTTTGACAAATGGGGTCTAGACTTTATTGGACCAATCTCACCTACTTCCAACAACAAGGAATATATTCTTGTTTGCACCGATTACTTGACTAAGTGGTAGAAGTAAAAGGCCTTACAGTTTTCCAGAGATGGAAATGTGGCTAAATTTTTGTATGGGGATATATTTACTAGGTATGGAGTACCTAGAGAAATAATCACCAATCAAGGACCGCGGTTTACTTCTAACCTCATCACCAAATTGGTTGAAGAATACCAAATTAGACACAAGAATTCAACACCTTACCATCCTCAGGCTAATGGTCAGGTGGAAGTCACTAATAGGGAAATTGAAGGTATTCTCACTAAAACAGTGCAACTACATAGGAAAGATTAGGTTGCAAGGTTATCCAAAGCAGTATGGGCATATAGAACAACCTGGAAACCACAAGTATTTTTGCACCCTATGAGTTAGTATATGGTAAGACAATATTCCTTCCAATTGAGTTTGAATACAAAACACTTAGAACAACAGCGAAATTGGAAATGGACTTAACAGAAGCTCAAAATGAGAGGTTGCACACATTAAATGGATTGGATGGGATTAGAATGGAAGTAATCCATCACATTGAGGTAGTACAACAACAAAGGATGAAATGGCATGATCGATACATTAAAACAAAGGAGTTCAATGTTGGAGACTAGGCACTACTATTTGATTTAAGGTACAAAGACTTCAAGGGGAAGCTCCAATCCACATGGTTGGGTCCCTATAAAATCAATCAAGTTTATCCTAATGTGGTAGTCAATATACATACCATAGATGAAGTCAAATTTTCTCTTCTAGTAAATGGTCATAGATTGAAGCTATATAAAAAACCATTACATAAGGACAATTTCATTTTCTCCCTGTTTGAGCAATATGGTGCTCTCGATGAACCAGATATAGAATTTGACACATAGAGTGATATTTCAGCAGCATAAGATATACCAAGCACTTCAATTAACTCAATAATTGAGCTACATAGCTCAATCCCTAAGATCAACCGAGATTAATTTCCCATTTTATCTCACAAGAACACATTGCAATTTATAATGATCTTCATATTTTCTCTTCACAACAAGTACCCACAACATGATTCTTTCGTTGTCAATTCACATTTCAAATATTTGAGTTATCACATCACCAGCTAATATTTGTAATAATTATCCCATCAATTACACTCTCCACCTCACAATTTATTAGCTTGTAGTTATTTTTTGCCACATCAAATCAAAAATAGGATACTTTCTTTTCAGTTTACACGCGTGGCGTATAGTTATCTCTTATGACCGGTACTTCAGGTACACTATCATGTTAATATAGTATTCTTTAAACTGTCATTATGTCTTTTGTATTAATTCATGAGTGCAAACTATCCATATCATTAATTTCCATTATTATTATTTTAACCACCTTCCAATCACAAATGTGAAGTGAGGTCACTTTACCAATAAAGTTGGGGGAGGGTACAACTAAGTTAGTATTTTCATTAGTTTTTTCAAATCTACCACCTAAATCAAATTCAATAGATAGAAATGACATGCAAAACCCTCCCAATAGTTATATCTCATTTTTTCTATTATTTCCAATTGCCAAATTTTCAAACCCTGAGAACTTGAGCTTAGTCCAAACCATAGTCAAACTTAGAACTTGTTCATGAGATCAAATTATGTTGGTACTCAGAAGGGAAAGTTGCAGTATGGTATGGCAGTAAAATTATACGAGGAAACATCAAGAAGGTGAAGGGATTTGAAGGTGGTAGAGTAGATTGAGCTGAATTTCCAAAAACTGAATTGAACACATTGAGCAGAGAAAGTAAGCCAAAATGGGAGGTGATGTCATTAGAAGGGAGCTAGCAGCTCATAAGAAAATTCTAGAGATGCAATGGTTCTACCCATTTTTACCAAGGTTGGCTAGCTTGATTATTTCCTAAAGTTAATAGAATTCAGTGATGCTATGACAAGAAGGTTTGCAGCTACACTTGAATATGATGAAGCAATGGTGAAGGGATTGTCAATAGATGCATCTGAGATCGCCATTGCACAAGTCATTGTGTTACCAAGAACTGGGGTAGATTTTCCAACATGTGTAGACGTAGTTGTGGCTAGGGAGGAATTCTATGAATGAGGAGAGGAGTTAGACTCATCTTCACAAGGTACGAAGAGACTCTTTCTTCCATGTTATGGGAGAATTGTGCTTCCTACATTGTTAGATATATCACCATGATGGTAGGAAAAACCTCTTATATACAATACCTTTTAAACTACTTAGTCACCTTAGGCATAATAATGGTAAATATGCCAAGATTTCTTTATAATTTGTTGAAATGGATGGCATCTGAATATCAAAGAAAACAAAGTGACACTTCTCTATCTCATCAATGTTTAATTTATTTACGAATAGAAAGAAGTTTGAGGATTCAATACCCACAAGTGAATTGGGAATATTTTAAGGAGTGTAAAGATATTAACAATTTGTTGGATGCACCTGTGGCACCTAAGAATGAAGAACCTTAAGATGAACCTGTAAGGGAAATCCCTCATGTCTCACTTATGGATTCACCTACCTATAGCCAAGGTGAGTCTGAGGAACCTAATGAGCTAGATTCTAGGTCACCTGTAATTGAGGAAATTCCATCTTCTTCTAAATCACAAAGATCTAAGAGCAGGAGAGGTAGTGCATCTACATCCTCTACACCTTCCAAAACAAAGGAGAAGAAGGATACTCCAAAGAAGAATGGAGATGTTCAAGAGAAGAAGGGAATTAAAAAGGGGAAAAATAAGAGTACTAAGAAAGAAACCCCTATACATAGATGTTTAGGAAGATTAAGGAGATAAGTTTTCATGAGGGGAAATATAGAAGAACTTGAAGAAGAAGACAAGAGAAAATAACAACAACAGGAAGATGTCATGATAGTAGAAACAAACTTTCAAGTAAAGGGGAATGCCCTTGTGTAGTGTAAATATACTTGTGAAAAGGAGAATATATGTGTCAACTACCTTTGATTCAAAACCAGATGATGTTTTTACTGCTAAGAAAACATAGAAAGAAACCCTAGACAGTCCCATTCATGGAGACTATGAAGAGGGAGGTAATGAACAGTTCATGGATATATAGGAGATGTACATAGAAGAAAGAGATGTGAGGAAAGAGCTCCAAGATTCCTTGGAAAGGACTAAACACTTGGAGGAGTTAGTACAAAGCTATGAACAGAAGGACAAGAAGATAGAAGAAAAAATGAATGAAATGGAGGAGAAATTTTAATTGTATGGCCATAGCACTAAACTTGGTTTGTTGGCACAACTGGCCATAACTAAGACAAGGGATAGAGAATTGAAAATGCCAAATCAGAAACCTCCTTCTATCAGAACTCCTAACTACCATACAACCTTGTCACTTGGTCACCAATTATGGGAAATAACTATTGACTTCGCACATGAAAAGCAGAAATGGAAGAAGGAAAAGGAAATCTCAATTGAGGAACATGCAAAGGAACTAGAAAGAAAGACATCGAGATAAACAGATCGGCAGTCAAGTTGGAGGAAGTGGCAGACAAAGCTACATAGATCATCAAATGTATACCTCCATCGAGGACATATGAATTGTTTCTATAGGAAATATTTATGTGTTTTCAGTTTAGTATGTTAATTAGTAAACAGTATATTGGTATGAGTAGAATTTTTGAGTTTCTTAGTACTTTTGTTGCTTCTACACTTGAGGAACAAGATCAGTTGTGTGAATATTATTTACAAAATTATGTAGTTCCACATGAAACAAAGTAGAACCCTTTGATTTTTGTAGGGGATCTTCAAATAAGGGCACTTGCATCCTATTATAAAAATGAACAACTCAGGGGTGAAATAATGGAAGAGTATGAGGAGAAAGAGAAATCAATTTCTCTCCCCATAAGAAAAGAAGCTAAAAACCCTGATCCAGTCATTGATGAATAGTTGAAACTCATTGATCATAAGGGTGTGGGAAAGAAAATTATGAAACTTAGGAATCCAGATTATGAAAGAATACAAATGTTAGTTGTGGGTTTGGGAAAACAGTGCTACAAATATGTACAGAACTGATGGAATAGTTTGACCCCTGAATTACAAATAAAGGAACCTCATTCTATATATAATTCCACTACTATGCTTCAAAGGGTACATCGGTATATATAAATTGGTGTTAACAAACGGATTTATTGAGTACCACTCACCTTTCATTCACCTATCCTCCTCTATCCAGTTCCATATTGGACTAGGGAGAAAGGTGAAGAATTTGAGAGAGTTGGGCATCTCAAAATGAGGCAAATTGTAGAATATAGAGGTTTTTATTTGAAACAGATCCAAGGAGTTGATGTTTTTATGGACTTGAGGTAGATTACCTTGCAATACAATTAGTATCCCTAGTGTTCTTCTTGGGGATAAGAAAAAGGTCAGTTGGGTGGAATTATGGGTCCAGTTATTAACTTGTTTTTGGTTACTTTCATGCCTACTTTCAGATACTTTTAGATATACTTTCTAGACAATACTCCTATATTATACTATCTTTTCATACTTATTATGCAAACTCTGACCTAAAATATAATGATGGAAATATGCTTATGACATAATAGTATTGCATGGTTTATATGTAGATATGAATGAAATGTGGATGGAATTCTATTTTTTAATTGTGATA
Organism: Sequoiadendron giganteum; assembly: GCA_007115665.2. Lineage (NCBI taxonomy): Eukaryota > Viridiplantae > Streptophyta > Pinopsida > Cupressales > Cupressaceae > Sequoiadendron > Sequoiadendron giganteum. Next base: position 232,514,899 of record CM021109.1, on the reverse strand, counting down.
GTTAGTCTTGTGTACATGTTATTTGAATTAACCTTTTTTGCATCCTTGGTGTAATTGTAGCACATAGCAATTGAATGTTGTAACCTACAGCAAAAGGAAGACTTGCACAGTAAAATAGGGGAGTTCCAGATTAATCTAAATGTGATGATTACCGATTAAAGACACCTGATGGAGGATGAAAATGCATCATTATAACAAGTTAATAAGTGTTGAAGGACTCCTTTACTAATAGTATTGTGACAAATGTTTGTGTGTTTACATGCAATTCTATTTTACATAGTTTTAGTCCTATTAGGATTCTTCTTCTTTTTTCAGTTATGGTTTGAACAATTTAGTCTTAACTATACGCTCTGATATTTAGGAGTGGAAGTTAATGGTTGCAGTTAGTTTTTGCTTGTATATAGTCATGGGTTGAATCCTTAGATCAGTTAGTTGGTTTTTAAATTTTCTTATTATTAGTTATTTTCAGTTTTCAAGATATGATGAATATTCAGAATGATTGAATACAATTTGGGAGAAGATCTTATGTAATATTTCATGATATGCAATGAATGAAGTCAATTTCACCATATGCGTAGAATCTGTTAGTTAGATTTGGTTTCAGTTGAGTGAGAATAGCCACTTGAGTAGGACACTCAATGCAACTATTCTTCACTTCATTTTCTAGTTATTTTTTTGGTTTAATAGTTGTTTCTCGTTTATCACTACTTCATGAACTAAATGCAAGTTAAACTAGAATCTCACACTTTGCTTATCGGTAATGAATGTTCATGAATATGCATGTAATGGTTAACCAGTAGTACTCTGGGGGTTAAATTAGTTGATTCATTAGTTTTTATTAGTTTTGAGTTGATACAGTAATATTTTATTAGCAACAGTTCAGATACAATTTCAGCTATAGGTACTTATAACCATTAGTTTTGGTTTATGTCTTTTATTGTTTTGCAATTCTATGAATTTCCAACAATTAGAATAACTTGAATAGGGTAGCTTAGGTTGTTTTGAGTCTCTAAAGGCATATACAATGCTGCACCATCACAAGTTTACAAACCTTGGGTTGAAATTTTAATGCAGTCTTAGTAATGTTGAGTAGATTGTTCAATCAGATAAACCTCTGAATTGTGTAGGTTCTACCAAGTTTACAATACATTAGTTTAGACTCTACAGTGCCCCTTTGGTAAATTTGGTGAAAATTTTGGATAATGAGCCAAAAATTTGACACGTTGATGTGATGTGTTTAAGTGCAAGGATTGATAGAAGAAATGTTGACTAGAAGAAAATATTATTAGGATTACAGTAATAGTTAGTAGGATTAGAGGATAGAAGAAATTTGATGATTTTGATCTGATTGTTGAAAATCCATAGATTATGATTGATTGGTGATATGAATGCATTGATGGATGATTGATAATGATTGTTGATATAAGTGCATGATATGATGAGTTTGATTTTGCTTCATGGAGACTAAGTATAGCAATCCTTATTAATGTAGAAAATAGACACGATGCACCAGGGTATTAATGACCAAGGCAACTTTGTATCTATTGTGCGGACTTTGACTCCGCAAACAAGGATTATTCTTTCTCATTTCAGACATATGGAAACCTTGTTAGAGTAATGTGAGAGGATAAATCCATCGAAGTAAGGAGACTAATACACAAAAGGTATGAAGAACTTGATATGCACCAACCGTTGTATTACTTGAGACTATCCATGCACACATAAGGCAAGTATTCACCATGGTATTATTGCAAATAGAGCATACAAAATCGACGATCAATGCCCCATTCCTTCCTCTCTAAGTCCTTATGGACATCCTCAAGAGATCCTGGGAATGAGACAATAAGATAAATCAAAAGATAAGATCACAAAAGATAAACAATGTCGTTGTATCACTTGCCATATATGTTTTGATGTTTCAAGATATTATCCATCAATTATGTCTATTGTAGGAATAATTTATCCTTTAAGACACATGTCAGGATGTTGATGATGATTTTAATAGGTAGGTATTTAACACTTAGGCATTATTTTAATCTGATAGTTATCAATTCTTTATGATTTTTCGCTTGGATGTTTTAGATTTCGATGTTTGCTCTACTTGTTCATTGCTTTGTCAAAGGGTGAAGGTGATGATTTGTTTATTATGGATGGAGAGTTTATTGCAAATAGGCAATAACGGAAATAGGATTTTTGAGGTTTTTTCAATGTTTTTGCGCTTTTGAGATTATTTAAGGTTGTTTTTTATGTTTTTCAGAATATTTGGATTTTTTTAGTGTTTTTGAGAGATTTTGAGACCAAGAGGGGAACTTAAGGGGACTGCCTAGTGCCTTGGGGCTTATTGATGATGGCCTTGCCTATGTTATACATGTAGAGACAACATAGTTTGACTTATTGAACTCAAAGTGGCTCATATGAAGACGACCAACAATATTTTGGGGATTTTGATGTTTTGCAATTTTTTTGGATTTTGATGGTTTTTTGGATTTTTTTTTGGATTTTTATAGTTTTCTTGGATGTTTTTTATTTAATAATATTTTGAATTTTTTTGGATTTTGATAGTTATATGGATTTTTTTTTCATTTTTTGGATGTTTTTGGATTTTTTTAAGATGTTTCATTGTTTGAATGTTTTTTTGATGTTTTTGCACAATTTTGACAAGTGGGATATAGATATTTGATGATATCAGTGATCTTTTTGAGATTTTATTGAAAACCAAGCTAGGATTGATTGATCAAATTCATTTATTGTTTATAGTGATAATATTGTTGAGGATACACAACAATGTAATGATAGTGTTGAACAACGAAAGGATTGGGAAAGGATATATCTCAAGATGATGGTGAATTGATTGGATAAGATAGATCAAGATTTTGAAGCTAGGTTGGAACAAAATTTGTTGGAATGTTTTGATGTGATGTTAAAGTGCAAGTTAGAAGCAACTAATATTGATTGCTTGGATTGATGTTTGATAAAAGATATAGCTTAATAAGGAACATCTTATTCATCAAAATGTGTCATGCTAGTGATTTAGATTTTTACTTAAAAATGTTTTGACCAATTTGATTTCACATTTGCAAATGTTTAGATCAACACATGAGTTGGAGGATATAGTTTAAGATTTATTCTCGAAGCAAGATGTAAGTATTTTCCCCCAGTGTCTAGCAATGTATGGAATGCCATGGATGCATGCTTATATAGATGAATGGATTGGATGGATGGGTGTGCGAAGGATGCCAAGGATTATTGTGATAACATAACATGTTCTGATATAGAATGATCATTTGGATAATTCTTCATGAATTAGATAATGTTGGATAGGATAGGATCAATGATAATGACCCATGTCAAGACTTTTTCCATAAGCAAGTATGAAGTGCACACCGAATTTTTTGTCAAGATCAAGATAAGTTGGATTTGGATGAAAATGGGTTGGATAGATGGCTCATGGATTTATTCTGGATGGGATGAGATTCTTCCTCCTGAAATGGAACATGTAGATGCTTGATTCTACTCATGGCACTTTTTTTCAAGGTTTTCATCATGGTACTTGTCCAAAGTGCCACCATAGTGGTTTTCACTAGAGAATGATTTTTTCTTGATTATTTTCTTAATTTTTTATTTTTCAGTTTTTTTAATTTTCAAAAAAATTCTCATGTTGAACCACCTAGTGGTGCTAATGTAGACGTTGTTGGTGCTAATATAGATTTTTTTGTCATGATGTTTCAATGATATCCATCTTGATGGATTTTTTTTTCTAAGATACAGGTGATTGAATGTAACCCCTGATAATTCATGTCTTCTTTGTCAATACCGGAATTAACCTTGCCTAGATGTGCACATCGTGATAGAGTGTCTTTAGAGTCCTTATGATAAAGAGTCATTGCCAAGACATCGTCAATGTGAGATTTGGACATCATGGATGTCGAAGTGGATGGTGAAATGTGTTGAGAGCTATAATATGTAGATGGATTGGTCGACAGATTGGAATATTTTATTTTCCAAACTTGAGAGGATGAGCAATGATGGGTGGATATGAGAATTTGAGTGCGACCAACTTCTTCATATACTTTGTAGGTCACTCTTGAATCCTTCTTTTACATCATTGGACATTTTTGATGGATGAACTTCCCTTTTTTATTTTTCCCCATAGTTTCTTTGACTAATGGAGTTTGATAGGGATGATATTCTTGCTTTTTCTTTGGTATCCATTTGAATTTTTCTTTTCCATTTTATTTTTTCCAATTCTTTTGCTTCAATAAATTGTTCCTTTCTTTGATATGAATTTTTGTCTTTTTGTTGGTCCCAATTAGAGGGTGGAAAAATTCATGGATGAATATTCATGATACGAATCGTTGTAGCATTGGTATTGATTTCATCATATGGACTCTTCATGCACCCCATGCTGGTGTTTGTGTTAGATAAAGTTTCCCCCAGTATTATAGAGGTATCACTTATATGTTTATATTCCTTAATTACTGAATAACCAAGACCTTGATGCTTAGGATTATCAATAATCTACAATGTTTATAGGATACCCTATTCATGTAGGCCTAATCCCTTTCATTTATAATGCATATGTTGAAAATTTTTGTTTGCTACTAAATATGATTTATCTTGGGAAAAAAGTGCTAATCCTTCTCTACTCTGTTGTGGATCTTTAAAGGTGATAGCTTCTTCATTGGTAAGATATATCTATTTGACAAAGGTAAGTGATCCAAATTTATAAGTGATAGGATCCTCAATATGTGGGATAACTTCTTGATTGATATCTTGGGCTTGATTTTGTGAAATATGTGATTTTGATGGTTCTTCAAAGTCAATGTAAAAACCTTTTTCATGGTCATCTTCTGAAATGTCACCATAAAGTCTTGTGAATTTGGCTATAGCTTGATTATTTACAAATATGTCTAGAGTAGGAGACTCTTCTTCTAGAGGAAGATCATCTATGTGTCTAGTAGGAGAGTCTTTTTCTAGAGAAAGATCATCTATGTGTCTAGTAGGAGTAAGCATCTCATGGGTAGATGTAGGAGTATGTGATATATAGATATGTTCATTGTTTGAAATATCTTGTATGGATTGGAAGATACCCATTAAATTATTGTAGTATCTTAGAGATATGGATCCTTGATCTTGGCTTTTATCAAAGTTATCCTCAATATCATATTGGAATAGATCCATTAGATCTTGAGATGACATGGATCCTTGACCTTGACTAATTTCATAATTGCTATTGATATGATTCAAATCAAGTTCTTGACATGGGTCAATTTCAAAGGATGGATCATTTTTAAAGGGTTCTTGAATGTCTTCCTTCGGCATGGGTATTGGTTTAAGATTCCCTTGATCTTCAAGTGAATTTGGATCAAGTGTTGAATTAAGGATTTCTTCAATATTGGAAACCATGAGGTCAAATGATGTCAATATATCTTGGAAAGGACCATTGATAGACTTAGGTGATTGATTTTTATCATGCTTTGGGAAAGAGTCTTGATTTATGTCCTCTTGCTCATTAGGTGAGGTAAAGACATCTTCAATGTGATCATTGGTAGATGGGTCTTGATCCTTGTCTTCAATATTTGAAGTTGAGATATTATCAATGTTATCATTAGTGGTTGAACCTTGAATGTTGTCTTCAATAGTTATTTCTTCTTGGTAAATAAGGTCTTGGATGATATTTTTTAGTTTAATATAGTTTGTTGGATCATGACCTTTTTCTCTATGATATTCACAATAAGCCTTGTCATCATGCCATGAGAATTTGAAGATAGGTTCATAATCACCTAATGATTTTGGAAGAGTGATAAGTTTAGCATGGAATAATATGTTTAACACTACCTCAATTGGCTCCCCTAAAGGAGTGTATTCACATTTATTAGTGTTGTGGGATGACAACAATTGTTGTTGTTGTGATGATTGTTGATTTTGTTGATGATATGCCATATTTTGATGTAAGAATGGATTTTTTTGTTGATGTTGTGGTTGTTGATATATTGATGTTGAACATGTTGTTGATGATATGAATCCACATTTTGATGACCATCAATATGTTGTTGATATTGTGACTCATTGTTTTGATGGTTTGATTGAAAAATTTGTGAGTTTTGATATTGATTAAAATCTAACATGTGACAAAGTATTCCAAAGTCTTGAATAGGGACACCCATAGTTTTTATGTTGTTGTAGCTAGTAGGATATGATGACTTCATAGGTGTATAGAGTAGAACTGGATTTGGGTAATAGATAAATGAATGAATGAGATAATGTTTTGATAGTTGAGCAGAATATTATAACAATGTTTGAGACCAATTTTGACAAGTCTAAGCTAAGTAGGAATATAAAAGTGGTGGTTGTTTCAAAAAATTGTAGTATAATTTGATACAAAAGAGAGCTTTTATAGATACAGTAGTGACAGTATTGACAAAGGTGACTCTATTTAGACAATGTGACTGGCAGATAAGTAGATTTAACAAAAGCGAGTTGATGCACAATAGCGACCAAATTCAATTCAATAGTGACCAGATGTGAAAAAATAGCGACTAGATTCTAAGATACACATGGTAGGATGCACGAAATCAACCTAATTTTCTAACAAGTGTGACTCCCAGTTTGATGACAGTTTTGATAAGCAAGTTGAAATTTTAGGTCTAATGTTTCAAAGTGATTTTTTTGAAAGAGCAAGTGTTACACACAAAAAACAAAGTATGCAATAACTAACTCAAATGGTAAGGGGGATATTATGTAAAAATTCTTCCATAAGGTTCACTGGTCCAACTCGAATAATATATATCAATCAATTACAACCTAGTTTGGAGTAAAGGTATGTTTCTTCTTAGTAGGCTTATCTCACCCCTGAAAGTGTTATATAATCTATTTCAAATGGAGGGGTTGAATAGGATATACCAAGTTCATGTCCCACCTTGATACTCCTAGATTTTTGCAAGATAATGAACCCTTAAGCCTTATGCCTCAACCATAGGCTAGACGTGATAAGTAATTTCTCATAACAATGTTAATCTGATGCACTGCTATGATGAAATGTTTTGAAAAAAATATCTTTGGCTTCTAAATACAAAGGTTTGTAATGACTCAATAAACACTAGAGGTATACTTCAGACATGAGACACCAAAGTCTCTAATCAACCCTTGAGTAGCCTATACATCTGCCCTAGATTTTGACATGCAAGGTATAACATCCCCAAATATATGTTACTTACTTTTGTTTTTGCACTTTTATATATCTCACCTAAACATGTGCTTTAAGGTTGCCTTGAGTTCTCCATTACGAGATGTGTCTCAAAGGAAGGCCTCTCTACTTAAAAAATAAGGCTTAGTGTTTTGATATTTGTTTCCGCCCAGGATCGTTGAATGACACAAAGGGAGAGGATACGTATACGAAATGCCTTTGGTGACCAAAAATGTGAAGTCCAAGATGTTTCTCATCACCCAAGATTGAACTAGGCGTAAGGGGAGAGGATACACATCTAACTTTCCAATCACATAATACACAAAAGATAATTCATTGCAATTTGATTTTAAGCACCAAACTAAGTTTTCATGATAACAAAAACATAAAATGCTTGAAATAATTGATCCTTGGAGAAAATTTTGCAAGCAAAGTGTTAGTAGTTTGAAGTCTTCATGTCTTCAACCATTTGACAACCCTACAACCCAGTTGATTAGAAGTTTAAAATGAGTTTCCTTCACCCTACAAGAGCTACATAAACCAAGTTAGATAAACTCAATCAATCAACAAACAACAACTAGGTTAGGGTTAGGGTTAGAAAACCAAACTCCAAAAGTTTGAAAGAGAAAATAGTAAGCAGGTGAAAAATACAAAAGAGAATTTTTTACCTGCAATAGTAAACTTCTTCCGATACAGTAGCGACCTTATTTAGCATAGTAGTGATACTATTCTATACAATAGTGACCCTATTTAGTACAATATCAACCCTATTTAGTACATACAATAGTGACCTTGTTAACGAAAACAACTTCTATAAAATATGACCGCACTCCAAAAACTCGCAACTTATTAAAAACTTGATAAAAATGTTAGATCAGGAACATGGGTCCCACTGGGCGTGTCACTTAATGTAAGGGGAAAATATGGAATGGATTATAAAAAATGAACCCACATATAAATGAGATATGACTACAAACAAGTTATAAATTTAAACAAAGGTTAATCAAATGCAACATATAATTAAATCTAAAAAGAAGAACAACCTTACCATCCCATTTTGGAGTAACTTGTGTTGGTTGATATGTCAGATTGCTTCAACACAAAAGCTTCCATGATAGCTTACAAATGCTTGATGTAATATGACCTAGATGCTATGATAAATGCTCGTAAAATAAAAGCTCAAGATGAAAATGACTTAGCTATGAAAATTCTAGGTGATGAATGTGAAGGATGAAGGGTTATTTTATAGATTTTAAGAAATTAGATCAACGATCTAGATTAAGAGGTACTAATTTGAGATCAAAGGTTGAGAATGAATGAGAGGAATTGATTGCCTAATGAACTAGCTACAACTAGCTGTAGGATTCCAATTAACTAGTTGCATGAGATATTGATTAAAGTGTTAAGTCAATTGATTGACTAGAAGAGTGATCAATCAATATTAATTGACTGAGAGAGAGTGTTAGTTAAGATTTAAGGGAATAATGCATGATATAATTAACTAAATAAATTGGAGGAATGTGCAAGATAAGATTGAGATAGAAGATGAGTTTTCTTTTTGCATGATAAGATAATTAATTAAAATAATTATTTAATTAAGGAACATGCAAGATAAGATTGAGATAGAAGATGAGTTTTCCTTTTGCATGATAAGAAAATTAATTAATTAAGGAACGTGCAAAGATAAGATTGATTAATAAATAAAAGAGGAGAATTAAATAATGGATGATGTTTCAGATAAAAAGGAGAATTAAATAATTAATGTAATTACTTAATTTAGAAGAAGTGTGAATGATAAATAATTAAATTAATAATAATTTATTTAATTAAATTAGAAGAATAGATAATAATTAGTGAGTTAACTAGTTGCATGAGAAGTGAAATGAAAGAAAGTGTTAGCTAGAAGATAAATTTAGATTTGCATAAGAGGATAATGATTAATTAAATTAATTAATTATTTGAGGAATGTGCAAGTGGGAATTAAATAAATAAATAATTTATTCATGATGAATGCATAATGTTGAGAGAACAGGGATAATTAAATAATTAAAGTAGTTACTTAATTTAGGAAGAGGTGAACGTTAATTAAATTAAATAAATAGGATTTATTTATTTAATCAAGAAGATTAATTGAAATGAATTAATTAAATAACATAAAATCATTTAATTAATAGTGGAAATATGATTGTAGACAATAATTAAATAATTGAATATTATTTAATTATTAGGAAAAGATAAATATTAGTGTTAAAATGCTAGTTCACAGGCTAGGACAATTTTAGGTATCTATAGCCATATAGACACTATGCGTAGTATTGATGAAGATGCATCACATTGACAGGTTATTTTAGAGGAGTTCCATCCATAGTCAACGGCTCATAGGCACCAGAACCATACACGAAGATGATTATGTAAGGACCTAACCAACTAGGGTTGAACTTCCCCTTTTGATCAAGTAGCGTATTTAAATTTCTCTGATTCTCATAGAGAACGAGATCGCCTACTTTGAAAGTTCAAGAAAGAACACCTTAATTGTATTTTTTAGAGACAGACCATTGATAGGATTGGAGATGTTTGAGGACCTACAATCAGTGCTCATTGAGTAACTCAAGCTGATATATATGATCATTATGGTAAGTGTCATCATCAATCAACCCTTTAAGGGAAACCCGCAAAGATGGAATTTCCAACACTAAAGGCATGATAGCCTCAACACCATACATGAGGTTGTACCAATAGCCATATAAAAACTTGTACGATAAGTCCACAAGGCATACGTCAATTGAGTATGTCAATCTTTACCATGTTTATTCATTGTTTTTTAGAGAATCGGCTCAAGAGTTTTATTAGATGCATCAACTTAGCCATTAGATTGAGGATAGTATGAGTAGAAAAGTAATGTTGAATATGAAACTTTTCTAAGAATTGCTTCACCTCTTTTTTCTTAAATGAAGTACCATTATCAAAAATAAAGGTGGAAGGCAATTTGAAATGAGCGATGATATTATTTAGAAGAGAGTTGCAAATTACTTTAGCATTCGTGGATCGAAGTGGAATATTTTTGACCCATTTCATAAAGTAATCAGTAGCAATAATGATGAAGGTATGTCCTTTAGAAGAAAGAGGTGATATTTTACCATTGATATCCAACCCCCATTTTGCAAATGGATAAGGAGAGATCTGATTTTGAAGCTCTTGAGCAGGAGCCCAAATGATATTACTATGTTGTTGATATTGAGGATACTTCTTGACAAAGGAAAAGGAGTTTTGCTCTATTTTTTGCCAAAAATATCTCATGTGAACCAGTTTATGCACCAAGGATTTACCACCAAAATGTCCACCCCTAGAGCCTAAATGGGCTTCTTGAAGGGCAAGGGGTATTTTAGCCTTAGTGAGACATCGAAGAAGAAGGCCATTATAAGATTTTCGATAAAGAACATCAAAAAATATAACATATTAGATAGAAATTTTGTGTATCCAAGTGCGAGCATCTTTAGTCACATCATTGGGAAAATTTTCAATCTTCAGATAATTATAAATGTGAGAATACCATTCCCTCAAGTCTATGTGAGCACACACTAGAACATCAGGTTCAGGTTTATCTAAGATTACAAGAGAGTAGAGAGTGTAATTCACAAAGTGGTATTCTTCTATACCATCATCTAAAGACATAAGGGAGGTTGCACTCACCATTGCATTTGCATGTCAATTTTCTCTCCTAAGGACACTATCTATTGTGAAAGAGGAGAAATGATCAAGCAAGGATAAGGCCAAATCCTAATACTAAGATAGCTTATTTTTCTTGGCTTGATATGTTCCTGTAATTTGATTTACAATAAGTTTAGAGTCACTATGAATATGAAGATGCTTAATTTTAAAGCCATCACAGCACGCAAGCCAGTAATAAGGGCTTCATACTCGGAAATGTTGTTAGTGCAATGAAATTCTAATTGAAAGGATAGATGAGTAGGCTTTCCTTTGAGTGAGAATAAAACTACACCTACCCTAGAGCTAGCTTGACATCTTGATTCATCAAAATACATCTCCCATACAGGTTCATGGTCTATTGCAAAGATATATTCATCTAGAAATAAATCCAAATTAGGGAAGGAGTGAGATGAGGGATCTTTTTCCAATTGATCAGAAACATCTTGACCTTTAATTGCTTTATGAGTTATGAACTTGATGTCAAACTCAGAGAGAAACATTACCTATTTCGCCAACCTTTCTGAAAGATTGGTTCTAGTAAACAAATGTTTAAGAAGATCACTATTCACAATAACATGGGTTTCAGCATAAAGAAGATGATTCCATAACTTTTGTATCACAAAAATAAGAGTGAGACATTGTTTCTCCATGGAAAAATAATGAGTTTCAAATCAACTAGAATACAACTAATATAGTAGACCTCTCTTTCTTTATCATCATCATCATGTTGAGCTAACAAAGTTGCTAAGGCATGAGGTGGTGCAGAGATATAAAGAAAAAGGGTCTATCCTACACATCTAAATAAATTTTGATTGACTTAAAGGATTTTTCACACTCATCATCCCATCGGAAGTGAACATCCTTCTTCCAAAAATATGTGAAGGGAAGAGTATGATCAGCCAACTGAGATACAAATCTACAAATTGCCTAAATCTTCCCTATAAACTACGTAGTTGAGAGATATTTTTATGAGGCATGTGAACAATTGCATCAATATTATTTGTATCGACTTTGATTCCATGGTGAGAGATGATAAATATTAAAATCTTGTTAACATCTACACCAAAGAAGCACTTAAGAGGATTTAGTCTCATTTTATAGAGTCGAAGCCTTTCAAAAATAAGATGAAGATTCTCAATATGATCTTGATAAGTCATAGACTTAGCCAAAATTTCATCAATATCATCTTCTAAAATCTTGTGAATTAAATCATGAAAGATAATATTCATCGCTCATTGGTAATTTACTCTAGCATTATTTAACCCAAATGGCATGACTATGTAACAGAAGGTTCCCTAAGGGGTAGTGAAGGTTGTCTTATATTGATCTTTTGGGTTAATACGAATCTGATTATATTTTGAGAAGCCATCCATAAAATACAATAAGGCATGGAATATGGTTGAGTCTACAATCAATATCAATATTAGGCAATAGAAATTCATCCTTAAGAGAAACCTTGTTGAGATCATGAAAATCAATACAAATGCAAATACAACCATCGAGCTTGCTGACAACAAAAATATTTGATATCCAAGGTCAATAGTTAATAGGATAGATAAAGCCAACTTTTAGAAGCTTCTCTATCTCGATGTTGACTAATAAGGTAACCTTTGGATTCATCTTTCAAATCTTTTTCTTGACAGGCTTAGCATCGGGACATAGAATGATATTGTGAACCACCACGGACTCATGAATACCAGGTATATCCTTATATGACCAATCAAAGATATTAGGATGAGTATGTAATAAATCAGAATGTTTTTTAGATTCTTCTGAAGAAAGGCACTTTCCAATCTTAATCACCTTTTCAAAAGACTTAAGATCCATGAAAACATCAATAGTATCCCCTTTAAATAGAGTACTATGGTCTTCAAGATAGAAATAGGAACGTCATCATCCACATTAGACAAAGGAGACTTCTCATCAATTCTCATAATGGATTCTCCAAAGTATGCTCGTTTGTTCAAGTGATACAGGAATCGTTGCTTATGGTGATAGGAGGGAAGATGAGAGTAGACACCTAAGAATTTTTTTAATGCTTCCTTTGAAGAGAAGACATCTAGAGGAAATCCATTTGAATCTACCTTAATTTCAATCAACTTAGGATGAATTAGTTCAAGAGAATGAGGTTCATAAGAAATCATGTTGACCTTCAATCATGGTTTTGTTTAGATTTTGGTTTAGAATTATGATATCTAGGTCCCATATTATGTTCACAAAGATCAAACTCTATGGGGAGTTGAATTCCTTATTCATTATGCTCACAATATTTACATCCATAACCATACTTAGATAGAAGGTTGAAACTAGGGCCATAACACATTTGTAATTCTTGAGGAGGAGGATCTACGTAGAGAGCATCATTCCAATAGTGGGGATCGTACTCCTCTATGAGTCACAATCATCCTTGTTGATGGGAATATAAACATTAGCCTCTTTAACATAAGCATGATCATCTTCCTTGATAGGGAAACTACAATCATTCTCCTTAGTGAGAGCCTGATTGTTTTCCTCAGTGGGAGGACAATCAACTTTCTTGACAAAGGCGTATGAAACCATCAAAATTTCAAGATGGATAGGATCAACCTTGTATTCTCTAATGAAAGATTTGGTAAAGTCCAAGGATCCCCAATCATCACCAAGACATGTGTTTGATTTAGAGGAAGAAGGGGTATACTAAGGATTCTCAGCTTTGGGATGATCTCCTCTAGAGACATCCATCTCAGGAGTGGATTTCATAGGAGGCACTACCAAAGATGATATCAACACAAGATAATGAAGGAATATAATTTTTAAGATTGGAAGCAAATGAGGTTTGACTAGAATTTTTCATTTCACAAAGGTGTATAGCATTAGGGTCAACCTTGATTGTAATTACTCCATTATTAGCAACAAATTTATACAATGATGCAAAGTAGAATTTATTGCCTCCAAAGTGTGAATCTTGGGTCATCCCAAGAGAATTTTATAAGGTAAAGGACCTAACATAACATATACCAAGGTGGGTACGGTAATGGGTCCCAACCCCAAACGAAATATTATCATGTTAGGGCTTGTCAAATAGCTTTATTGAATCCACAAATGTACAAAGAAGAAGCAGTAAGAGAAGATGAATCAATTTTAATATTACGTAATAATTCAATTCTACATACATTGAGAGCCAAATTGATGGTAACGAGAGCATTCCTAATACTAATGTTATTAATGTTGACTATAATCATTCAAGGATCCTCTTGCTTTTTTACTTCCAAAGGTGGAAGTTCCTGCAAATAGAACATAATATTTGATGAATCAGCACAAGTATGAGCTATCAATACATTAACATATATTGCCCTAGCAAAAGAAGGTAAGAGGGTCTTTTGAAAATCTTCCTAAAGCATACCCTAATAAACTAGAGAAGATTGAATCAAATCCCATAGTGAGATCTTAGCAAGAGTAACGTGAAGTTTATCAACAAGATCATAATCACTAGGTGCTTTAGTTGTAGGCTTAGGTGTTGGATTAAGACTTGGTTGAGAAGGTGGTAAAGAAGTAGGTTGATTCAAATTTTGTTTATTTCTTCTAGTGTTATAAGTATGAGCTAAAACTTTATAGGAGGAATCTATAGATTACAAGAATCTCATGTAAAGGTATGACAAGCCAATAATGACTAGGGCCCCATGAATAGAATGAATTATTTTAGGAGATAGGATAGTGGGTCTCTTAGGCATTTGAGGAGTTGCAAAGACTACAACTACATTCACGAACTCTTCAGCTTCCAAAGAAGAAGTAGACGGTTGTGATGGAGAAGTTTGTTCAAGAGATCTACAAATAGAAGGAGATGCCTCTAAGAAATAATCTAGGGCATCATCCAACATATTGAAATCTTATTTCGAGAAAGCATTATCAAAACAAATAAAACTTTGAAGAAAAATATCTGGCATGATTTTGTTTCACGTTAGGTTCACCAAAAAGTAATGGAGAGAATCCACTAATCTCGAATCTCTAGGACAAGGAAGAGTTTGTAGGGAGTGGATGGCCCTCTATTACCTAAAGGATGAAAGCTCAAGTGATACGATGCAAGATGAAATAGATTTCCAAAACATAATTAAATTAAATACTAAGCTATGAAGGGAAAACTGCAAATTAACATAATCTAGTAAGAGGTTACTAAAATAGAAAGAATAAGACTTACATATTCTACCATGAGGATAGAGTCATGGCCAATGGATTCTAGTGTGTTGCATGGATGTTTGTGTGTCACGTTGTCATCCCTATCAAATTAGGAGCTAAAAACTAGAAACTAACAAGTACCCACTCTTCAAACGTGGAAACTTGCACACAAAAAAGACAAGGAAAAGTGTTGGGGTTTTTTTGGGGCTTTCCTTAGTCAAACCCCTATTTTGGTGTTTCTACCTCCACAAACAGCCAAATAGATAGAAAATAGACAAGACATGTGATAAAGACAAATTGTGCTACAAAGGAAAACCCTTATCAAGAATAAAATAGACAAGATAAAATAAAGGAATCATATTAAGGAACGCAAAGCCAGATTTGGTACTTTAGTTGAGGATTACTGGAGGAATGATCAGTGGGTTCGCATCTCTACAATTACTCCAGACCTTTCCACCCTGAAATCTCTTCTCAACTCTATTATGTTGAGCCAACGGGGACAAGAGGACTCTATGGTTTGGAAAATGTCTTCAGCAGGGGCTTTCTCTATCTCCTCGGCGGTGGCCTCTTGTCATCATTTCTCCCCCTCTCTTGTGTGGGCGAAGGCTTGGGTGCAAAACCTTATACCTAAAATCAATATTTTTGCTTGGATCCTCCTTTAGAATAAAATTTTGACTAATGAAAATCTTTGTAAGTGTGGTCTTTCTCTTCTTAACAGATGTTATCTTTGTTGTGCGGAGGTTGACATTGTTTCAGATCTTTTTCTCCTTTGTCCTTATGCCTATGACATTTGGTGTAGGGTCTTGCAGTTGTGGAACCTCAGTTGGGTTTTTCCTAGCTCTAGCTTGAAATTATATTGCCAGTGGAAGTCTCCCTCAAACAATCAGATGCTGAAATTTCTTTGGCGTATATCTTTCCACACCTTGTGTGGGGTATTTGGAAAGAGCGTAACAATAGAATCTTTAGGGATTCTGCTCTTTCAGAGGAAATTGTCTTTGGTAAAACTATTAGAGTTGTGAGAGAACTTAAACTGGCTTAACTGCAAAACTAAGGCAAAAGGAAAGGTCATATGCCAAGATTATGAGCTTAGAGTTGCAGATTCTTGGAAGATTAATGTTGACATATCTTATCCTCTTAGACCAACTAAGGGACCCAAAGATGGCATCCATTGGAACCTTCCTCCTCCTGGCTGGGTTAAAATTAACTTTAATGGGGGGGCTAAGGGTAATCCTGGGCCTGCTGGGTGTGGGGGGGTGATAAGGGATGAGAATGGAAATTTTATTTCAGCGGTGGAACTCCCCTTGGGCACCCAAACCAACCACCTTGTTGAAGCCATAGGGGCATTCCAAGTTTTAAATCTTTCCCGTTAATTGAACTTTAAAAATGTGTGGCTTGAAGGGGACTCGAACAATATCATTCAATGTATTAAGGGCCTCCAAAATCCTTCATGGAATACAGAGAGTTGGACTAATCTCTCCAAGTGGATTATAAGCTCTTTTGAAAATTGCTTCATCTCCCATGCTTACTGGGAAATTCACACAGTGGTGGATTTCTTTGCCAACAAGGGCATTCAGGCCAATGGAAGAACCATGTGGAAAAGGGGTGACAAGTTGGAGGTTGATGTCATGGCCTTATTAAGGTATGAAAAAATTCACAGGAAGACCTCAAACCTCCCTACTAATTTATGATTATGGGACATGATTGTCACTTCATGCAGTCTCAGAACTATTGTTCAATTATTTCATATCGAAGGCTGGAGTACCAAAGAATTAATAACCACTCTGATATTTTTTGCCTCGCACGCTTTCTGGGTGTTTTGGTTATCATTTTTGTTGGAAATAAGCTACACTAAGAGGGGGGGTGAATCAGTGTTGTGCAAAAATTAACTTCATTAACCTTTATCATCAAAGCATTATAATCATTCAACCATAGTGCATGAACAAGAAAAAAACACAACACCATAACACCAAGATTTTTACGTGGAAACCCTGTTAGGGGAAAAACCATGGTGGATGGCCAATCCATAATTATGATTCTGAGTATAATCAAAACTGAAGATTACAAGAGGGGAATGCACATGCATTTAGGTGCACTGCCTAGAGCTCACTGCTCAAAAGAAAGAGGGCTTGCTACTTAAGATTTCAAAATAAAACCATCTGAGAATTTGAATTGAGATTATTAGCATTTACAAATGCCTAATTATAGTTCCAATTAAGCTCAATAATAGATCAGTTGCCTTCCAGACTAATTATGTACTTCTACTTTGTTCTGCTCATACACATAACACAGATCTTCTATTCGCAAGTGAAACTACGCTTTATCATTTCTCTGCTCTGCTCTAATTCATGATTCGCACATCAACACACATCATACGTCATATAAAACGATACGAATGAACTTGTATATATCCACAATCATAGAATTCATTTACACTTTGTCGACTCCCCTAGAACACAAAAATAACTACAACCGTTGGCTAGATCCATAATGAAATCATTATGCACATCCTCCAAAGTCAGTTAAGACATAGAGGAGACCCAAACAAAAAAAATTGAGCATGAACATATTTAATTAATTTCTCCTTATACATCCACTACATAATTCATTTCATGAAGTCAACTACAGTACAAGAAAAACTGAGAATATTCCAACCGGATCTTCTTATTCCCACACAAATTGCTATGAGCCACTGCGCTTCAATCTCAATAGAGATAATACAACAATAATCATTTCCTAAGATGTGCAACACAAAATGACAACCATAAATCTTTACATAGATCGATGAATACTGAGTTACTGGATACTCTGTTCTACCTTGTCGATTTTCAATCTCTTTATCGGTATGCCTAAATGAGGATATGTGTACCTAATCAATGCACAGTGTTTCCATCAATGACAACACCGAACGATAGTTTCAGTGTCTCTTGCCAACAATCTCCCCCTTTGGCATTGATGGCAACACTTAGTGAAAAACGACTAAGTGTCTGATCAGTACCAAGATAAACTTCACTCCAATCCCAAAAATGCTACTCTCCCCTTGAGCTGATTATGCATTTTTCACTCCACTTCTCACCCTTTGACATCAATGGCAAAGGCAAGGGTCACACATCAAAAAGGGATCAATCAAAATTGTGTTTGTACAAAGGTGTGTCTTTACCTTACAAAAGCTAAAAGATGTCTGCAAAATCCTTCTTTAGCTGTGCCAAATTTGAGTCCCAAACTTGTTTGAGACTTTCCATGATGGTTATGTGTCCACAAATCAGATAGGATAGTGTTTCTATAGATTTCAGGCTGGTTGGATCCTTGACTACCATAGTGTCCTCTCCTTCTTTTAGGGCACTTCCCATTACCTCAATTTTGGGGCTAATGATGTTTCTAAGTTCACAGGTTCTGGAAATGATTTTGTCATTTTCGTGCTTCAGCCCTTTTATTTTATTTAGCATAGACATTACCTCTCCTTCTACTTTCCCAACACCACCAGATAGTGGATCAAAAGCCTCAGAGATAGTTGCTAACCAATTTTCCAGGTCTTTCACCTTCTTCTCATTTGCTTCTGTAAACTTTGAAAAAGATAAACAGGATTTGTAAATCTTACCTCCTTTAGTTAAGGCATCTTGTATGTTCTTGACACAAGTGGTCAAGGTGATTTTTTCTTTGGCAATCAATATTTTCAGTCCAATGAACCTTTTAACATCAAATTCCTTCTACACTTTTTCCAAAGCATATTTTTCAAGAGACTTAAAATGAGTACTCACCGAGCTGATAAGCCTCTTCAGTTCACTAGATGAAGATTCAGTCTGATCTTTCACAAAGGAGGGCATGATCTTCTCCAGTACTCTGGATGCAAGTGCCAACAATTCACTATCTTCAATATGAGATTTTAGTAGCTCTTCTTGAGCTTTTACTTGAGCAAATGAGGCCACCATCATTATCTGGATTGGGCTCAAATTTGATAGGTCAATGGGACCTTCAATTAATTCCAGCTCAATCTCTTCCTTATGTTCCACCAAGAATTTCTTGACTACCTCGGTAGTGTCTCTTGTCTTCATATTTACATCACTTTTATTTTCCTCAACTAATGCTTCCTTAATTGAATCTTTTGATTTCTCTTCAGTGTTCTCTACCATCTCAGATACATTCTCAATTGCTTCAACTTCCATCACAATTTCTATGTTGTTATCTAGAAGAGGAATCTCGAGGTTTTCACCAGCATCAAAATTTCCTTCTTTTGCATCCTTGACCAGATCAGATGAGACATCATCTATATGAGTCTCCTCAATCACAACTTCAATTCTGTCACTCAGCAGTAGCTCTTTTAGAATTTGTTTCATCTCTTGTGTGACTTCCTTTTTGCTTTGTTCAGGAATGCTTGCATGTCTTCCACGGACATTACCGGACACAATTCAACAAGAATTCTCTCTCTCATTCATTCTTCTTTTGTCCTATAATTTAATCTCCTTGATTCCAGAATATCATACAAAAAATTTGGCAAGCTAGGCATGATTTCAACCAAAAATTTGTTGAAGATATTCCGGTGCTTTATTGTAGC
This sequence comes from Sequoiadendron giganteum, assembly GCA_007115665.2. Lineage (NCBI taxonomy): Eukaryota > Viridiplantae > Streptophyta > Pinopsida > Cupressales > Cupressaceae > Sequoiadendron > Sequoiadendron giganteum. Next base: position 232,495,304 of record CM021109.1, on the reverse strand, counting down.
TTCTTCTATAATTATTCTATCAGACTCAGAAAAAGATTCATACCATTGGTAAACTGGCTTAAGATTTCCATCTAAGATTAATGCTTTTTCAACTTGTTCAACAATCATACCAGGTGTATCAACCTTGGTCTTCTTCTTTGCCTGAACATCTACACCGGAGGGCTTTGACACAGTTGTTGCTTTAGTGCCTTGTTGTTTGATTTCCTTGGCATCTTCATCATATTTTCTTTCCTCATTATCAGAAATAGCAATGTATACTCTTTTTCTCTTGTCTTTCCTTCTTTTGGCTTCCTTTTCGGATCTCTTGCTTTCACTTCTCATAGGAGCAAATTTCTCTACAGGAGTTGAGTGTGGTAAAAAGCTTCTAGTGGTTCTAGTTTGGCCAGATGGTGTTGTCGGACCAGCTGATAGTGCTTTTGTTGCCTCCTTAGTAGCTTGCCTTGCTACTTCATCTACTGCCCTTTTCTGCCTAGTTTCTCTTAACTGTTCTATAGGTACTCACATACTCTATTCAAGAACTTCAACTTCTTTTCTTACGCTTTTAGTAGTCACAGGGTTTTCTAGTTCACTATACACTTGTTTGTATTTTTCTCCATCATAAGTTTTGAATCTTTCCTTTGTCGGATCTACTAGTTTCCTCAATATGTGTTGAGCGTACATATCTAAAAAAATTCCATCAACTTCATATCCCATGGGCATGATCCAGATTGTCTTGGGATCAACTGTCTCCATCATACACTGATCAATACTCACCATGAAGCAAATAGAGTCCTTGTATTTCTCCATAATAGAGGTGGTAATTCTTTCCCTTGCTTGCATCATAGATTGAAAGCCTTTGAAGTATCCCTAGATAGCTGCATTTCTTGCTTTGATATCTAAAATACTATAGATTTGATCATTGATCTATTCAGCTACCGGTTTGTCCCTTTTCCACTAAGCTTTTCCAATTCTCAGAACTTCTCCCATGAAGTAACAAAACAAACACAAAATCAGGGTACCATATTTGAAATAATTTTTCTTTTCCTTCTTTATCTTTGCCAAGTTTTCCATTAACTGAATTCTCTGTAATTCACAAAGATCATATTCTGCATTTTCCTTTACCATTTGATAAGTGGCATAAATTGTTGTGTCGGATATAGAGTTCTCTCGACTAGAATGGTAAATTTTGTATCTGATGACCATGGATGCAAATTTCACATCTACATCAATGATGTTGTCAATGGTCATAGCTCTCCTATCATATGTTGATCTTGTGGCATCAGTGACTGTTTGGTTTTTCACAGACTTGAGAATAGGTAATCCACCAAAAGAATTCAGACTGGTTATTGCATTGATGACCTCCTTAGTAATTTTGAACAAAATAGCAAGCCACATAAACTCATCATGTACTTGGCTCAAAACATATCAAACCCATTCTGACTCGAGAAACATGGGAAATTTAACCATCTGAATGAATTTCTTCGTTTCTAGGATTTTATGCTCTAGTTTTACATAAAAAAATTTGCCAATGATATGATGATTGTACAAATTCATAAGTTGAGAATTCCCTAGCTCTTCAATATTTTCATGAATTTAAACCCTAATATCCTCTGTATGTAAAACTCCATGCAGAACAGACGAAAAATCTCCTAGAGGATTGTCTCAAGGGATTTATAAGGATGCCACTTAAATTTAGGTCGAGGTCGATCCTTAACTTTGACTACCAGAGGAGTATTCATTTTCCCAAATCACAATCTTGCAAAGTTTTCTGAAAAATACCTTTTTCACCGAATCGCAATTTGAATGTTGAAACACTCTCGATGCTTGAATCTAACCTCAAATTGCCAATGTTTTCCTATGAGCTCTCCAGACTTCTTCTCTTCCAAATGCAAGGTGAAAAATGAAGTGTGGAAATGACTTTTTATCGTTTACACACCTAACTCTCCCATCACAATAAATGCTTTAACCCTAATACATCTGGTTACACTGTATCAATACACTGTGATGGATAAAACATCTGTAGATCTCCAATTCAACATACCATTTCCTCCAATGAGTTCACAACAATTTTTGATCGATTATGCATCTACTGAGCACATCCACTTCCAGTGACACTTACCGATTAGGGGTTTTAATGATTTTCTTGACTGCTCCCCCTAGGCCAAAGGCCTGAGACTAATTCCCGAAGGAATTACCAAAGGCAATTTATGGTGCAGGTGCAATTTCTTCAATGGAGGGACTCTTCTTCACCCATTTATTTTGCATTTGTTGCCTGACCTCATTTGTAGTGACCTTACCTTTTCCTTTCACATCCTTTTGCATGTTTCTCTTTTGATTTACCAGGCCTTTTTTGTTCCAATAGAATGTAGCAATGTGTCCAATTTTGTTGCAATTGTAGCACACAACATTCCTCTTACCAGACCATTTGTTCCATGGATTTCCTCTTGATCTGCACTGGTTAGTTGTATGGCCAAGTCTATTGCATGTGTAGCATCTGATATTTCTATGAAATTGATTCATCACCTTTCTACATTATTTTGACTTATGACCAATCATATGATAGTTAAAACACTGACCTGAGAAAGATGGACCACTTTGATTTATCCTACTACACTAAGAAGCCATATGTCCAAATTTATTGGAGTTGAAAAAATGTCCATTAAATCTCTGAGCATTAGGTTGCCTTACAGAATACCTTCCAGGTCTGTTCATTTGATCTCCTTGCTTGAATCGCCTTTGTCCTAAATTCCTTTGTCCAAATTTTGAACTTTCTCCTTTCTCATATCCAAGACCTCTTTTGTCACCATGAGTCCTCTAATTATCAATCAATTCATTAAGCATAGTTGAGTTGGCTTTGAATTTTTCCTTGTACTCATTTGTAGTATCGAGTCCGTTTCTAAGATCATCCAGTTGTATTTCAAGTGCTTCTTCACTGTTTCTAGATACCTCCAATTCATCATCCAATCGGCTACATACTTCAGATTTTTCTTTCAAGGATTGTGCTAGGATTTCTTCATTCTTCTTTCTATCTTCAACCTCTTTGGTCATTCTCATCATGATGGATTCCATTTCCACCTTCAGAACTATATTCTCTTGGGTAAGCTTTTCACATTCTTATGTCTTTTCTTTCAGGGCTTTACTGGTTTGTTCATCTTCAGTGATCTTATTATCTTTCTGTTGAATTTTATCATAGAGTTCCTTTCTCTTTTCTCTTGACTTGTTGATTTTGTTTTTCAGAGACTCAATGAATTTTTTTGCATCATTGAGATTCGCTTGTAGTTTCTGGACTTCAACCTTTGACTAATCAAGGTCATCTAGGGACACTATAAGTTGTTGTTCAAGACTGCTTGAATCCATTAAGAGTTCTTCCAAGATCTCCCCAAGTTGTTAGACTTCTTCTTCTGAGGAACTAGCTCTAATACCAATTGTTGGAAACAAGCTACACTGAGAGGGGGAGTGAATCAGTGTTGTGCAAAAATTAACTTCATTAACCTTTATCATCAAAGCATTATAATCATTCAACCATAGTGCATGAACAAGAAAATAAACACAACACCATAACACCAAGATTTTTACGTGGAAAACATGTTAGGGGAAAAACCATGATGGATGGCCAATCCACAATTATGATTCTGAGTATACTCAAAAGTGAATATTACAAGAGGGGAATTCACATGCATTTAGGTGCACTGCCTAGAGCTCGCTGCTCAAAAGAAAGAGGGCTTACTACCCAAGAGTTCAGATTAAAACCATCTGATAATTTGAACTGAGATTATTAGCATCTACAAATGCCTAATTATAGTTCCAATTAAACTCAATAATAGATCTACTACCTTCCAGACTAATTTTGTACTTCTACTATATTCTGATCATACACATAACACAGATCTTCTATGTGTAAGTGAAACTGTGCTTTATCGCTGCTCTGCTCTACTCTAATTCATGATTCGCACATCAACACACATCATACATCATACAAAATGATACGAACGAACTTGTATATATCTGCAATCATAGAATTAATTTACACTTTGTCGGCTCCACTAGAACACAAAAATAATTACAACCGTCAACTAGATCCATAATAAAATCTTTATGTGCATCCTCCAAAGTTGGTTAGGACATAGAGGGGACCCAAAAAAACAAAATTGAGCATGAACATATTTAATTAATTTCTCCTTATACATCCGCTACATAATGCATTTCATGAAGTCAGCTACAGTACAAGAAAAACTGAGAATATGCCAACCGGATCTTCTTATTCCCACATGAATTGATATGAGCCACTGTGCTTCAATCTCAATAGAGATAATACACCAATAATCATTTCTTGAGATGTGCAACACAAAATGACAAGCAAAAAACTTTACATAGATCGATGAATGTTGAGTTATCGGATACTATGTTATGCCTTGTCGATTTTCAATCTATCTATCGATATGCCCAAATGAGGATATGCGTACCTGATCAACGCATAGTTTTTCCATCAATGACAACACCAGATAATAGTTGTAGTGTCTCTTTCCAACAAGTTTATGTGGTTTTCTAGAGTCTTCCGAGTGGGTTTGTAACTTTGCTAGTATGGGTGGTGAGCATCGTCATGTGGAACTGACAGACTGTGAGGAGCTGAGGAATAATGCTAATGTGTGGCCACTATTGGAGAAGGGAGGGATTACCTCTTATATTAAAAAACTCCATGGTTGGGATCAGAAGGTCACTAGGCACTTTTCCAAGGAGTGGAAGAATGGTAAAGTAAATTTTTTTGGGTGAAAGGTTGCCATCGACGAGCAGCTCATTGCTGAGGTTACGGGGCTCTCCATGGAGGGTATTAAATTTTATAGGGATAGGAAACTTTCCAACCAGGCAATGAAAAATTTCTCGAAGACTGAAAAGGAAAAAGAGGATTTGTGCAGGGTTTCCAAAATTAGTTACGACTCAAAGAATATTGAATTGCTCTGGCAGGAGGTACTGAAGGTGATCATGGATACATAACTCTGGATGGGAGATACACTAGGGTCTTTGGCTACCATTTTGTGTTTCTCAACCACTTTCGGCATCAGGTAAGGATTTCTTTCTCTTTATATCTTTCCACCTCCTTGAATGTCAGTCTTAATAACCATAGCATGGACCCTGTTAGATACCATATCCTTCATGAGAGCTTACTTGTCCTTATCTTTGAGTATTTTAAAGCTATGTCGGCTCTGTTCAATTTGTCTCCATCTCCCCCCTCTATTTCTGCTAAGGATGAATTGGGTACTAGTTATACAGAAAAAAATGAATGGGAAAATGATATGGAGGATGAGGTTGGTCGGCCCTCGAAGGCTTGGGGGAAGGGTAGGAGCAGAGGAAAGTCGAAAGTTGGCACCCCCTCTAAACCTGGCTCTACGACCTCTAAGGGTAGAGTCAAGGTTTTGTTCCTGGGTTCTGAAGATGCTAAGTCAAAGGAAAAAGGAAAAATTGTTGTCTCCCCCAGGGAGAAGGTTAAAAGAAATAAATTGGAGGATCCCTCCTATGATACTAATCAGGATGATTCTCAATTGGCCCCCTCGTCAAAATACTCTAGCTACCCTACTATTGACTGTGAGGATAGGCCTCATTTTTTGAGCTATCTCAAGGCTAATGACCATTACTTCAAAGCAAAGTGCGAGTTTCCTGTTGATATCCTTGCCATTTCTTGTAATAGGTCTGTGAATTTTTCAGATTAATGAGATAGGTGTTTTTTGAGATTAAGGAAATTAAGTTGAACCAAAGGGCTATTAGCAACAAGTTGGAAAGGCCCGACCTGATTGACCACACAACAAGAGATAGAGAAAGGGCCAATGATTGATGGACTGAGGAAGAAAATAAATATATGGTGGACTGCCTCAAGAAAAATGTGGAAGATCATCAGCAATTTAAGAGTAACCGTGATGATAAGCTTACTACCATGGAGGACAAGCTTAAGAATATAAAAGAGTCTATCCAGATGGTGATGGAAATGAGCGACAAGATTTTTAAAACTACTGTGAACACTATGAATATGATGGTAGATAATCTGGAGAATGTGTATCAGGTGAGGACTGTTGTGGATCTGGAAGCTTAAAATGAACAAAAGAACTAGAGAAAACCTGAAGAAAAAGGCTGACAAGGCCCCTATCAACATTCAGGACATAAAGAAAGTTGTGATAAACATGAACAATCTGAGGTGGAAAATATCCCGAGGAATTTGGCATAAAGGCTAGACTTTTGCTAGTTTTTTACTGCTTTTTTGTGGTGTTGCTTGTGGGCTGGTTCTTTTTTTATATTCTTTTATGGTAGATTAATATGATATGATTTGTGCTTATTCATGCTTTATCTTTCTCTTCTCTACTGTTAAAGGGTTTCAGGGCCCTTTCAAAACCTGTTTTTTCCTTAATCAAAAACAATTTGAGGCTCCATCTTGTCTTGATAAACAAGAAGTTGTGTTCTTGTAAGAGATATTTGGTTATTGCCAAGACGTGAATCTAGTAGAGATTCACTACAGAAAAGAGACATAGAAGAGGAGAGAGAAAGAGAGAAAGTTTGAGTGAGAGAAAGTGAGAATGAATGAGGTTAGAAGTGAAAAATAGAGTTTTGTGAGGTTGCATGGGTAGGAAGAGTCATTACACCCGTGATCGTACCATGACAACATGTGTCATCAGAAAATTTTGTGAGTTTCCCTTATTCAAACTCAAAAATTATATGATCTTTAGGTAAGGATAAGGTGGTAAATCAAAGACCATATTTATCATGGTATGGGATAAGTCAATTATCTCGTTCCCCCATTGGTCAATGCACTTGTGTTGTACAAGATTATTAGCCTTTACTGCTACAAGAATAAATTTCGAGCATTAAATAACAATGGGGAAAGAAGCCACATGGGTGTGACCTGAAGTTTCTATTCTCTTAGCTCTTGGACTAGCATCATTTGCAAAGGTTTCCTTCTTGATTTTTTTTAAATTAATGTGCCCCAACATTGTATCTATGATTCTCATTACCCTAGAGGTGAATTTAGAATTTACCAAAGCTCCTTGATACTTGTACTTAATTGTGTAGTGGGTTTGATCTATCTTTGTTAATTTACTCCTTTACTCTCTTTCTACCTCCTCGACACCAAGTTGTTCATCGGATTCAAACATTTATGATACTTGGAAAGCAAACAAAAGAAGACTCGTCAAAAATACATTAGAAGATTAGTCTTTTTTACTGTCTTAAAACTATGTTCAATCAAAAATGCAAACCCTCAAAGGACCCTTGTTAAAACATTATATAACCTTTATGTTATAATCAGAAAACAAAATCAAAAAATAATTTTAAATTTGGACCTTGGGTACAAATGCTCAATCAAAACTCATAATTCTGATGATACCATATCCATTATAAGCAGAAATTAGAATTGGAATTGCACATATAACTTGGCACTTTGTTTTGGAGTCCAATTGAAATTATCTTTTTCGATCAAACTTAACAAAAATAAGGTCTTTAGTTTTGCACTTTGTTAGAAATTAGAACTGGAAAAGAATTTTGAACTTGGAACCTTTGATCATAGGTTCATTTGAAACTAAAAGTTTTGATTGGACCAAAAATGGAAAATACGTGGAGTAAAGGGATCGAAGTTCAGAATCAAAAAAGAACTTTGGATTTGACTCTTTAGACTTAAAGTTCATTTGGAACTTGGATTTTTGATTGGACCCTAAGGTAAAATATGATAATTTCAATGTGGTTTTTAGAATTGGAAAATTATTTGGGATTTGGACCATTTTGCAATGGATCGGTACAAAAATGAAAATTTTGCTACTCGAAATTTGAAATTTTAACGAGTAGGTTGAGAAACCTATATAGAAACCCTAGAGCCTAAGGCACTGCGAGAAAACAAAAACTCACAAAAATGAGACATAAAAACCAATAAAAACCAAAACACAAACAAAATAAAACAAAAATGCAAAAATGGGAGAACCCAAAAATAAAAAGGCCAAAACAAAAAAATCTAAAAGAAAAAAATGAGCAAAACAAAAGATGCAAGATGAAAATGACACGACAAAAAATGAACACTCATGTAAATTAAAACACATGAAACAGAGCAAGGGAAATGAACAAAATGAAAGAAAGAAAAAATAACAGAAGAAAACCCTACCTTGAAAACCGAAATGATGACTTGAACCAATGAACCTCCAAATGCTCAAGCTCAAACACTCCTATAACTCCTCTGCTTTGATCCTCGTGAAAACATAATGTAGTTATGACCATAATCGCAAAAGAAATCTAATTAAATATCAGACTCGCACATGTGGAGGAATCCACAATAAATGTAGTGGGTGAGCAGAAAATTGAAATTTAATTGAACTAAAGAAACAAGACCCTTGTCAGAAAGGACCTATCAAAAATCACATTTCTGAATAGACCAAAGGCAAAAAAATAGAAAAAACAATGTAGACAAAAATGGAGAATGAAAATGAACATGCACTTTTAGAGAAAAAGGTGCAAGTTTAAATTTCTGATTCTGAACATGAAAACATGTGCAATTGGAGAATGGAAACAAACCTGAACCTTATCAAAAAAGTGCGAGTTCACTTTTAAATTCCAATTCCGAACAAAAGGAGACATGGAGTTGAAAAAAAAAAGAACTTGAACCTTTGAAGAAAAGTGCAAGTTCATTTCGAAATTTTGATTTCGACCAAAAAGTAGAAAACAAGGCCCAAAAAGGGAAACGAACCCCAGGGCAAAAACAAAGGAAAACAAAAACTCAAAAGAGGGCAAGGCAAAGAAACAAACACCCAAAACACAAAGAGGGACCCATTTTAACCAAAAATAAAATGGGGACAGTTATGTAGAGCATAACAATATGGAAACCTTGTTGGAATGTAGTTAAGAAATTTAGAATATTTCAGACCAAAGCATAAGCAATACTCAAAAATTTATTCAAAACGACCTCCCTACACACAACAAAGCAAGTATTCACCAAGGTTACATTACAAGAACATTCCACAAGCACAAAAAACAAAATAAAATGATCAATGTCCCATTCCTTTCTCTCTAAATCATTTTGATAGACATCATCAAGAGGTCCTTGGAATGGGTCAATAAGATAAATCATAAGAAAAGATCAATATGAACAAACGGTCAATTTTATTCATATCTCTTGCCAAGGTAACATGACATCATGACAGTCAACGAAAATAATAATGCATCCATAAACCATCAACATACATACATCTTACATTAGCATAATCATAATCATATCATGTCATATCACATAAAAAATACACAAAAATAAATGCATCCATCTCATAACATGAACATTCTACATCATATAGAAAAGATACTAAAAAAGAAATTAATTCATCCATTGCATTGCATTCATATCATAAACCATACATTACATACATCCATATAACATCACATCATGAATCATACAAACAAATCACATCATATACATAATAAAAGTATGCATCCATCCATAAAACATATGCATTCATACATGATCATCAAGCATGAAATAAAGAAACATCACATCATGAATACCACATTGGATCATCTCATATATATATCATCAAAATATGACTGTCATAATACAAAATTTGAGTCAGTATGTAACGTCATAAAAAACGAGTATACATGAGGCTATCAAAATCAGCCAATGAATGTATATACATATCCAATCAGGGCTATATATCAACAAAGTTTTTATACAAGGTTATCATCGGCTCTAATGGTCCTCATGATAGGATTGATCCTGATGTCCCATCAAAGGCTGCTGGTGGCCACTACCCATAGGTTGATGAACTGAAGGTTCCCCCGAACCACTAGAAGCAGCCCCGCTCCTTTGTGAAAAATTTGGTTGGCGTCGATCTCTGGGAACCTCTTTGTGATACAGAGTCCTATAATAGGTGGCCTCAACCATGGCCTGACCATACATGTGAGTTGACACCACTTGTCCCTGTGCTTGTATCACAGTAGCCTCTAGTTGTCTACGACCTGTCTCCTGAGCTAACTAAATGGTAAGTTGTTGTACATGTTGGCACTTATGATCATGCTCCCCAGTCAACTCTTGGATCTATTGTATCAGTTTGTCCCTCTTTGTAGCTAGCACCTGAATCTGCACATCTCAAGGATCAGATACCTATGGTTGTTGTTGTGGCTACTGCTACTACTAATATGGTGGTAGTCATGGTGGTGCCTATTACAATGGTTGAATCAAAGGAGGTTGTCTTGGTACCTGTCCCACACCAAGTTGTTGCCTAACACCTTGTTGTCTTCGATCTTGTGACTGTTAATCTTGTTGGTGTCCATCAGTTGGCACCTGACCTCACCACTACTATTGTTGCCCATCACGAGGAGGTTATCATGCCCTACCTTGTCTCTATCCTCTCCCCTTTCCTGGAACCTATCCCTCAGCTAGAACTGTGAGTTGTACTGGTGCATGCTATAGAAACCATTCATCATAGGTAGGAGTAGTCCCTACATCATACATACCACAAGCATATACTTATGACCATGGGGCAAGCTATCTAAAATCATCAATGGCAACTTGAGGAGGGACTTGTTGTCCCCAGATTTTCTCTCTAGTAGTCCATGCAAATATGGCTTTGTAGGTAGGGGGTACTATATCATGTACCTCCTCGAACTTCTTGGAAACTCGATCAGATAGATACCTCTCCACCATGGTGTGCTCTCATCTAAGAATATACTTGGTTTGTTGAGCATAGAACAACTTCTCTCGGTCATCATACCATGGATGAGCCTAGATCCATGGCCTCCATCAGAATATTTTCATATCATTGATCACACACCTCCAATATGCAATGCTCGTGGTACCTGTGTGTTGAAGAGTGGTGATAGCTCCATATCTATAAACAACAGGTTGATCTAGGTCAATGTTAGCAAGGGTAATAATGAATCTAAGCACAACAATGTGCTCCTAGGCCTACATATGCAAAAGTGTAATGTCAACCACTAGGCTTCATCCTCTAATTAAACAACTTGATGCATGTCATAGTATACTGAGGCGAGAATGACGGGACCCCAAGCATAGAGAGTGGTCCTTTGCACCATCCCTGCCTAAGCGAGTACCCAATCAAATCCAAACCCTTTGCCTCATTTGTTTGGTACAAGCACTCTATTGATCAATGCACCTATAACTAGTGTCAAATCGAGAACCTGCCCTCTATACTCTCATAGATCAATCTAGTGGTTGTCTACCCAAATGATATCTAGCCTGAGAACATCAAAAATCACATCATGACCAACATTAGTGTCATAGATAACCCTTTCCTTGTGGATGGGAACACATAGAATATGCCACACATCCTCTAGAGTAATCATGGCCTCTATAATGGGAAGATGGAATGATGATCTCTCGTTGTGCCAGTGCTCCACCAATGTAGTCATCATAGCTAGATGGGTTTGAATCTTGGGCATGTGCGCTACAAATCCTAGTCTGAATGCACTGAGGAAGAATTTCTCATCGTCACTAAAATGTTGAATATGAGAAATAATGTTGGGCCTGCACTCCCAAGACATAAGTGGTCTAATGATCTCCTACATGCATGAAGCGAACAATGTCAAATTTTCCAAAAACTGACAAAATTTGGAATCTAAAAACCCTAAATCAGCAATTGCATGCCAATTTTACCATTGCACTACTTTGGTCATTTACAATTGCATCACAATTTGACAATTGTGTCACTATATACAATTACACATCGACATTCAAAAGCTTCGCAAGAGCAAAATTACTCGTTGCAACCCTATCCTGCAATTGTGTCACAACAGCGATATTGCATCGCTGGACAAATGGCACATTGGGTCGTTATTTTACAATAGCACCGCTATCCTACAATTGTGACTCTAAACTAAAATTGACTATAGTGATGCATTACAAAAAATGTGTCGCAACAGTGAAATTATGCTATGGATTATGACAAAGGCATCGCAATATTGTGATCCAATTGTTTGACCAACTTTAACTCGAAATAAATGTGTAAAAAATGTGAAAACGAAAAAAGTTTTGAAGTGTGTATCAAGTGTCCTATATCGGCAGGCCACTAGAACTCTCAAACCCTTTTTGCAAGGTGTTGGGGGAGCACGAGATCAGCCATTGCATCGAGGTGTCAAAGAAAAAATAGTAGCAATTCACTAAAGCAATGAGTCCAAATGAATTGAAAGTGACCCCTCAACCCCTCTTTAAGCCTAAAAATTAGGGTTTTTCCCTAATTAGAGGGGGGAAATGGGATTTTTAATATTTTTAAGCTATGCAACTTATTTTGAGGCATTTTTTTAGGGTCCATAGCCTGTTTTTGCATCTTGGAGCTTATTTTCTATAGCTAAACTTATGTTAAATATTTGTCATGATCTCGAACTAAAATTTAAAATTTTCACTCAATCTCTCGAGGGGGTAGTGTACCAACATATTTCCTTCCATTGGGGCAACAGTGGGGCATCCAAAAAATCATGAAATTGTGAATTTTTAAAAAAAATTGATCTGAGCAGTAACATTGATATGAAAATCATTAGTCTTTGAACCAATGCAATAGGTGCCTCACTTCAAAGAGGGGAAAAATGTACACTTAAATTCATCTTGATCAATATTGCACATCTGAATTTGATTACTACCACCATTTTCATCTTGATTCACCTCTTTTCGACCATTTAATTAAGTAATCTTAATTTATTAATTAAATTTATCACTTTTGTCTATTAATCAGATAATCAATTTTATCAGGTTAGTTCATCCCCTTTCATGCTAATTTTCATCCTATTTAATTAGATAATGTGAATTATTTAATTGAATTCCTTAAGTCCTCTCATTTGATTAAATAATCTTAATTATTTAATCAAATGTCATTAATTTTCCCTTTTATTAAATGAGTTAATTGTTTAATGAAATTCCTAATTTCCTCCATCATGCACAATTAAATAATGTTTTAATTATTCAATTAGCTAATTTCTCTCATCCTCTCACTTGTAAAGGAATATTCCCATAGAATATTCCTCCACTCCAATTCCCTCCTAAATAAACATATTTTGCACATTCCTCTTTAATTAGTTAGGATTTGTGCTTCTTCAAATCAATTTGGTCCATTGATTAAATCATCAATCCTTGTCAACTTTCAATCTCATCCATTGATTGGATTCTTAATCCATGCCAACTCCTCTTATTTATTTTCATCCATTGATTGATCAAATCAATCTTGACCATTTATTCAGCTATTTTTCCTATAAATAGTCCTCATTTCTATGAGAAAATTATCCACATTCATTTAGAGTAATTTCACTATAGTGAATTTTAGAGCATTCTTCATGAGCATTTTATCATTTAGCATCCATTTTAGTTAAGCTTTGCATCCATTTTCATCAATGGCTTCCATCTTCAATCTTGTTTCAACCAAGGGATTTGGAAAGGGATAACATTCTACATCAATTCAACACCAATCCCCCAATGGGATGAGGTTTGATACATTAGGATAAGTTTCCTTTAAGCATTTCAGTTTGTTTCATGTTTAATGGCTTCTTAGTTTAATGTTTTCAAGAATTTCATTGGGAGCTTGACTTAACTAGTTGGATCTTGGTTAATTCTTATATGTTTAATCATGTTTAGCTTAGGTTATGATCATTCTCACATCTCAAAATGAAGATAACTTAGTTCCTTGAGCTGAAATAAGAGAAACTAAGGCATTTCCACTTTTGCCATCCTTGACCAAACTATGAAAAAACCAGTGTTCTTATCACCTTCCTTTAATCAATCAATCCTGAATTTTTTTTTCAAAAGATAGCCTCCCTTGGCTTCCATTCTTATAATTCCTTGGCATAATAGGTTTCCTTATGAATAAAATCCTTCATCATACCTATTTCTTTAATCTGGAAAGTATCTCTTTCCATATTTTCTTGAATCTTCTTTTTATTTTGGAAAATGTTCTCAATAGAGAACCTATTCCAAAGTTTGAGCTTGTGCTTTACATATTGAAGAAATTTTAAAAAGGAGTGTATGGATGTGTCCTAAGTTGGTTTATCCTCCCTCCACCAACCTTCTATAAGATGGAACAAACTCAGGTCACAAAGCCACATCAATTAGAATTTAAAAGGGGGGTTCTTCAGTCTCAAGATTAGAAAGGAGTGAAAATAAATGGGTGAATGGTCAAATCCCTTCCAACAAAGGATCTCATAGTAGGAAGACTAGCTATTGCTAATATAAAAATTGGAAACAATAAATCTGTCAAATCTTTCAAAAATTGAGTCATCCCCATATCTATGGTTGTTGCATGTGAAGGTTCCATTTTGAGGTATCATGTCCACCAAGTAAAGAAAGGAGATATTATCCCTTAGAAATGTAGAAATTGGTCCCAAGTGCTTGGTCCCTCCTCTTTTCTCATCTAAAATTATGATAGCATTAAAATCCCCTACTAGGATCCAAGTAAGAGTAGGAATAGTAGAGCGAATAAATTGAATATGAGACCAAAGTGATACCTTACCTAGAGATTGATTGCTTATTCCCAACCCACCATGATGGAATGACTATGTATGGGTTCCATAGACAAGCCGCCAACAAGAATAAGGGAAAGATAAATTTCCTCATCTTCTATCACCTTAGATAGGTTTTCATCAAAAGATATGCCCTTTTTTTTTACTATTGACAAATCTAAAAGTGCCCCAGGGAGGTTTTCACTAGAAGATAACACATTTTTCTGTTTTCTTTTACTTTTGCGGTTAAGTGATACATCTTCCCCAAAGTAGGCATGTGGACCCAAAATGTATATAAATCTAGATTTATGGTCTCCAATAGGCATTCTCTCATGTAAGCCCATGAATTATAGGAATTCTTCATCATTTTGGAATACATTGAGATGTGTAGATCCACATTGGTCCTAGGAAATGTGTTCAAGGTGGAAAATTGGGAGGTCAATAGTGAGGATGGTGATGGGGAAGATGAAGGATAAATCTAAATAATCACATGCAATATTTGATGAACTCTTTTGAGATATCATCCAAAACACTAAAATTGTCTCAACATTATGGGAAGTACTCAATGATGTAGAGGCTCATCGTTTTAGAGCCATATCCAAGTCCTTGATTATATTTATTGGCAAGTGGTTCAAGGGGTTGGAGCATACCTTGTTCATGAAGGCCCAAGCCTTTTCCTTGATATTTAAGTTTTTGAGCCATTTTATGGGGAATAGGATATATCTCTTATAAATATTCAAGGCGAGTATCAATGTTCTCAAGTTCTTATCTATATAACCATTGATTGGTTTCCTCTTCAATTTTCTCTTGATCCAATGTACTTGGATATTAGAAGATGGTGGACCCATAGCTTATAATAGCAAGTGGTTGTTGCAGCCTCTAAATAGGTGGTTTCCCAAAAGCATGTGGAGTGAGAGGTATAGATCCTACATTGAGTGCATTTTTACTTCATATTCTCTGCATCCTTTATCATTGACCTTGATCTTAAAAAATAAGATTCAAGGAGGGTAGAGGGATTGGATGATGAGGATAATATGTTAGGGTTGATATAGGAGGATGAAAAGCTTATGTTGGAAGTCACAATCTCTATTCTAGGATAATAACGAGAATGAGGGAATGATGCCTTAAGAGCACGAAAATACTCAAAAGGATGTGGATTAGCATAAATTGTAACCTCTATGCTATTATGGGTTAATTTTAAGCACTAATGATAGGTGGAAGGGATGGCCTACATAGCATGAATCCATGGGAAATCGATGAGAAGATTGTATGGGAGATCAAGGTCAATAGCATGACACGTGTATTGTAGTGTTGGACCCATCTGGATAGGGAGACAAATAGTACCTTTAGAATATATTTCTATAGTTTCATAGGCTTTGGTAGTAATTTATCGAGGCCCTAAATCATCACGAGTGTATCTCAGTTATTTTATGAAATTCAATGTACAAAGATTCAAGGCATAACTATTATCTAATAGGACTCATTTTACCTTGTGTTTTTTAATGAGGACCAATATGCAAGGGGTGATTGTGGGATGGATTAATGGGTGGCATATCATTTTGACTGAAGGCTAGGTGGATGATAAGTGTCCTATTAATGCTTGGAATTGGGTAGGATCAATGTTTGTAAGTACAAAGGCATCCTATAAATATTTAGTCAAGATCTCCTAATGGATGGATGATGATTTTAGGAGATCTAGGATGGATATTTATGCAAGTGTCTTCCCAAGATGGTCAAGGATGTTATAATAGGGGCTTTATGTGGATGGATTGAATGAGCCTTGAATAGTAATCCTACCATTTCTAGTAGTTACAATATATTGGGGTTCTTTATCTTTTATCTTGATCATAGCCACACACAAATAAAATTGAGTTTTATAAGAGACTACATTATCATAGTTAAAAGGGACCCTCTCATAATTGAAATTATTGGTCTTGTTATTTTGATTATTCCCTTGATTTTTGTTCGAACTAGGGTTAGTGGCAAAGGTGTTAGGACCTTGAGAGTGTTTCAAAAAGGAATTTTGATATATATGAAGTTGATCATTAGGAAAATAGGATTGAATCCCCTTTACAACCACATTACCCTTATCAATAATATCTTGGATGTAATTCTTAAGTTCTATGCACTTATTAGTGGAATGTCCCTTAATCTTATGATAGTCACAATATTTGTTATCTTTGAACCATGCAAGCTTTGGTTTGGACTCATCAAATGGTTGAGTTTTTGATAACATGACCATGTTTAATTACACCAATTAGTGGAAAATTACATATAGTGGTTCTTCAAGAGGAGTGAAGTTGCATTTAGAATTGTTTTGATTATTAGTTTGTGGTGTGCCTTGAGGGACCAATATGGTGTTTTTACTAGGATGGATGGTTACAGTTTGATGGGAATTTGATGTGTTAGTGTTCTGGACATGTTTAGTGTTAATAACGCCATCATTAACAATATTTTTTAAAATTTTAGAATCAAGGTTTGTCATTATTTTCCTTATGAATTTTGACTAATCCTTTTGTTATAAGTGCCTTCTCAATAGTGTCACTATAATGAAATCACTTGCACAATAGAATAATATGATAGGAAATATTCTACAATACTTGGTAACAACTAAGAATAACAAGCCACTTTAAGGGGGAAAACCTCCAAATACCTCCAATGAGAACACAAGTCACAATATGATGATAAAATAAGACTCGCTACCTCATATATATACCTAATTTATGCCTAGGATATCACCCATGCTGACTTAGATAGCCCTATATAAGCCTTAGGCTAACCTAAATAACTAAATAAAAATATAATAAGAATAATATGACTTAATTAAGAGTTAAGATAGCCACAAGCCGACTATTCATAACGCTATGTACACTAATATTAAGGGTGTAGCATGCCCCTCCTATTCAAAGAAGTATTGTCCTAAATGCTAATCAAGTGTGGATTCTTCTAAATGAACTCCATCTTCCCATGTGGCATCTTTAACTGGTAAATTCTTCCATTGGATGAGATACTCAATGAGAGTTCTAGTCCTTAGCTTCTTTGTGCATGTTTGAAAAATGAACTCTAGTTCCAATATGATTCTCCCTTCTTCATCGAGCTCTGGTAATATTGTCTGAGGAGAGATATTGTGCCAAATTACCTTCTTCAAACAAGAAACATGAAAAACTAGATGTATCTTTGTTGTTGGTGACAACTCCAACTTCTAGGCAACACTACCTATTTTTTCATGATTTGGTATTATGGGTCATAATATTTTGGAGACAACTTATTGTTCTTTTTTTGTTGCTTTAGTGAGATTTGTTTATAAGGTTGCAATCTCAAGAAGACCCAATCCCCAACTTCAAAGCTTCTTTCACTAAGGTGTTGGTCTGCATGTTGCTTCATTCAATTTTGTGCCATGGCTAAATTCTCCTTGAGTCCCAAGAGTACATGTTGTTGATGAAGCAAGTGGTCCTCCACTACCTGAACTCTTGGTGACACCTTCAATGATGATGTGATGGAAGGAGGTTGATATCCATATAATGCCATAAACAGAGACATTTTTTATAAACTATGAAAGGAAGTGTTATACCACCATTTTGCTAATGGTATCCAATCTATCCATTGAGATTGTTTATTTAAAGTGAAAAAATATAGATATCATTCCAAACACTTATTAACAACCTCAGTTTTCCCATCGGAATAAGGATGATATGAAGAAGTGTGAGCCAATTGAGTACCCAGACATGAGAATAAATCTTTCCAAAAGTGACTATTAAAGATAGGGTCACGATCACTAACAATAACCTTATGTGTACCATGTAACTTTTGTATGTTCTCCAAAAAATATTTTTCCACTATACTTGTTGTAAAAGGATGTGATAATGCAATGAAATATGCATATTTAGTGAGGTGATCTACTACTTCCATGATGACATTATGACCTTTAGATTTTGGAAGCCCTGTGATGAAGTCCATGGATACCTTTTCCCAACATTGGTTAGGAATAACTAAGGTTTGTAAGAGACCCGATGTCTTAATTGTACCCCCTTTATTTCTTTGACAAACCAAAAATTCAGCCATAAATTTTTGAACAACACCTTTTAGCCCTTCCCAAAAAAAATCTTACCTGACTCAATGATATGTCTTAAAAAATCCTGAATGACCACCAAGTGGAGACTAATGAAGTTCTGTGAGAATATTGTGTTTAAGAGTGGAATTCTTGCAAAGATACAATCACTCTCTATACCATAGATTATATCCCTTCCAACAAAACTTATGTGAACTACTAGGATCACTCTTTAACTATTGTATAAAATTACCTGTAGCAACATCATTCTACCACTTTGCTTTAGCTTCCACCACCCAATTTTCTTGTAATATTGAAATGGCACACAATAAGGCTTCATCTTTCTCATCCTTCCTATAAAGTGCATCTACCGCAACATTTTTCTTCCCTTTCTTATATACAATCTCAAAATCATATCCCAACATCTTAGTGACCCATTTTTGCTACATTTCAAAAGATAATCTATGTTCAAAAATATTTTAGGCTATCTTGATCTATCTTAACCTTGAAGTGTCTACCCATTAGATAAGGCCTCCATTATTTAACTACATGAAGAATAACTAGCATTTCCTTCTCATAAATAGGTTTGAATTGATTCTTACCCTTTAATTAATGACTCTCAAAAGAAATTGGTTAACCTTCCTGCATGAGAACTTCCCCTATCCCATTTCCTAAAGCATCACATTTTACAATAAAATACTTGGTGAAGTTGGGAGTGGCAAGCACCAAAGTTGTACACATAGCCTCATTCAATCTCTAAAATGTTGCATTAGCCGACTCATTCCAATTAAAAATATCCTTCTTCTATAAAGTGGTGAGGGGTGCTACTATACGACCATAATTCTTCACAAATATTTTATAGTATCTTTTCAATCCCAACAAACCCTCAATTTCTTAATGGTTTTAGGAATAGAAAATTCTATGATAGCCTTAATTTTGTTAGGATCCACCTTTACCCCTTCATGTGAAATTGTGTCCCAAGTACTCCACCTCATTGAGACCAAAAGCATACTTAGATGTCTTAGCATAGAGTTGATGATCTTCAAGAACTTATAATGCTTGATCTACATGTTGCAATTGTTCTTCCCATGTCTTGTTATAAATCAATATATCATCAAATAACACTAATACAAGCTTCCTCAAGAATTTCTTAAAAATGGAGTTCATCAAAATTTGAAATATAGATGGGCCATTGGTAAGACCAAATGGCATCACCAAAAACTCATAATGACCCTCATGAATCCTAAATGTCATCTTACAAATATCATCTTCCTTAATTCAAATTTGGTGATAACCTGATCTACGATCTAACTTTGTAAAATACATAGCTCCATTCAATTCATCTAGAAAATCATCAATGACTAGAATAGGAAACTTATCTTTGATGGTGTACATGTTGAGGACTCTATAGTCTAGTCACATGCACCAAGTTTCATCCTTCTTACGTACCATCACAACGGGTGAGGAGTAAGTACTTTGGCTATGCCTGATAATTCTAGCCTCTATAATCTCCTGAACAATCTTTTCTATCTCACTTTTCTATATATGTGGATACCTATAAGGCCTAATGTGTAATGTCCCCAATCTTGATTCACCCTAGAATTTGCATACTAGTCACAAATTGAAACAAATTTGGGTTAGGGTTTCAAATTATTAAATAAATATCTCTTTAATGATGCAATCCTATATTTGAAACCTGCATACACCACATGAACAATATATGCAAATATATGTATATATGCTTGTTAGAGTTAGATAATTTCATCACATCCATAGATTATCAACAATGCAAACATATTAGGATTATGGGGGAAGGGACACAATAGTTCTTCCCAAAGCCATTTATATACCAAGCCTAAGAGGGTGTATACCACAACCCTCCCCCTTGGTGACTTGTATCTTCTATCCCCATCAATGTCTCGACCCCCCTAAAGACACTTTCCATCTTGTGGAATTGGGTGGAGGTCGCAAGTGGGCTATTTGGGCTCCTACAACTTCACCCCTGGCCCTTCCTTCTTGTAGAATTAGGTGGAGGTCACAAGTGGGCTCTTTTGGCGCCTACCACTTCACCCCTAGCCCTTCCCACAAGGTGGTTTTTATAAATTCAAGCATATTTCTGATTCTATCATAAGAAATTATTCATTAAATACTCTTTATTATCTTATAGCAATATGCATACATAGGTAAACAATGATTTGCAGAAAATACACCTGAATATATATATATAATAACAACTTGTGGTGTTACACTGGTCTGATTCTCTTTTTCTTCCTGAGTGGTATATTTATTTTCCTTGATCGATGTGTATCTTTCTAACAATCCATCTATTCTTAACACTCATAAAATTATCAGCAGTGTAAATCAAGTAAATAAGAATCTAGTCTCATAACTACTTATAAGGCTCAATAATTATTACAAGCATCATTATTTCATAATCATATATATAAAATGCATACATATATATATATATATACATATATGTATGTATGTATGTATTTTATATATAAATATACACATATAATTATGACTAATTGCCTCAAATGAACTTATATATGTGTGTGTGTGTGTGTGTGTGTGTGTGTGTGTGTGTGATTATAATTATATCAAACTTACTTCCCTTATTATTGGTTTACAATGTGTCTTCCTATATCTCTCATTACAACCTACTTCTTCTTGATATTCCTTAAGTGACTTCCCATTAGTTCCCTACTACATTTCTGAATATAGATTATTCTTTACTATTGATTGCTACCATTTCTTTATAACTGCCTTCAACTCACAGTATATATATCCCTTATTTATGTCCCAAGATATTATTTTCCTTAATATAAAAATGTATTTATCATGCTCATAAATATATTCCAACTTTCGTATTCATTCCCCCCTCCATTCCTCATTATTCTACCTTCATTTATATCTTTGAAGGAGGCATTTCTTGGATGGAGACAACCTTAAAAGACATGTCCCTTTACAATTAATCGCTATCTTTTGTTTATAATAATCACTACTTTATTTTAAACAAAGTGTTGCCTTTTATGAGTTCCTAAATATTATTGAAGCTTCATTGATCCTTATTTTGTCTCTTTGCCACTAGGGAAATATTACCATCTTGTCGCTATTCTATGAGTTTTCAAGTCAAACAATTTCAAGGTTGATGTGGGGGAACGTTTGCAGTTTATCATATCAATGAAATGTTAAAGAAAGTGTTACACTAGAGAAGTCGATGCTACAAAGCCAACACTAATAGTCTAAGTTGCATGTAATTATATATTTGTTTTGTATTATTTTATATTTATATATTTTGTATTGATATGGTATCTATATTTATTTTGTATTTAATATTTATATTGTTATATTTGATAATTATAATTATAATAATATTAAATGGCTAATATTTGTAATATGTATTTTATTTCCTTACTTGCATTTCGATTCTTTGTATCTCGGTGTTACAATTTATGGGACATGACATAATGTTGGGTGCTTGGCTCCTTGGAACTAGTTGTATGGCATGATCATGATCCCTCTTAGGAGGAAGTCCTTTAGGAATATCTCTGAAAATCACTCAGTGATGATCAAGTATTGCTTGTAAATCTAGATGGGTGGGAACATTATATTTAGAGACTTCTAATGAGCATAACTAGGCTACAAATCCATCAACTCCTTTCTTAAGAAACTTCTGCATTTGGTGAGAGCTTACCATTTGTGGGGACCTTGCCTTCAATCCTCTTAGCTCTTCTATCTTTCCTTCTAATTTAAATCTCATGAATAGTTCTTAGAAGTTCATCTCAATTATTCCCAAAGTAGTAATCCATTGTACTCCCAAAACAATATTTGTTGCATCCATGGATATTGCATACATTGGGCTATCAAGGTGATAATCTCCAATAGATAATTTAATATTATGATACTTTCCAAAACAACTAATAGTACTGCCATTTACAATCGATACCTAAAACTTTGGAGATGGATATATAAAATAATTTAGATGAGTAGCCAAATTTTTATTGATGAAATTATGAGTACTACCCAAGTCGATCAACACTATTACTTTTTGCTTCTTTAAGAAACCCACTACCTTGAGAGTTTGTGGAGCACTAAAACCTAAGAATTCGTGACAAGAAATTATTGGGTGGTGTATTGTCGTAAATTATCAGCCATGGCAATTTCACCTTATGTTTGGTCCCCCCTTAAATTATTGGACCTAATTGAGTATTTAATTTCCTAAATTATGCATTTTATGGCCCATTTTTTACAATTTCTAAGGAATTGCAATCGGAAATCAAATGCATCTATCTAAGACCTTTCCCTCAACACTGAAAATCCTAGAAAATAGGGCAAGGACACTCACACCTTGGGCATGAATGTCCCCTTATTTTGGCTCCAAATTCAAATATGTCAGTGTCAGCAATTTAATATTTGCAATTTGATTGTCTAAAGTTGGCTATTGGGATTTGATGTTCAATAAATTGAATAAATGCATATAGATACCTAGTTATTGCATCATTTCAAACCTAAGTGGAAAAATATTGGAAAACTTATGATCAAGAGCACTATTGAGCCAGTCAAGAGCAACATTTCAGAGCTTCATTGAAATAATTCAAGATCCTAACATCATGTCAAATTTTATGTAAGTTTATGTGTATTCATGTTATCATTGTTTTGTGAAGGCTAACACTTTTGTAGGTCTCCAAATCATTCAAGCATTCAAGAAAAGAAAGATCGATACCTTAAAGTGATGTGCATAACTTCAGTCCTTCAAAGAAGCCATTAAAGGGTGGTGAGTTGCAACACTTTGTGATTCCATCATTCCTTCATGTTCTTTATACATTTATCATTTCCATTGCCATTATGGAAGTGGAAACACTTTCATGGGGTTTGACTGAGGTAAGATTCTAAATGGTCCAAAATTTCCTCTCTTTGTGAATGTGCAGATCTCAGGTTTGAAGAGGATTGAAAAGAGTTTGAAGACAAATTATTTATTGATGCATTTGAAGACCTACATCTTGTTAACTCACGAAAACTCAATTATAGAAATACTTGGCAGTATTCCAATAGATCTAAAGGAAAAAATCTGAAGCTTAGATTTGTAACGCCCCGCCATGCTAACCATTCCATATCTCTCCCCCAAAACTTCCCAGAAATCATAATATATAGAAAGAAGGCCGCTTTATTATCAAAAACCCAAAAATCCAATAATATCTCACAAAATCCCCAAGAAAGCTTTAAATTTATTTATTTTATATAAGATCGAAGTTATGCATGCTTTGCATGCAAAATCTTTCTATCCTTTTACTTTATTTTTCCAATTATCCACTATCTCTTCCATTATAATACTTTATTTTATATTATATTATTTTCCCACTTTGAATTTACTATTAATTTAAAACTCAACCTCGGCAACAATTATCTTTATTTTTATTTTAATCACATAATTTAATTTAATGAATTAATTAAAAATTAAACATAACGATCACTATTTACAACTCCATTTATTTATTAATTTATTTAATTCCAATTTAATCAAACATTCTAAAAATCAATTTATCAATATGTTTTATCTAATAATTTATTTAATTCAGCACTAAATGACAAAACTATAACCAATTAACCTCTCAACAACATTTAACAAACATCCTAAAGTGGCGAATCGTGGAGGGGCACTACATCCTCCCCCCTAAGATTCGACCTACTCCTAGAAGTCGCAAAGCAGAGTAAAACATATGTAAATATAAGCAACATAAAATAATCATGAAACACAATATCAATAAGGATAAAAGAGGAGAACAACTAACCATGAACACCAACATGACTGACGAGTGACTGATGGGATACACATCCTCTCTGAGGATGATGGCCAGGGGTATGGGTTCTTATTTCCATCTCCAAATTTCAATATCAAATCCATTGGGTTATGAGGCATGCTCAGACCTGACAATTCAGGTGGAGTTGATGCCTAGTGCCTGTAACCTGCATCAAACAAGATGTCGAGAAACATATATATATCAAACAACTAACACATTGTGAGAGGAAATCGCCACGTATCAGGGTGCTCACAAATGAGTGATGCTACACTATCCCTACACTTAAAATAATTAACCACACCAATCAGAACAACCCTAATAATTAAATCAACTTGTAATCAATCTGCTACTTAATAGTCAGAATAATAATCACACAAGGGTCATAATCATGAATCTATAAAAAAAAAATGGATCATTGCTTGACATTCTTAGTATCTACATCTAAATATCCCAATTGCTTTACCTTTATCACTGATTTATGAATCCAACTACCTGGATATCACAACTAGGGTGGAAACATAACACGTTAGTACTAGTCATTCAAGTTGATTTAGTACCTCATAATGCTACACTTCCTTAAAAACATAACATAATTATACACACAAAGCACACATTTTCGTTAAATATCCCTTATTTACACATAAGATGTTCCACCTTATTCATTATTCAACACAAAATCTCACAACATATTTCACAAAAGACCATGATTTTACACCTTTCCATAAACAAAAAACATGATTTTATCACTTCATAAGCACAAAATTCTAGATTTAACACACATTCTTCGCATACACACACAAATTCACATCGCCAGGAAAACACATCTCAAGGCTACACAAGGTTTGTAATGCTCCTCCGATTGAAAGAATATTGGTGCATTGCGCACCACCGAGGGTTCTATCATTTCCACTAGTTTTCTGCATCATTGGACAAACACCACCTAAGGACGAATCTCAGGTTGATAAGTAAGGATGACAATAGGGAGAAAACATAACCACAAGATTACACACACTAGGTTGACATAATGGGCTCAATGTATCCAGAGTGCCCAGTGTATGAACCTAGGCTCTTATACCATGTTGTAACACCCCGCCATGCTAACCATTCCATATCCCTCCCCCAAAACTTCCCAGAAATCATAATATACAAAAAGAAGGTCGCTTTATTTTCAAAAACCCAAAAATCCAATAATATCTCACAAAATCCCCAAGAAATATTTAAATTTCTTTTTTTTTGACATAAGATCGAAGTTATGCATGCTCTAAATGCAAAATCTTTCTATCCTTTTACTTTATTTTTCCAATTATCTGCTATCTCTTCCATTATAATACTTTATTTTATATTATATTATTTTCCCACTTTTAATTTACTATTAATTTAAAACTCAACCTTGGCAACAATTATCTTTATTTTTCTTTTAATCACATAATTTAATTTAATGAACTAATTAAAAATTAAACATAACGATCACTATTTACAACTCCATTTATTTATTTATTTATTTATTTATTTATTTATTTATTTATTTAATTCCAATTTAATCAAACATTCTAAAAATCAATTTATCAATATATTTTATCTAATAATTTATTTAATTCAACACTAAATGACAACATTATAACCAATTAAATTCCAACCTCTCAACAACATTTAACAAACATCTTGAAGGGGTGAATCATGGAGGGGCACTACAAGATTCAACATCAAAGGATCCCAAAAATATATTCGAAAAATCATACAAGGACACTCACACCCTAGGCATCTGTGTCCTCCATTTTCAGCTCAAATTTGAATCACAAGTGCACAATGTCCTACTCTACTCATTTCTATTGTCTGAATTTGTTTGTGAACTTTTGTACCTTTTGTATTTACATTAGAATAGTAAATTCCACTGTTATCCTAGTTAGGTCATTGCATTTCATCATTAGGACATTTCCAAATTTGGTTAAGGGATGGTTGACTCACCTTTTAGGCTATAATTCAATCACATACCTTATCAAATCCATCAAACCCCCACTACCATTCAAATCTCTAATTAATAAAATATTCTAAGAAAGTGACTAAACCCTAGGGTCAAATCTTAGGGTTTACCTTTTTCATGTGATTCCTCATTTGACTCCCTTTCACCCTTTAATATCGGTTCCTCCTCTTCTTCCTCACTCGTACCTTCAATATAGAACAATTTATTTTCACTACATTTACGTCCTCGACTGTATTTGCTCTCATGTAACGCCCCGTCGCGGAACCCGAAAAACATTTTGACAATCACACAAACAACAGAATATTTTAATTTTTTTAAAAGAAATAGCATGTGACAACCACGTCCATAAAAGTTCCAAGGTTCCAAGACTACGCTACTATGGATAACAACAATACAATACAATAACCACAAGAAAAGTCATGTCCAGATAATATAATAATAGGAGTTAAATACAATAGTCGAGATTATGTCAAATCTCAAAATAAAACAATATATATACAAAGCATCTCATGCACACCATGAGTGTAATTCAATAATGAATGAGATAAGGAAAAGAAGACGACCACACCATGAACTCGCCAAAGGAACTAAACTCCGCAACCACTATGCAGTTTGGATCTAGCCAAGGAAACTTGTCACGAACAAAATACCTAAAGGGGACCCAATGGAGAATGTGGCACGTTCCACCCAACCATGTGGAGCTCAAAATCCCACCCCCCGTGCCAGGAGTTAGAACAAGTCCTCAAGTCATACAGACCACAAAAGTGACAAAATACAACACAAGGTCGACAATCATGACATCACAACTGATAAACTCCCAGTACCTTAGTTAAGGTTTTCACATAAATACCAACTTCTAAGAGGTTACCCATGCAACCACATCTAGGATTCGGCCCCTATCAGAAGCCACTCCTCCTAAGGTACAACTCCTCATAAAGATGAAACAAGAAGACAACATGCATGCAACATGAACTTCTTACCCAAGGACCTATAGTCAACCGATCCAATAAATAACCAAAGTAACAAAGCATTGCAAAACTTCCGCAAGCACGTACTCATATAATAAGATACAACATTTTCCCAAATAGTAATACATAGGCATAACGTGCGTGGACCACGTTTCAACTCAAAATATAGGACAAAGTCTCCATAAAGATTTAAACATAACTCATTCACATGGAAAACATTTCAAAAATCCTCTGGGAAACAATATACCAACAACCATCCCAAAACAAAGTAGAGATAACACCAAGCAAGAACACCTCCATAAGCAAAATCCACTTTTCTTATTTAAGGACATCAAAGATATATATTACTCTCAACATTATATATTAATAAGAAAAGTCACATACCCTTGCTTACAAAATAGTAAAAAACAATCAACACTAAAATAGTCCTTGCCATTATAAAACTATTCATACACTTCACCTTCCCACTACCCATATACATTTAACATACCATAATATACTGACGTACTGAAGTTGAACTAATTTATAAAACAAAAGAGGAATTCTAAAAAGAACAATAATTACTATTGTATTAAATTCTAATATAAGTATATATATTAATATACTTCCAATTCTTCAATAAAGAAATTATTATAATTAAGCTTTCATTTCTTTAAATATAAATACATCGTATATCTATAAATAATAATAAACAATAGTTGCATCGATAATCATCATAGACAAATATCAATAGCAAGAACTATCTACCACTAAACCTAAGTAATAGACCATTCTAAGTTCAGCCGACACCACCTACAATCATTAAATGCAAGATTCATCAAACAAAGGTTAAACATAATCTAGAGACCATCATGCAGAACAATCTAAAGGTTTCAACGCGAAACAACTACAAAAAAACTGAGAAAAGCTAAGTCACAGGGAAAGAACGGAGACTGAAATAGAAGCATTTGGGTTGTGGAACAAGATCAATGAAGACTGGTAAATGCAATGAGGATAACAGAAAATGCGTTTCTAGGAGAAACTATCCAACCCATATAAACAACTTCAGGTGAATAAATACAAGCTAAAACGTGATAGAGGGACGGTGGACTAAGCCAAGAGGCCAATTACAAATAACGAAAGTTAAAACCGTAAACTACGATTCAAGAAGTTACCATAGCTAGATCCGCACGGGAAAGATATGAAGTTTTCCTTCTACTAACAAGTTAATCTTAAAAGAAGTGACAAGGAGGAAGAGGAAGACATACGCAAGCACAAAAATTCAATTGCATAGAAAAAAATATGCATGCAAGGTACATAAAATAGCATCGAAGAGTCTGAGAAAAAAGAAACATATGAATTTAAAGCTTAATACAGACCCTTCACTTGCACTGAATAGTCAGAAACCAAAATCTTATTCCCACAAAGTTTACAGGTTAGTAAGAAACACCGGTTACATCATGAACTAGATGGGACAATATCATCTTTCACATGTAATCAGAAACACCGGTTAAGGAGGTGAATAGGGAAAAATTACTGAAGTAAGGAGTCACATGCAGGAGTGATAGTGACATGCAAACTAATTAGAGATAAGGTATGAGGGTGGATATTCCAAAAACAATGACGACTCCTTGAGGTCGATTATCAACAATGGCAGAGGCTAATACGGTAAAACGAGCCATGATGGTGACACGAGAAGATTTCTAATTTCAAAACAACACAACACATAAGAAAAGAGTTGGCAATGCCATTTCATCTTTGGCGAGGTTAAAACAAGAAATCTACAGGCTTGGTTTATATTAAAATTTCTTTCAGTCAAGCATAGAAGTTACTCCAAAGCGAACAAATTTCATACATAAAAATATTCAGAAAAACTTCATCCAAGAACTTGCAAAAAACAAAAAGAAGAAAACCTGGTTTAAAAATTCGATCACAGAGAAGAAGCTTTTCCAAGAGTTGTTGTGAGAGTTGTCTTCTTATCAACCAAAAATCCTTTACGATGCAATCACCATTTCCTCACAACTATCTTTCAACTTCCATTTCCAAACCTCAACAAGCATATTACAGAGGATATTTTTCTTCCTAACTTTCCAAAATCAAAAAAACGTGTGTCCAAGAATGATCATTTTCCATGTTTTATCCTTTTCCATTTTTCCAAAGTCACAACTTTAACTTTCAATTATAGTATGCAATGCATGCATCAATTAAACTCAATAGACACTAAAAGATAACAAGATATTTCAACTTTATATCACCACTAAAAATTCCATTTTCAAAAACATCAAATTGAATCATGAAATCAATTTACAATTAAATGCTCTTTTCGAAAACAAGATATTTTAACATTTTAATTTAATCACTTAATAAACTAAAAATAGATTTTCCAATTTAATTATTTCATTAAATAAATAAAGCAACATTAATACATTAATTAAAACATTAAATTATTCTAAATTAACATAATATAAGCATTATAGACCCAATCAAATAACAAACGATTGCAAGCACGCGATGAACAAGTGACAAGACAACAAAGGGTGATGACAAATACTCGTTCTTTTCAGAATGAAGGCTAAGGACAAAGGACAAGTCTATCTCCCATCAATATTCCCATTGGGTCATGGCACGCTCAGACCTGACTAGCAGGTGAAGTCGATGCCTGTACCTACAAGCTGCATAACCCTGGACGATTAATTGACATTTATAAATATGAAAGCACACCATGAAGAAGAATCGCGATATAGCAAGGCACTCACTGATGAGTACTGCTAAATCATCTTCTTCATCGACTGACAAACATCTAACCAACATAACATCATCGCGTGTAAAATATAACAGCATAGATAATCATCATAAATGTCATCTCATGAAATTCCACATTGCATCAAATAATATAGTGTATCATCAAATGAGTTTCGCAACCAGTCATGTAAATCATGACATAAAACATGGAAATAACATAATATCAAAGGTATATCTGCTAACTGTGTCACAAAATAGCTAAAATATCACAATTGAATCACAACCCTTTTTCTCTCTTCTCAATTTTTTGTGGAGTCAACCTGTTAGGTTGAGGAAGAAATGTGTTGAATATCCTTTCTCTCTAATCACATTAGCCCCTTGCTTCCTAGGAATCAAATACTTCTCCTCTACCTTGTGTGCTAAGATAAAAGACTCGGATATAGAGCTAGGACTAAACATGCGTACCTCATGTTGAATGTGATCTTTGAGA
Organism: Sequoiadendron giganteum; assembly: GCA_007115665.2. Lineage (NCBI taxonomy): Eukaryota > Viridiplantae > Streptophyta > Pinopsida > Cupressales > Cupressaceae > Sequoiadendron > Sequoiadendron giganteum. Next base: position 232,464,859 of record CM021109.1, on the reverse strand, counting down.
CCACCCAAAAATAAATCATTCACGTTCTCCTCTATAATTGTATCCACTGTTAAGGATAGATTTTAGAATTGTTGAATATAATCCTTGACCAATATTTTTTGTTGAAGTTTAGCTAGTTGGTTGAAGTTTTTTGTCACACTATTGCTATATTGTGATTGGAGCTCCTCTATAAAAATTGACCGTGAGATAGTGAGACCCCTTTTTTATTGATGAGTACAAAGCCATCGATACCAAATGAATTGATCTAATTTTCGATATAGGGAATCCATTGTGACCTTTTGGCCATTTGGGACTTGATGTACATCAAAAAATTATCCATTTGGTTTATTCATGTTAGTGGATCCTTGCCATCAAACTTACACATATCCACCTTTGGTATCAAATTCTATATCCTATGTGAGTATTAACATTTAGATCAAGAGTAGTTGACTTGGATGATTCACCTTGATTACTTGAGACCTCCTTTCTTGTTCCATTCATATAATCACTTAACATGCTTCATATGTATTATATATCTCTTCTTAGGCCACTCATCTCCATCTCCACTGATGAAATATCTTCCTTGACCTTGTTGATTTCCTCATTGGGAGTAATGTCCTCTATTATTACCTCATCCTTATCAAGAGACTTTCTTGATGTGACAAAATTATTTTTACCTCTTGTTTGAGGCCCCATCATGATGTAAACCAATAATTTTCAAATAAGTCACACAAATGAAACTTAAATTCTCTAAAAACTTTACTATAACTTTATAGGGTCAAGATACCACTTACCTAGAAAAACTCCAAGAATTTAGCAAATTTGCAACCTTGAGAGCAATTTTTTTAAAACCCTAATTTTAAAGAAAATCACTTATTTATAATTAAATTTATTTGAAAATGGAAATGTATCCTCCTCTAATATGTCTTCAAAAACCCACCAAAAATCAAGAACCAATTCTTTAGGATTTGGAAGATGTGTACTTTCTAATTAAATTGGGTAGAAAGCCTAATTCTATGATAAATCACTCAATTTTGCTCCAATTATTTTGAAATATGGAGAGTATCTTTTTTAATATGTTATTGAAAAACCCTTTAAAAATCAAAGAAAAATTCACTAAGATCTAGGATATATGTTCTTCCCAAAATTACCTCTAATATTAAGGAAACACCTTGCCTCTACAATGCCAAGATCATGCTCTAATACCACTTGTAATGAAATAGATTGCACAATAGAAGAATATGAGAGGAAATATGCTACAAATAATTGATAATAACACAAAATAACAATTCACTTTGAGGGGGGAAAACTCCAAATATCTCCAATGACAACACAATTCACAATATGATGATAAAATAAGACTCACTACCTCCAATATATACCTAATTTATGCCTAGGATATCACCCATGTCAACTTAGATAGCCTTATATAAGCCTTAGACCGACCTAAATAACTAAATAATAATATAATAACAATAATATGACTTAATTAAGAGTTAAGATAGTCATAAGCTAACTATTCATAACCCTATGTAGACTAATATTAAGGGCAAAGTAGTCACCCTTCTCTATAATCTCATTAAATGAGGATGCACAATGAATTTGTAAATGGAAGGCCATTTCTTGATTTAGGTTCTAGACAAAGATGTTGACCAATTATTTTTTAGGTAAGGGCCATGGAAGGTGGCTAGAGAGAGCTCTCTACCTTTGTAGGTAGCCTGCAAATCTTTCTCCATTACGTTGTTTGCTATTACAAAGGTCTAATTTATGGTATCTTCATGTTTTATATTATATATGTGATCATGATCATAACCTAAGATAAACCTACTAGATCCACAAGAAATAAACCAATATTTAGTTAGTTAATTTAAGCTCCCAATGAAATATTTGAAAACATCAAACAAAGAAGCCATTTAAACAATAAATTAACTAGAAATGCATAATGGAAACTAATCTAATGCCTTAAACCTCATCCAATTGGAGGATTGGTGTTGCATTGATGTGGAATTTAAACCCTTTCCCAACCCCTAAGTTGAAAGAAGCTTTCAAATGGATTCCGTTGATGAAGATTGATTATAAATGGATGAAAGATAAGCTGAAATGGATGCAAAACTTAACTAAAATGGATGCTAAAATGTTAAATTGAGAATTATCTAAAATTTAGTATACTCTAATTACTCTAAATGAAAGTGGAACCTTTTCTCATAGAAATGAGGACTATTTATAGGAGAAATGGTTGAATCAATGGTCTGGATTGATTTGATCAATCAATGGATGAAAAGCCATGAGAGGAAATGGCATGGATCAAGGATTCCCATCAATGGATGAGAATGAAAGGATCAAGGATTTTAATCAATGGCTCTCATTGATTTGAAGCACACTTCCTAAAAATTAGGAATTTTTTACAAGATATTCCCATTTTGAAGGAGTGCAAATGGAAGAATATTCCAAGGGAATATTCCTTTGCAAGTGGGAGGGTGAGAGAAATTAGCTAATTAAGTAATTTAGGAAGTTACTTAATTGTTCAAGATGGAGGAAATTAGGGATTTTCATTAAATAATTAACTTATTTAATAAAAAGCGGGTTAATGATATTCAATTAAAAAACTAGGATTATTTAATCAAATGAGAAGACTTAAGGGGTATAATTTAAATAACTTGTATTATCCAATTAAACATGATGAAAATTAGTGTGAAAGGGGATGAAGTACCCAAAGAACATTGATTATTTGATTAATAGGAGAAAATGATAAATTTAATTAAACAATGAAAATTATTTAATTAAATGGTCGAAAAGAGGTGATTTGGGATGAAACGGTGTTAATAATCAAATTCAAATGTGCAATATCGATGGGACAATTTTAAGTGTCTACATTTTGCCCCTCTTTGCGGTGAGATACTTGTTACATTGGTTCGAAGACTAACGCTTTTCAGATTTACACTGTTTCTTAGATCAAAAATTTAAAAATTATTGATTTTTCGGATGCCCCACTGTTGCCCCAATGGAAATTTATGCTAGTAACGTGCCCCTCGAGAGATCGAGTGAAAATTTTAATTTTCAAGTTGAGATTGCGACAAAGACTCAACATGGGTTCAAGTGCAAAAAATAGGCTCCAAGATGCAAAAAAAGGCTCATAAACCTAAAAAATGCCTCAAAATAGGCTTCATAGCTCAAAACTTGATTAAAAGGATTAAAAATCCCCATTTTCCCACCCTAATCAAGGCAAAAAACCCTAATTTTTAGGCTTAAATATAGGTTGAGGGGTCATTTTCAATTCATTTGCACACTTGCCTTTAGAGAAATTTTGCTAATTTTGCTTTCACCTCCTGATGAAATGGTTAATCTGACGCTTCCCCAGTACCTCATGGATAGGGTACGAGAGTACCAAAGGTCAATTGACATAGGACCCCTGGTATGCATTCTAAAAAATTTTTTGTTTTTTGCATTTTCATGCATTTATCAGGTATTAAGGTTTGTCAGACAATTGTGTCATTGTATTGTGATGCCTTTGTCACGATCAGTGGCACAATTGTGCTATTGCAATACATTTGTCATGATGTATCGCAGTGTTTGAATTAGGTTTAGGGGCACAATTTTTGGATAGCATCACTATTACCCAATAGCGGCACAATGTGTCATTTTAGTCTAGCGTCGCAATTGAAATGCCAACACGCAATTGCAAAATAGTGTTGCATTAAGTGATCAGGGTTAAACATCGCACCAAAATACTAATGCACAATTGTATAGAATGGTGAACTTGCAAAATTGGCACATAATTACAATTTTTAGGGTTTCAAAGTCTAAAATTTATCATTTTTCAGCAAATTTGACGTTGTTAGCTTCATGCGTGTACTAGACCATTCAATCAATCGTGTCTCAAGAGTGTTGGCCCAACATTCTTTCTTGCATTCACCATTTTGGGGATGATGAGAACTTCTTCCTTGGCATGATTGGATTAGGGTTAGTAGCTCTCATGTCGGAGATCCAGACCCATCTGGCAATGACGACAACATTGATCGAGCATTGGCATAATGAGACCTCCTCATTTCATCTGCCTACTAGAGAGGCCACAGTTACATTAGAGGGCGTATGGCACATTCTATGGATCCCCATCCATGGGGAGAGAGTTATTTATGACACTGTTTCTAGGGTGGATGTGATCTTCAATGTGCTCAAGCTAGAGACTATTTGGGCGGATAGCCACCAGATCTACCTACAAGATTATAGAGGGCAGGTGCCAGATTTAACACTAGTTATTAGAGCATTGATTTTGAGAGTATTGGTTCTCAACTAATGAGGCAAAGGATTTAGCTTTGGTTGCGGACTTGCTTGGGCATGGATGGTGCAGAGGATGAAACTCTATGAGCGGGGCCTAGTCATATTTGCTTCATTGTACCACGACATGCATCAAGTTGTACACTTGAGGGGGCAAGAGATAGGAGACAGAGTCACTCTTCTACACATTTGGGCTTGGTAGCACATTGTCGTGTTCCATCCTATTATTACACTTGTCGAAATGGATCTTGATTGGCCCACTATCTATAGATACGAAGCCATGACTACACTACAACACACAGGTACCACGGGCATTGCCTATTGGAGGCGAGTTATTGATGACATGACAATTTTCCGATGGAGGCCATGGATTCAGGTGTACCCCTAGTATGATGACCAAGAGTAGTTATTTTATGCTCGACAGTCTAGGTATACTTTGGGATGGGAGCATACCATGGTGGAGAGATATCTCCCTGATCAAGTGGCTCAATAGTTTGGTGAGGTGCAAGACATAGTGAAACCCACCTATAGAGCGATATTTGCATGAACTATTCAAGAGATAGTTTGGGGACAACAAGTCCCACCACATGTCACCATCGATGATTTCTAATCTCTTGTCCCATAGTCATGGGTTTATGTTGGTGGACCTTATGATGCAAGGACCACTCCTGCATATGATGCATGGTTTCATCGGTTTACTCCAATGTGGCTCACAAATTTCGTCGAAGGACAGGTTCCTGGCCGAGGTAGAGGTCAGAGATAGATCAGAGGACAACAAGAACCTCCACAAGATGGGCATGATTATTAGGTGCCTGGAGACGGACACCAGCAACATCAATAAGATTAGGGTGTAGGACAAGTGCTAGGACATGTTCCTTTGATTCATCCTTTGAGAAAAGCACCACCACCACCAGATCAATAGAGACAACAACAATAGTAGGTCCTGACTCGCAAGATGCACAGATCCAAGCTCTCACTACTGAGAGAGATAGGTTGAGATAAGAGTGGGACACCACTCACCAAAAGTAGGATGCAGCCCATCAACAGGTATAGTAGGTCACAGGGGAGCTAGACCAAGATAGACATCTAGTGCAACAACTCACTATCTAGTTGGTTCAAGAGGCTAGTCATTGACAACAACTAGAGGTTGCGGCTCAACAGGCATAGGGCCAAGTTATTTTTTCTCACATGTATAGGCAAGCTATGATGGAAGTTTATTATTACAAGATGTTGTACTATAGGGATGTCCCTCCTCACTGACAACAACTAGTTTTTTCACATCGGAGTAGGGTGGCACCCAATTCTTCAAGAGGTGCTCCTTCGGTTCATTAGCCCTCTGGCAGCGAACATCGACAGCCTTTGACAAGACACCAGGACTAGTCCCGTCATGATGACCATCAGAGACAAGGATAGACTTGCATTTGTAGACATATTTTTGATGTACAACTATGATTTATGATGTATATACATTCATTGGCTGATTTTTTATAGCCTCATGTATATCCATTTTTTGTGACATTACACATTGATTCAGATTTTGTATCACGACTGTCAAATTTTGATGATGATATATAAATATGGGATGATTTGATGTGGCACTTTATTATGTGATGTTTCATTCTATGTGATGTTTTATGATCATGTATGGATGCATATGATATGGATGGATGCAAATGTTTATGTTATGGATGTGTACCTTTATTTATGCATATGATGTGATGTGTTTTTATGATTCATGATGTGATGCCATATGATATGCAATGTATGATTTATGCTATGGATGTGATGTGATGGATGATTTATTTTATTTTTAGTATCTTTTCTATATGATATGTGATGATGATGCAAAATTTTCATGCTATGAAATGAATGCATTTTTTTTTGTGTATTTTCTACGTGATGATATTATGCTATGATAATGATTATGATTATGATTATGATTAATATGATTGTGTAGGATGTATTATGCTGATGGTTTCTGGATAAAAGATGGATTCACTATTATTTTTGTTGACTATCATGATACCATGTTAGCGCGGAAAGAAGATAGAAGAAGAAGATGGATTAACCATTGATTGTGAGATTGATTTAGAAGTCCAACAAGTCTATGATTCTTTGAGACTTTATTAGATATGGCAATGAGATTGATGATTTTCTTGTTTCAGGGATTGGGATATTTCATCATTTCATTCCTTATTTTTGATATAACATATAGGCATGATGCATTGAGCTATTGATAACTAGGATGGATTTGTATCTAGTGTGATGGACTTTAATTCTACAAACAAATAGGATAATCCTTGCTCGCACTTGACATACAAAAACCTCGTTGGAACGTAGTTTAGAAGTTTAGAACATTTAGAACCAAAGCATATGCAATAGACAACAATCTATTCAAAATGACCTCCCTACACACAACAAAGCAAGTATTCGTCAAGGTTATTTTACAAGAACATCCCACAAGCACAACAAACGAAGGATAATGATCAATGCCCCAATACTTTCTCTCTAAATTGTTTTGATAGACATCATTGAGAGGTCCTTGGAATGTGTCAATAAGATAAATAATTAAGAAAAGATTAAAATGAATAAATAGTTAATGTGATTTGTATCTCTTACCAAAGTAACATAACTAAGGTGATTTTTTATGATGATTTCCATTGTAGGAAGGATGCATCCTAGGACATGTTTATCAGATGTTTTGACTAAAACTAATTTCTTGATAGGCCATTGATACAAATGTTATTGACTTGTTTCCTCATGATCTAGAATAGATTTTTTACATTTAGGTTTACACTGCACAAATTGCCACACTTGTTTCCCCTTGTTTTACCAAAGGTTGAAAGTGACGATCAGTTTATTGTGAGTGAAAGCAAAATGAGATGGGTGGTTTTTTATTTTTTTTGGAATATTTCAATGTTTTTGACATTTTTCAATGTTTTGAGGTTGTTTTTGATCTTTTGGGTATATGTGAATATTTAGGTTTTCAGTTTATTTGAGGTTGTTTAGGATTTTTTTAATGTTTTCCAACACTTTTTATGTTTTTTGAGTTTAGACCAAGACCTAAGGGGAAACTGACCTAGCACCTCGAGGGCTCATCACTTATGGCCTTGCCTACATTATACATGCAGAGATGACGTAGTTCGACTAACTTTGACTAGTAACCGTTTATTGATAAGATATGAACATTGATGGATTGTTAGTTTATTTTGAAAAAATCCTAAATGATTAACCTAATGCCTCGGGGGTGCATTGATGATGGCCTTGCCTATGTTCAAGCTCAGAGATAATGTAGTTTGACAACCATGTTTTTGATTTTTTAACTTTTTGACTTGATTAGGGATTTTAATGTGATTTGGATGTTTCTGGATTTTTCAAGACATTTTGAATGTTTTGGATTTTGAGATGTTGCAAATGTTTTAGCTTTTGGATAAATGATACCTAGATCATGATGTCAATGTCACATTATGAGATACAAGACATGGATCAAGAGTTGTTTGAAAATAAGAGTGCAATAACCTGCCCTCAGTGTCTAGAAATGTTTCATAGTTCAATAGACAAACCAAGATAGGTAACGTTTATGTAAAGAGTTCAATAGAATTTTATCATGCTAGATATGGGCTATGGGACTTTGTGAGATAAAATGGTAAAATATCTTGATAAGAGCTTTCCATGAGTAGAGTTGAAGTATACGCCAAACCTTTGTCAAGATCAAGATAAACTGGAAGATCTAGATAAAGATGGATTGGATGGATGGAGGGGATATTGGATTTATCATGAAGGAGATGAGATGCTTCCATCTAAAAAAAATCATATAAATCTTGATTCTACTTATGATGCTTTTTTTCCAGGTTTTCATCATAGTACATGCCCAAAGCTCCATCGTAGTGGTTTTCACTGGAGGACAATTTTTATTTTTTACTATTCTCTTGATTTTTTGAAGATTTTATGCTCATGTTGAACCACCTAGTGGTACTAATGTAGAGGTAATTGGCATAACATGCCAATGATATCCTACTTGAAGAAGTTGCTTTGCTAAGATACGAACACTTGAATGCAACTTTGGAGAACTCTGATCTACCTTGTTGATACCAGAATTAACCTCATCTATGTGTGCACATCGTGATAGAGTGCCTTCGAAATCCTTATGATGAAGAGTAGTTTCCAACAAATGGTCAATGTGAGAATTAAATATCATGAATGGAGTGTATGGTGACATGCATGAAGGAATATGAGATTGATTGGTCAATAGTTTGGAACCTTTGATTCTCCAAACTTGGGAAGATGAGCAATGATGGGAGGTTTGCATGAGATTGGGACCAACTGCTTGATACACCTTGTACGCCACTTGAGAAGCTTTATTTTGTATTGGCAGACGTCTTTGATGGATGGATTTCCCATTTTTATTTTCACCCATATTTTCTTTGACTAATGGAGTGTGATAAGGATTATCTTCTTTTGTATGTTGTGGCATCCATTTATATTTGCTTTGTCCTTTTGGCTTTACTGCTTATTTTTCTTTGGTGACATTCTCCTTTCTTTGATATGAATCTTTCTTTCCGTGTTGGCCCCAATTTGCGAATGGAATGGTGTGTGGATGTTGATTCATGATATGGCTAGTTGTAGTATTGAAAACACTTTCATCATAAGGATTCTTCGTGCCCCCAATGTTGGTGTTTACACTAGACAAAGTTTCCCCATGTGGAGGCATTACTATCATGCTTTGATTTTGTTAGTTTCAAGATGTTATGTTCAATAAGACCTAATCCTTTGCCCCGGTAACGTACCCTCTGATCTATGGCCACTGAATATGACTTGTCGTGGACACATGATATTTCCATTGGTTCTCACTGTTCAGGAATATTAACTATTTGTTTTGATTCCAAGATATCTTTATACTCAATATCTTTAATTGGGAGAGTGTCTTTTGTTGATACCACTTCAAAAGATGTTGATGTTGATTCAAAATATTTTGATGATGCACAATCACTATAAGAATTAAGAATCTTGACATGATCCTTGGGTGGATGGAACAACATTAGTAAAAGACTCTTCGCAAATTTTCGTAGGTATGGATATAGTAAGGGATATTTATCGCTTCTTTGGAACTTCTTCAATAATCCCAATCATAAACTCATATGAGGGAGGGATACCACAATCTGACACATAGTTGATGCCATTACAATATGAAATATTGCTAGACACTATTGATTGGTTCGAACTTTTTTTTAAGAATATCTTGATGCATGTTTGATGCCTCATGTTGTGATGAATGAATAACATGAATTTGTCCTACTATGTTATCATAGGTATGGTTTACATTGTTTGAATTTGATGCCTTTTTTGAATCTTTTTCTTTTCCATGATCAAGCATAGGAGTTTTGTAAATTTTCATATTTTCATTCCCAAATTTTTGGTCAACATCGATGTCTCCTTGTTTAATAAGATCTTGGATTATATGCTTTAGTCTAAAATAGTTTTGTGTGTTATAACCTTTGTATCAATGGAATTCACAAAAAATGATCCTCTCTATAGCTAGGAGGTTTGACTTGTGGTTCTTGGTAATTTTTGAAATTTGGGAGTGTGATAAGATTTGACTGTATCAACTTCTTCAATATGTCTTCTATAGGTTCCCCTAAGGGAGTGAATTGTTGTCTAAGAGAATTGTTTAATCTTTGTGGTCCTCTTTGAGTGTTTGCAACATTGATTGTTGGTTGATTGTTTTGTGGTTGCATGTTTGTGATAGGTCTAGATAATGGCTTATTTTCTATTGTTTTTATACCTGTTTTAAGATACTTTTAAAAATATTCTCCAGACAATGTTCCTACATTATGTTATCCTTTTATATCCATTATGCAGACTTGAACCTTAATTATGATGATGAAATTATGGTTATAATATATTAGTATTTTATGGTTTATATGAATGAATGTATGGAATTTTGAAGGAAGGCTATGAATTAATTATGATAGTTATCCTCGCGTACATTTTTTGACATAATTAACTTGTTTGCAGCTCAAAAGGAACCATAGTGCAACAGTTGTGGGGTGAACCCATAGAAAAAGGGATGATTGGACACCGAAGCAAGGGAAGCTCTAGGCTAAGCTGAACATGGTGGTCTTTGATCAAAGCCTCTTACTAAAGATTGGACATGCATTATTATGACCAATTTAATAAACATTGAAGAGGAGGTCTCCTTCATCGATGGAATTTTGACAAGTGGTTGTATGTTTACATACAATTCTATTTTGACAGAGTTCTAGTTTTGATAGGATTCTCCTTCCTTTTCAGTTATAGGTTGAATAATTCAAATCTTAGTTCCACGCTCTATTATTTGGGAGTGGAGTTAATGATTTCAGTTAGTTATTATTTTCAATAATGATTCCCTCAGCTTGTATATAGTTGTTGGTTGAATCTGTAGGATAGTTAGTTGGTTTTTATCAATTTATGTTACCAGTTACTTTTAGTTTCAAGACATGAAAATTATTCTAAATGATTGAGTCCAATCTGTGGAAAGATCTTTTGTAATTTTTTACAACATGCAATGAATGGATTTAATCTTATGGGATGCATAGAATCTATTGGTTAGATTGAGTTCAGTCAAAGTGGGAATAGTTACTTGAGCAGGCCATTCAAGGTATTGTTCTTCACTTCATCTTTTAGTTATTTATTTTTGTTAATAGTTGTTAAATTAGTTTATCATCGTTCATGAATCATATGCAAGTTAATTAGAATTTCATTTCTTGCTTATTATCAATGAATGTTTGTGAATATGCATGTAACGATTATTAGTAGAACTTCAAAGGATAGTTCAATTGAGTCATTAGTTTTTCTTACATTTTTAGTTAATACATCATTTTATTAAAAAAAGTTCAATTATAATCTTTACTATAGGTACCTATAGTAGCTAGATCTAGTTTATGCTTTTACTGTTTTATAGTTTTGTGAATTTCTAGCAAGTAGAATAAATTAAGTAGAGTAGTTTAAGTATTTTAAAGTCCATGAAGGCATATATAATGTTACACCATAATAATCTTACAAGCCCTAGGTTGATAATTTAATGTGGTCTTAAGCAATGTGAAGTGGATTGTTTAGTTAGTTAAAACTTTGAATTGAGTAGATTCTACCAAGTTTACAATACATTAGCTTAGACTCTACATTTTTTGTGCCATTATCGAGGATGGTGCTATCTTCATAGACTAGTTTTTATAGTTTTCATAGTTAATTTCTCTTTTCAAGCATTAGGATTGTTAGATTCCATATTTTTCAACACCAAGATATACTAACATTGTGTAGGACCGTTGAATTTAAAACCATATTTCATGTATGCGGAGGTAGAGAGATTCCTTGGGTAGGTTCCTTCCCTCCACACGCTAGGAAGTTATTACAAAAATTGGTGACCATAGTACTCAGAGTGAAGGTACTACTGAAGAAGAAATTCCCTTCTCACCAACCTCTAGCACACATACAGAAGGAACATACTGCACCACAGTTGATGTAGAAAATGATGATGATGCCTGACCAACATTTTGGTTTCCCATTACTAACCAGCAAAGGGCTACAGTGCTGAAGACCATTCCTCCTTCAACCTTGCCAATTTTCTATGGGTTGATGACTAGGGACCCAGATACATTCCTCTTTGAATTTAATGTCTTATGTAGAAGTTATGACTATACTTCTAATGCACATAGGTTAAATATTTTTCCTGTCACTCTCAAAGATGCAGCCTTGAGATGGTTCATGGGATTAGGTAAAGATGTTATTCCTGATTGGGATACCATGAAGACACTATTTTTGGAGAAGTATCAGGATTACTGTAGAGGACTTGATAGGAGGAAAGATGATATATTCCAAATGACACAAAAGGATGATGAGCCTTTAGAATATTATGTGGAAAGATTTTAGTTTTCTCTAAAGAAAAACCCTTAGAACAAGTTGTCAAAAGAGTCTGTCAAGTTAGTCTTTTTTAAGGGAGTTAATAATGATTGCATGGATGCTTTGAACCTCATTAGATGTGGGGATATTTCATAGTTGCCATTTGAAGATATTTTTAAGGCCAGTAAGAATTACTCCAGGACCTTTACTAAACACCCAAGAGGAGATATGACATCTGCAATTGGTAAATCATCTATAGGGGTTTCAAAAATAGAGTTGAGCAACCTTTTATCCAATATGAAAGAAGATATAATTAGCCATTTAGCCACTCAGTTGGATATACTCCACATTAAGAAGAAGCGGGAGGAAGTTGAGGCTATGCTTACTAAATATTGTCCAAGCTGCAGATAGAGAAAAGAAAATTATAAATGCAAAAGAGTGGCCAGTATCCAATAGGATAAAGTTGAGAAGCTTGATTTTTAACCAATTGAAGGAGATGATGGAAAACTCTTTTATATAGCACAAAGGAGGCCATGGCAGTAGATACAAGGTATGCCACAAGACCCCCTTAGCTTTAATTCATCCTTTCCTATTGGGAATCAAAACTTTTCTGCTTTGAACTCTCAACCCTGACAAGTAAACCAAAACCAATGCTAGAATCCTCAATACTGGCCACAAGCTTAGCCAAATTGGAACCAACAACCAAATCCTTGGCCACAACAAAATTTTCAAGGTTCAAATTATAATCCACAATGGCCAACCCAATAGAATCAGTGGCAGCCTCAGTGGCAGAAAGGCTAGCAATGGTAATAGCAAAATATGAACTATCAATAACCTATGCTCCCTCCTCCACAACAACAACAAGCTATAATGCCTCCATAAAATCTTGCATCCTAGCCACCCAAGAAACAAAAAATACCAACTCAACCTACACCTAACCCTAACACTAAGTTCTTTCAGTAGGCTTATACTAACAAAGCTATTCAATACCCCACTTATGGGGTAGAGGTGAGTGATGTCCACCTCAGATTAGGAAAACAACTTGCTAGAACTTCATCTCAAAAAATTATAGAAATGGAGGATGAGGAACCTATAGTTGAGGCTTTCAATAAACCATCTTTGGAATCTAAACCAAATCAGGTACACCAAACTACCTCAAATCCCAAGCCACCTTTTCCTGAACACCTAGCTATACAAAAGCATCACACACAGGCTAATATAGATTATTTAGGATAATTAAAATATGTGAGCATTAAGATACCACTTATCCAAGCTATCAAAGACATCCTTATCTACACCAAAACTATAAGGGATCCATGTCTCAAGAAACCAGGTAGGAAAATAAAAGATCCTCAGACAATCCATGTCTTGGTAAATCTTGCAAATATCACGTTAGGGAAGATTACAGTCCCTAAGTATACAGATCCCGGTAGTCCATCTATGGATGTTAAGATTAATGGAACCCTCATTAAGAATACTTTGATAGAATTGGGGGTATCCATCAATGTCATGACAAAATAAACAATGCAGTTGCTTCAGTTGGTTAACCTCAAGCCCACAAAAACTATTTTGCAACTAGTTGATAGGTCCATGGTCAAGCCTGGGGTAATTATTGAAGACCTAGTTATTGCATTGGATTCTTGGGAATACCCTATAGACTTCATAGTATTACAACCCAAAGTTAATATTGTGGGTTACCCACTCATCCTAGGTAGGCCTTGGTTGGCAACAACCGATGCATTTATAGGTTGTAGGTTTGCTAAAATGATAATATCCAATGGGATAGTTACAAAGAAATTGGTTCTTTATCCATCGACCCAACCATATGCAAACCTTGAGCACACCATTTGGCCCAATTTGGATGAAGAGGAGGATAACTATTATCTACAGACACTAATGACTATAGATCACATCCCCTTATTGGATGACCAAGATGAAGATGAGTTCATTGCTCACATAATCCAAAATGATTGTGGCAAGAGCTTGTAGCAACAAGATTGCCTCATATACCTACAAGACCCCTTACAAAGTATTATACCCACCGATTTTATAGAAGAGATATCACAGTTATTCCATTCATTACTACCTCAACAATGTTCACCCATCATACCAAGCCTTGATCTCTTATCAGTTCAAGAGTGGTCAAAGGAATTGGAAATCATACTAAAAAGGAAGTTGAATATTAATAATTCCTTGACAGAGGAATAATAGAATATTACAATAAGTGCTACATGCACACTCAACCACATATGCATGGGATTACCATGGTATGAAGGGCATAGATCTTGATTTATGCATGCATAAGATTTATATTAATGATGGTTATAGAACCATTCAAAAACCATAGTGGCATATAAATCTTGCTCTCAAGGAGATAGTGAAAGTTGAGCTACAAAAGCTCTTTTATGCAGATTTTATCTATCCAATCTTAGATAGTGAATGGGTCTCACCTTTGGTAATTATTCCCAAGAAAACTGGGAAATGGAGAGTTTGTGTAGACTACAGGGAATTGAATATGACCACTAGGAAATATCATTTCCTCTACCTTTCATCGATCAGGTACTTGACTCACTAGCTGGGAAGAATTACTTCTCATTTCTTGATGGTTTCAGTGGTTATAACCAGATTAAAATTGCTCTAGAGGACCAGGACCAAACTACATTTGCATGTCCTTGGGGGACTTATGCTTACTTTTTTCTTCATTTGGCTTATGCAATGATCCATCTACCTTTCAAAGAGCAGTACTCAACATATTTTTTGATTA